>CM008284.1:42876031-43475637 GCA_002319775.1 Fagopyrum tataricum | reverse complement strand
CTAGGGCGGATGAAACCCTTCTCAGCCAACTCCTCAAGTTGCTTCTTCAGCTCCAGCATCTCGACAGGCGTCATCCGATATGGGGCCTTCGAGATCGGTCTCGTACCAGGCTCTAAGTCAATACCAAAGTCCACACTTCTCTAAGGCGGCAAACTGGACGGCTCAGCAAAAACATCTGTAAACTCACAGACCATTGGGATATCCTCTAACGCTGGACTCTCCCCTTCCTTCATGGCATAACACCAGAAGGCCTCACATCCCTGTGCAATCAATCTCGCTGCCCGCATCGTACTGATAACCATGCCTGACTTTCCAAGGTCCCAACCTCGGAAAACCTCTATTTGGCCTATCTCGGTAGAGAGGGTCGTAGTCCTCCTACCTACATCTAATACTGCTTGATGTCTATCCATCCAATCCATACCTAAAAATGACTTCTTCATGCACTAATGGCATGACAAAGAAGTCAACAAGTAACACACGGGTCCCTACAGAAATGGGACAATCACGAATCTCACAGGTACCTCTGACCCTACTACCATCGGGTAACCCTATACTAAAGGGTATCCCCTCGGTCGTATCTAGACTCACACGCTCAACACATGCATCAGATATAAAAGAATGCGTAGCACCCGTATCAAATAAAACTCTAATAGGTAAACCATGAATCAGAATGGTACTTGTAGCAGTTGGTGCAACTGGCTCCTTTGCACTCCTCAGCTCGAAAACTCTGCCCTGAGCTCCTCTAGTTTCGGTGGTGCTCCCACTACGACCTCTACCTCTACTCGGCCCAGGGATAGATCCCTGAGTAGAAGGACGATATGGGACTCTCTGTTGTCCCTGAATCTGCTGCTGCTGAGGTGGCTTATGCCCACCTCCCGCTACACTAGCAGGAGAAGAACCCTGCTGTGATGAAACTCCACCCCGTCTACAGAAAATATGTATGTGACTTAGTCGACCACAAGTGAAGCAAATCACTGTATGTGGTCGTATATGGCCATACTTACCACAGTTGAAGCATTGTCGACCCGTAGCTGCAACTTGTGTAGATGCGGGGTAACTTGGACGTCTCTGGTTTAGTTCAGAACCAACAACTCTACCAGCACCACTGGTCTGCCCAGTTCGCTGTCTCTTCCCAGACCTTTTATGCTCCTCTGAAACTTGAATAATCTCAGTAACAGGTGCTGGTACAACTGACACCTCTATAACTCCATGGAATCTCTCAAACGATCCCTCTTGTGCCCGCAGATCCGGTATACGTCTACCGGCTCTGGCAGCCTCCTCTACTTGTCTGATATACGCGCAGAAATTTGGTCCCCTCATAAAGACATAATCTGAGTCATCTGACTGGACTCGTTGTGGTGTATGTCTCCCAGCTATACCGTTCCCAATCTCAAGAACGACACTCTCAGAAATAACCTCATGAACCTCCTCTGCTGCCGGTGGATCAACAGCGGAAATCTGACTCTGTCCTACCTCTACTGGAGGAAGAGGGGATCTACCCCTACCTCGTCCATCTGCAGATACAGCTCTAGTCTGAGCCATTTGTAGGGTAAACACACCCAACCTATAAGGCTATATATATGCCATATGTATAGATATATATAAAGTCAATCACAACATAATATCTATACTGTCGAGGTCTTCAGAGGGGTGATGGCTTCTCGTACACGCTATCCCAAAATATTTGTACTCATTTCAAAACCAAAACCTTTTGAAAAGTCAGATCCCTTTCGGGTTCTGTTTATTTATCTATTCGACCTTTATTGCAGATTATAAGTTTCATTGTTGTCAACCGAAGCTCTGATACCAACTTTGTAACACCCCGAATCCGTAGGACTCGAGGCGCTACTGGGCTAGGATCTCACAATGGATCCTGACCCTAGCCTGACAACAAGTTCACTGGATCTTACAACAAGGCACAGATATATTAAAATCAAACATCAAATTGTATATATATAAATCAAAAGGTTTACAGAAGAACCGTTGAGTACAACATAAACATGTATATGTACATACAAAAACCCCATAACCCTCGCAACCCAGTGTACGGAGCCCTCAGCGGATCACCCCATTTGAATCACTTTGCAGCTCTCCTAACCTGCAAAGGATCTACAACACGGTATAAAACCGTTAGCTAACCATACACATATATATAGAAGATGCATAAGTACAAACACAAATCAGGTAATAATAAACACATCATCATGCTATCACACATTTACCCGGTTAATTATCTTTATAAAGTCCAACACTCCAATCGTATAAATAGATGTATATGAATATATGTGACACGAGGAATATAATCCTCGCCTCTCGGGGATGTTGTCAGCTGTAGTGGTGATCTGATAACACTTTCCCGTGTACCCTAAAGGAGTGGTAGGTGTCCGTCCCACTTCCAGATCTGGCTTGTCCGCAGAAAACCTCCCAAACTCCCAGCGGGATGTAAGGGCAAAGTTGTCACAGCCCTACAATGGGCAGTCACTAAACCATAGGTCGGTAATCATCACAACGCATGTTATCAAGCATATATTACTCACCACTCATGCATACATCCAATATAAGGATGGTAGCTAAGTAAGTCGTATGGACTTACCTCAACCTCGAAGTAATCTCAACCACGATCAACTCCAACTCTAGAGGACAACACTACCTAGTAACAAGGTATAACGAGATATCAAATCTTCTATCAATCAAAGGGGTCACACCTAGACCCAAGGGATCCATAAGGATCATATCCAACTTATAAACCTCAAGGCCATAACCGGCACCTATCAATATCATAATCATCCTCATTCTATCCTCATATACGTACCTAGCATGCTACTAATCCGCTCATACTAGGAAAGGAAAGGGTCCATACTACTCTAGTAGATCCTGCACAAGACGCACCTGCGGAACAGAAAGACGCAGGGGTGGAAAGGCAGCAGGCGCAGACGCGAAGGCACGCTGACGCGGGCGCTGTGACCGTGGCCGCGGGGGCGGCGGTACTGAGGCACCTGCGGTGACAAGGGTCCCGCGAGGGCGGCTACGCTGAGGCGCAGGGGCGGCGACGCTGCAGAACGTAGACTCCCGATTTCTCTTCCACTCTTCACGTGATCAAATCACGTCTTCTCCATTCCATAGCCAAATACATACATATACATACACATCCTAACATCAATACACATCCAAACACAACTAATCCTAAGCTAAGGAAGAGTAATAAGGAAGAAAGAAAGAAGAGAAGAAGAGTAACTTAACACTACTGTGGTCCTAGGCAACAAAGAGAACAACACTAACACCTCTCAGCTGGCTCTTCACAGCTCAGCACAACATACATCATCACCATACAAAGTCTACACAAGCTTGCTCTTTCAACCCAAAGAGAACTCAAGCACAAGATCAAGGAAAAAGAGAAGAGAGGAAGAAGGACGTGAGAATGGTTGGGAAAGAGATGAAACCCTTGCTCAGCAAGCCAAGGGAAAGGCTAAGAAGGAAGAAAGGAAAGAGTAAAGCACGGTCAAAAGGTCAACAAAGTCGGCTGCAGCCGCAGGAAACCGCAGGGGCGGATTCCTTGGCCGCAGGGGCGTAACACTACACATGCCGCAGGGCGGCTCCACTAACCCGCGTGGGCGGCTAAGACCAAAACAAGCTCCAAAGACTAAGGCTCTTACATTTTCGGTGCAAAATAACCCTCGCCTGCTTCAACTTCGTTCGTCACTAGCCCGATGTGCACAGGATAATGATTCAATTGCTGTCTATTTCGGCCGTCTTCAACGCCTATGGGACGATCGAGATTCATAGCTTTCGTATCAGATCTGCAAATGCGCTTGCATCTGCGGGAACACAATGAAGGCTAAAGAGACGGAACGAGTCCATCAGTTCTTGATCGGACTTGATGACACACTGTTCTCTCATTTTCGATCTTCTATTATAGCACAAGATCCTCTACCAAATTTAAACAAAGCATACTCGTTGTCTATCCAAGAAGAACAGGTACAATCTATGGCTAAAGATAAATCTTCTCGCTCGGACTCTTTTGCTTTTGCTGCACATAGACAATCCAGATCAACTCCTTCTCGACCAAAAAGCTCGGCTTCTTGCACTCATTGCAATCGCCCGGGTCATGATGTTTCCTCTTGCTTCAAGATCATCGGGTATCCGGAATGGTGGAACAGTGGGCGTGGTGTGATTGATCAAACCACCGGCGCTCCACCACCGCTACCACCACTGTTGTCGTGTCCACCTTCATCACTACAGCGTCCCGCTTGATCTAGATCTGAGCCCATTCGAGGACAATCCACTGTTACTCTGGGCCTTTTTACTACTGTTCCGACGCAATTAGATACAATAGATAGACAACCTCATCTTTCAAATGATCAATGGAATTCTCTCTATAACATGTTTCAAAATTTTCTAAAAAATCCGCCTTCCGATTCATTCTCAGGTAACACCGATCACCCTTGGATCCTTGATAGTGGTGCATCATTCCACATGACGGGCAATCGATCTCTACTTCATTCTATCAAAAATGGTTATACTTATTCTATCAAATTACCGAATGGGAATTACGTATCTGCTACAGAATATGAAACTATTCAGTTTCTAAATTTCCTATTATCTAATATTTTATATGTACCTGGTTTGCATTGCAATCTCTTATCAATTAATAATCTTACTCAAGATCTAAATTGTAGCATTTTATTCACTGACAAATTTTGTGTTCTTCAGGGCAACATTTCGAAGATGCCGATTGGATGGGGTGATTCTTGTGACGGCGTATATTGGCTTCAAACACCTAGATCTACACATTCTAGCTTCGGACTCACCAACTCCATTCAACTCGATTCTGCTCTACTTTGGCATCATCGTCTTGGACACCCGTCTTTTAATATTTTGAAATTTTTACCGCATATTTCTTTACTCAATTTCAAACATTTACAAACAGATCCGTGTAATGCTTGTCTTCGAGCTAAGACAACTCGCTAGTCTTTCTCTTTAAGTTCTAAGCACACATCCGTTCCTTTTGAATTAATACATTGCGACGTCTGGGGTCCGTATCGATTTTCATTAAATTGCGGTGCATCTTATTTTCTCTCTATAATTGATGACTACTCTCGTCTAAATTGGGTCTATTTAATTAAACAAAAATCTGACGTTACAAAAATTTTCCTTCAATTTGTAGCTACAGTTAAAAATCAATTTAATAAATCCATTAAGACCTTTCGTAGTGATAATGGAACTGAATTTTTAGCTTTAAAAGCTTTTTTTAAACACAACGGTATATTTTTTTCAAACGGCTTGTGTTGCGACTCCACAACAAAACGGTCGTGTTGAAAGAAAAAATCGTCATTTATTAAACGTTGCTCGGTCCATTCTTTTTCACGCTATCCTTCCCGTAAAATTTTGGGGTGAAAGTATCCTAATGGCATGTTATTTAATAAATCGTACTCCGTCTTTAATTTTACAAGGCAAAACTCCTTATTTTACTCTTTTTGGAAACCAACCGGATTATACAAGCATCAAAACCTTCGGTTGCCTTTGTTATTCCTCTATCTTACATAAATCTTCTAACAAATTTGACGCTCGTGGTCAAAAATGTATTTTTATAGGATACAATTTTGGTCAAAAAGGTTAGAAATTATACGATTTAAACAATGAAAAAAAAAAATTATTTCCCGTGATGTCCAATTTTTTGAACATATTTTTTCCTTTAAACAAACTCTTTTATCTAATTCTAATCTTGATCTAAGGACCCACATCCCTTCCCTTCCTCCTATTTCATCTAACGTAATATGCCCTCTCTCTCCTATCTCACCTATTAATAATCCTAATCACATCCCTGATTCTCTCCTACATTCTACAAATAATTCGTTTTCCCTGTCCATCCCTCCTTCTCAGATTTCTTCAACAGATCCCGAACAATCCTCCCCAGACTCTGTCTCAAACAATCTCGATATATCTCTCTCATTAATCGATCCTTCCCCCTCTCAATCTGCCTCCATAGATCCACCTTCTTCGTCCGATCTATCTCCTACCTCGGATCAATCGGATTCTCCTTCTTCTTCACAATCTTCACCACCGCCTGTTCCTCTACGCCGCAACACCAGAGTATCTAAACCCTCCTCCTTCCTACAAGACTACCACTGTGACGTCGTCTTGCCCGATCCCCTATCCTCTTCGGCATCCTCAAACACAGGTATCAAATATCCTACATCCAACTATGTCATGTATAATAATATTACCCCTACACATCTTAAATTCCTTAATGCAGTAAAAGTTTCTGTCACACCAACTTCGGTTCGAGCTGCGATGTCCTCTCCCCCATGGCGTCAAGCTATGATCAGTGAACTCGATGCTCTTACGCGCAATGGAACATGGGACATCGTGGATCTTTCCTCTAATAAAAAAAACCTCTAGGCTGAAAATGGGTATTCAAGATCAAGCATAACTCCGATGGCACCATTGAGCGGTATAAGGCTCGACTTGTTTCTCTCGGAAATCGACAAGTCGAAGGTATAGATTTCTTCGATACTTTTGCTCCTGTTGCAAAACTAGTCTCTGTGAAACTCTTTCTTGCAGTTGCTTCAATAAAAAATTGGGAGCTTCATCAACTAGACGTGCACAACGCATTTTTACATGGAGACCTACATGAAGAGGTTTATATGTCCATTCCTCCTGGATTTGATGCTCCCAGAAACAAACGTGTGTGCCGTCTTTGAAAATCGTTATACGGTCTTCGACAAGCACCACAGAACTGGTTTTCCAAACTTGCTTCTTCCCTTCGTCGATACGGTTTTTCTCAATCTTGTGCTGACTATTCATTATTTTCTTTTATCAACTCTTCTTCCTCAGTACACGTTCTCGTCTACGTTGACGACTTGATCATTGCAGGAAACAATTCCGAGTTTATATCAAAATTTAAATTATATTTACACTCATGTTTTCATATGAAGGATTTAGGTTCTCTTAAGTATTTTCTAGTAATCGAGATCTCTCGAACTTCATCAGGCTTGTATTTTTCATAAAGAAAATATGCATTAGATTTACTTGTTGATGTTGGCCACCTTCAGTCCAAACCTACGACCTTCCTTGTGGAAGGGAACCACAATCTGGCGATGGATAACAACCCCCTCTTTGCAGACCCGGGCAAATACAGACGTGTTGTCGGTCAACTGATAAATCTGACAATAACTCGTCCGGATCTTAGTTATGCAGTGCACCTCCTTTCACAATTTGTGACCAGTCCCACTGAGAACCAATGGACTGTTGTTACCCGAGTCCTTCCATATATCAAACAATCTCCCGGACAAGGTTTGCTACTGTCTAATCATAGTTCTTTACATATTAATGCCTATTGTGATGCAGATTATGCTACATGTTCCCTCACAAGACGTTCTCTGACCGGTTTCTTTATCTTACTTGGTTCTTCTCCGGTCTCATGGAAAACAAAAAAGCAAAACACGGTGTCTCGCTCCTCAGCAGAATCTGAGTATCGTTCTACGGCCACTACCACGTGCGAGATTATCTGGATCAAATCTCTCTTCCGCTCCCTTGGCGTCTTGATCCACGTCCCTGCAGTCTTTGGTGCGATAATCAAGCAGCCATTTACATTAGGGTTGTGCAAAAATAGACCGGACCGGACCAGAATTTTACGGCCCGGTTCCTGGTCCATCATTTTAGGAATTTCCAGTCCCGGTCCAGGACTGGAAAAAACCGGTGGACCGGGTCGGACCGGATTTTTATATATTATTTTTTTAAAAAAAATTTATGTTGAAATATAAAGTTAGGGTTAGGGTTAAGGTGAAGGACTGAAGGGTTTCATTTGGCTGCCAGCCTGCCGCTCCAGCTCCGATCTTACTCCTCCTAGCCTTCTCAGTTCTCACCCTTCTGCATGCAGGACGCAACACGCCCGTCACCGACGGCCCGACTCGCCCGCACTCAGCATCTCCTCGGCGGTTCTTCAATTCGGTCTTCGGTTGTCGAGTCCTCGACGGCTCGACACTTTGACTTCGCCACTTCGGTCTTCGGTTGTCGCCACTCGCCACTCACCACTCACCAGTCCTCGACGGCTGTCACCACTCACCACTTCGGTCTTCAGTCTTCGGTTGTCGCCACTCAGCACTTCGGTCTTCTGCTGTCACGGCTCAGGCTAACAGCACTTCGGTCTTCGGCTGTCACGACGTCCTTATCTCGATAACAGGTTAGCATCTCAATCCGAGATTTAAGAGGTAAAACGCAAATAAAGGAAATAATACCAAGTTCCGGTCCGAACCGGTCCAAAGTCGGTCCGGACCGGGATGGTACGGACCCGGTCCGGTCCCCGGTCCACGTTCCAAAAAAATCCGGTCCACCGGTCCGGACCGGGACCGTTGCACAGCCCTAATTTACATCGCCTCTAATCCAAGATTTCACGAGAGGACAAAACACATTGAAGTGGACTGCCACATCATCCGAAATGAAGTCCAAGTTGGCACGATCACCACGCGACACATTCGTTCATCCGAACAGCTGGCTGATCTCTTCACAAAACTCCTCGGTCAACGCCAATTCCATTACTTACTGTCCAAGTTAGGCGTTCAGAACCTTCACGCTCCAACTTGAGGGGATGTATTAGTATTTTAGGAGATAATCTGTATTTATGTATAGGCATATTATTTCACATTTATTCCCTCTCTCCCTATCTTATTCTTAGTAGAGTATCTTCCTCTTTTAGGCTACTTTCTTTTGTATATATGTTGACTCCTTCTTCGTGAAGAAACACAGTATTACATTTCATTCCCTCTACTATTCTACATTATTGCATATATTGTACGATCTCTCGGCATAATATAAGTTTACGTAATTTTACATGCTATCAAGACTAGACATGATCCTTCTCATCACCTTAGCCTCTCTATTTCCTTGGCGCCACTTCCAACATAAGACATACATGTTATCGTGGTAAACCTTCCTCAACGAAGAGTCTGCAAAAGCCCATTCGAAACTTAACAAGAGCCCATTCGTATATCAAATTAAATGAAAAAAGAGGTCAAGATCAAGATCCTCACAAATCTCTCTCTAGAAAATTTCATGATGAGGAGGAAAGAGAGCGTGAAATAAACGGGAATGTTGATATGAATATTTTAATTAAATTTTCACTTAATAAAGAAAATTTAAGTAGTCACCCTACAATTTGTAATTTTCGTTTACTATGATGACCAATAATATATTAAGTTATTTCAAGAATAAATTATGATTTATAACATTATGTATATTTATAGGATATCCTACCATTTATATCCTTTTATAAATCTATACAAGTTTGGTATTTGATTTTATCGTATTTTAGGCAAAAATTAGACTAAATTAATGTATATCTAATACTATTAAACAAATTTCTACACAAATATGATTTAAAACATTATATATATTAATATGATTTGATTCATGTATAATTATATTTTATTATTATGATTATTATTCATTAATATTAACATGTGCTATAACTTCCAACTAATAAAAAAAATTCTACACAAATGTATTTTTTATTTTAAATAAAATAAATAAAATGTGTAGTAAAAATAATAATATATCTAAAAATAAATAGTATAAAATTTTAATTAAATATATTATTTATAAATAAGAAAATTGAGTTAACTGCATAAATATTATTGTATAGTTAAATAATTTTATTGCGATATTTTGAAAATGTAAGACTACTTAGCATATAATAAAAAATTTAAAACGCAATTGAATTTGACAACTCTCGATTTTAATCATCAACGTACACAAATTATAAATATTTTCATAAAATACTCGTGCAAGGCATGAGATATAAACTAGTTATATATAAAGAGATTGTTTTTACGTAAACTAATTCTCATATGGGTATATTAATAATTAAAATTTATTGAATGTAAATTTATATTAAAAAGTTTGCTATTTAGTAAGAAAATAAATAACACCATAATTATTGATTCAATTCGTCATGTACTTAGCACTACATCTAGAAGTACTTTAGAGTATGTTACAATCAATTTCATTTGAATATTACAATATTTGTAGTATCTTGTAATATTAATCCGATAGCCTTACATTGATAAACGATGTGAGATTATGAAAAATTCATGAGAATATGACTGAATTAAAAAAAAATATGGATAAAAAAAATATTTATTATACTAATTATGAGAAAAATATTTTTTTAAAAAGGGGAAAAAATATAGTGAATAAATACGATTTGACTTTGTTAATATAAATAACAATGTTAAGCAATGTATGATTTATTAAATCTTCCGATTTTATTCTTGTAAGTCTAACAAGGTATGATTTGTTAAATATTCAAACCTTTATTTATAAAAGTTCTCGAAAGCTAGCTTTAATTGATAATCGATATGGGATAAACAAATTATGAAAATATGGCCGGAATAAAGTTTGAAAAAAAAATTTTGAATTTTTTTTGAGAAAATATTTTAAAAAAATTATGCCGAAAAAAACGGTATTTGATTTTTTAAACCAAATAATAAAGTCAAATATGTATAAGTAGGTGAACAATATTTTAAAACTATATAGACAAAATTCACATATCGGTAGTCAACGACACATTAGGTCAACGACCAACAAAACATTAGGTCAACGACCCACACAAGATATATTAATCCGATATAAATAAAAATTGTACATGAACTTAGTCAAAAAATTCAAGAAATGTATGATTTATTTAATATTCAAAATTTTCTATCTATACAAGTTCTCAAAATATTTAACGTAAATAGATTGTGTTTATAATCCTTCGAAAAAATTAACAAAAAATCGTTCAGAAAATAATCGTTCCCCGAAAAATAAAATTCTTGTAAAAAAAATCATGAGATAATTCATTTTAGAAGCAAGAACAAATAACAATATTTAACTTATCTAAATGATGAATAAAAAGTGAAAAAGATGTTTCAAGAGTAACACAAACTTGAACATATAGAAATTGGTCTTAAAATGGTAAACAATACGCTCATTGTCATAATAAATTAAAACAAAACCCTAAAAGAATGGTAATATACTATGTTAACGGAAACGGGCACGGATACGGGAAACGGACACGGCGAGAAATGGGGAAGCGACAATCATAAAAATCGTAGGAAACGGGGACACGGCGAAAAAATATAAATAATATATCATTTTGAAGTTCTTGCGAAGAGAAATTTATATATGATAAGAAGAGATGTATATATGATACAACCAATGACACATGAATGCGTCAGTAGTTGTAGAAGTATTGATAATAAGAATATTGATTGTGTTACGTGATATTGAGGTAGTAGTCATGAATGTCTTATTTATCCTGAATTCGAAAAAATAAACCAAAACGTAGTAGTCATGGATGTCTTGTTCATCTCTTTTGATCCCAAATTGAACCATTATTTATGATCATGATTTAGATGTGTCCAGCCCATTCCCGGTGTTGGAAACGTGTCTTGATCGTGTCCTCACTATTTTGACCGTGTATGAGAAGTTTTCGAAAGCTTTCAAGTTTCCGACACGAGAGGACATGAGAAACAGCACTCTCTAAAAGTGTCCGTGCATCGTAGATAAAATATGAATCTACAAAGCTCCTGGGCTCAAACTAACATAAGCTAGGAAATTATCAAATCAATCAGACCACTTATAATGCTGCAATTACATAACCAACTGAATGTAATTTATGAAAACTTGTACAATACCTGCAGCCACCAAGGGGGTTGCTCTATGTTTTACAATCACATATGTTGGCTACAAGCTTCCTCACTTTTTAAGGAAAATTCGGTTATCTGTGGGACAAGAATAAAATTCAATTTATAATCATCAGATTCATTCATAGTACATGGTTGACAGCAGGAAGAATGGTGGCAAAGAGAAGGGTTTGATTTTGAATTGAAAAGAAGAATTTATGTCATTCAAATTTTTGCTCAATAGAAAAAAAAAATTATGAATTTTGCAAAGCATATAGTCTAAACTTAGAGCCTATTTTCCGCCACCACCTGGCTTCTTATTTTTCAAGTATAGATTTAAAAATTAAAATTGGGTAATCTCAGTATAGGAATGAATAAGAAACAAATTTCACAAAATGAATAGAAAGAATGGTCTATAATGGTTGATACATTGTTGCTTTTNAGAGAGTAGAAGTGATTGATCACGGAAGAGCTAAAGAGAAGCCACGAGACTTTCATTCTGCGTTGTCGCCGCCCCGCGGCGAGAGTCACCGCCCCGTGGTTACGTGTCACAGCGCCTGCGTCGTGCCAGCGGCGTGCCTGCATTCCTTGTCACCGCCCTGCGGATTTTACCTGCCGCGCCTGCGGGTGATCTCCTCCGCCCCTGCGTCCTTAGTTCACGCAGGTGCGTCTTGTCCCGGGACTACCTATAGTTAGGTAGTTCCTTTCCTTTCTAGTATGAGGAACTTAGTACATGCTAGGATTCGGATGTTGACGAGTATGATATGGAATTGCCGGTTAGGGCTTTGAGGTTTACGAGTTGGATATGATCCCTTATGGATCCCTTGGGTCTAGGTGTGACCCTTTGTGTGATAGGAGTTTGATATTATGTATGCCTTGTATAGGCCGTGTTATCCTCCAGTTTGGAGTGGACTGAGTTGAGGTTGATCCAGTGAGACGACTACGAGGTTGAGGTAAGTCCGTGGGACTTACTTAGTTGCCATTCCTTTATAGGATGTTGTGCATGAGTGGTGTGTGTTATATGTTTATAGCATGTGTTATGATGGTCACCGACCTATGATGTATTGATTGCCCATTGTAGGGTGTGACAACTTTTCCATTCATCCCGCTGGGAGTTGGGGGTTCTCTGTGGTCAGGCAGACCTGGTAAACGGTTCGGGCACTCTCCATTCCCTTAGGGTACACGGGGAGGTGTTCCAGGCACCATTCCAGCTGGTTATAGTACCCAGAGGCGAGGTTATATTCCTCGTGTCACTTATGTTTATATGGATATTTATATATGAGTTGATTGCTGGACTTTATAAAGATAATGAACCGGGTAAATGTGTGAAAGCATGATGATGTGTTAAGATTTCTGATGTGTGTTTGTGCTCTAGCATATTCCTATATTTGTGTATGGTTAGCTAACGGTTTCATACCGTGTTGTAGACACTTTGCAGGATAGGAGAGCTGCAGAGTGATTCAGAGTGGGTGATCCGCTGAGGGCTCCGTACACTGGGGCGGTATCGGGGATGGGTTTTTTGTGTACAGTTTGGTTTGTTTGTACTCAGCGGTACATTGTATTACCTTTTGATATATATATATATATATATATATATATATATATATATATATATATATATATATATATATATATATATATATATATATATATCAGTTTCATGTTTTGTTTTAATCTATCGGTGCCTTGTTGTAAGATCAGTGAAATTGTTGTCAGGCTAGGGTCAGGATCCATTGTGAGATCCTAGCCCAGTAGCACTCCGAGTCCTACGGATTTGGGGTGTTACAAAGTTGGTATCAGAGCCCAGGTTGACAACAATGGCACTAGTAATCTGGCGAATAGATAAAGGGGGTCTGACTTTTCAAAAGGTTTTGGTTTTGAAATGAGTACAAATGTTTTGGGATACCGTGTACGGGAGCCATCACCCCTCTGAAGACCTCGACAGTATAGATATATATAGATATTCTGCTGTGATTGATCTGTGATATATCTATACATATGGCATATATATAGCCTTCTAAGATAGGTTTACGTCTTCTGCAGATGGTTCAGACTAGAGCCTTACCTGCAGCAAGACGAGGTAGAGGTAGACCCCCTCTAGGTAGAGGACGGGGTAGGACTCCTGCTGACGTTCACATGCGGAGAGATACATGAGGAGGTTGCTGAGAGCGCCGTTCCTGAGACTGGGAACGGGCAGCTGAGGGACAGGGGCCAGAGAGCCCAGTCTGGTGAGTCTGATCGTGTCTCTATGGATAGATCAGAGTTTCAGCTTATATCAGACGTGTTGAGGAGGCTGCCAGCAGGTAGGCGTGCCCCAGATTGCCAGCACAGGAGGGACCATCTGAGAGGTCCCACACGTTACTCAGGTACCAGCTGTACAGGTACCTGCTGCTGAGATTGCTCGGGCTACAGAGGAGCATAGAGGGCCTCGACCAGACACTTGGTTGAAGGCTTTTCATCAGATGGGAGTACCCCCTTTCACTGGGAAAGTGGGGCTAGAGGTGGAGCTTTGGATAGGACATGTAGACTCAGCTCTGGAGTCTATTAGATGTCCAGCTGACAGGCAGATTGAGCTGGTGCAGACCTTGTTCAGAGATTTGGCACAACACTGGTGGAGGTCTGTACGAGTACAGGTTACTAGTTATGAGCAGATGAGACTCTGATCCGAGAGCGTTTCTGCCCTGCCTCGTTGAGGAGGGAGAAACTGCGAGACTTTGTTGAGGCTGGGTTCGAGGATGTACCGGTCTCAGAGGCTATTAGGAGATTTCAGGAGGAGCTGGCATTGCTGGGTCCAGCTGCACCTGCTGCAGATCAGCACGTGTATTTGTTTTCCGACGTCTGAGGGATACCACCCGTACCTATATGGCGGGTTTTCACTATGAGACCTTGGTCGATTACAGGACGGGCTTCTACTACGAAGAGGGAGCTAGCTAGAGGAGAGCTTCTCAGACCGGAGGGTTGAGAAAGACAAAGACTGGTCAGACCAGTGGTACTGGTGGAGCTGCTGGTTCGGGCGAGGCCAGAGTCGCCAGAGTCGTCCTCCACTGCGGTGCAGATAAGGGATGTAGTGCTTCAACTGCAGTGAGTATGGGCATATGAGGTCAGAGTGTACTAGGCAGCCGTGACCTGTTTTCACTTGTGGCCGTCATAGAGCTTTCTGTAGACGAGGGAGAGCTTCATCACAGCAGGATTCTTCTCCTGCTAGTGCAGCAGGAGGTGGACAGAGACCACCTCAGCAGCAGCAGCAGAGTCAGGGACAACAGAGGGTCCCAGATCGCCCTACGACTCAGGGATCTGCTCCTGGGCCGAGTAGAGGCAGAGGCCGTGGTGGGGGCACCACTGATACAGAGGCCCACAGGCCGTGTTTTTGAGCTGAGGAGTGCAGAGGAGCCAGCTGCACCTACTGCTACAGGTACCATTCTGATTCATGGTTTACCTGTTAGAGTTTTATTTGATACTGGTGCTACGCATTCTTTATTTCTGATGCCTGTGTAGAGCGTCTGGTTTAGATACAGTTGAGGGGATGCCCTTTATTATAGGGTTACCCGATGGTGGTAGGGTCAGAGGTACCCGTGAGATTCACGGTTGTCCCATTTCTGTAGGGACTCGTGTGTTACTAGTTGACTTCTTTGTCATGCCGTTAGAGCATGAGGAAGTTATACTAGGTATGGATTGGATGGCTAGACATTCTGCAGTCTTAGATGTAGGTAGGAGGACTGTTACCCTCTCTACCGAGTTAGGCCAGATAGAGGTTTTCCGAGGTTGGGACCTTGGAAAGGTAGGCACAGTTATCAGTGCTATACGGGCAGCTAGACTGATTGCACAGGGAGGTAGGCACAGTTATCAGCGCTATACAGGCAGCTAGACTGATTGCACAGGGTTGCGAAGCCTTCTGGTGTTATGCCATGAAGGAGGGGGAAAGTCTAGCGTTAGAGGATATCCCAGTGGTCTGTGAGTTTACTGATGTTTTTGTTGAGCCGTCCAGTTTGCCGCCTCAGAGGAGTGTGGATTTCAGTATCGAGTTAGAGCCTGGTACGAGACCCATCTCGAAGGCCCCATACCGGATGGCGCCTGTCGAGATGTTGGAGCTGAAGAAGCAACTCGAGGAGTTGGCTGAGAAGGGCTTCATTCGCCCTAGCGTGTCCCCATGGGGAGCACCTGTCCTCTTCGTACGGAAGAAGGACGGATCACTGAGGTTATGCATAGATTACAGAGAGTTGAAAAAGGTGACCATCAAGAACAAGTATCCACTACCGCGCATTGATGATTTGTTAGATCAGCTACAAGGAGTGACTGTATTCTCCAGGATTGACCTGCGTTCCGGGTATCACCAGCTGAGGGTGAGGGAGCAGGATGTGCACAGGACAGCATTCCGGACCAGATATGGTCACTACGAGTTTGTAGTGATGCCATTTGGGCTTACGAATTCCCCAGTAGTCTTTATGGAGTTGATGAACAGTATCTTCATCGACTTCCTGGATCAGTTTATGGTGGTTTTCATTGATGACAATCTGGTATACTCTCACAGTGGAGAGGAGCATGCAGGACATCTGAGGACTGTATTGCAGGTTTTGCGGATAGAGAACTTTATGCAAAGTTGTCTAAGTGAGAGTTCTGGATGCCAGAGGTAGCATTCCTGGGTCACATAGTATCAGCTGAGGGGATCAAAGTTTATCCAGCGAAGATAGAGGCAGTAGCTGCATGGCCTACACCGACGAACGTCAAGGAAGTACGTAGCTTCCTTGGCCTAGCTGGTTATAACAAACGTTTTGTGGAGGGATTTTCTGTGATTGCCCGTCCACTGACGAGTTTGTTGAGGAAGACTACCAGATTTGTGTGGTCTGATCAATGTATGCAGAGTTTTGAGGAGCTGAAGAGACGTCTGACATCTGCTCCTGTTTTGGCACAGCCAGAGGGTACTGAGGATTTCGTAGTATACAGTGATGCGTCCAAGCTAGGCTTGGGATGTGTGTTGATGCAAAGAGGCAGGGTGATTGCATATGCGTCTCGACAGCTGAAGACGTATGAGGAGAAATACCCGACTCATGATCTGGAGTTGGCAGCGGTAGTTCATGCACTGAAGATCTGGAGACATTACTTGTATGATGTTACATGTCAGATCTTCACAGACCATCAGAGTTTGAAGTACATTTTCACGCAGCGGGAATTGAATAACCGCCAGCGTAGGTAGCTCGAGCTGATCAAGGATTTTGATCTGGAGATTCTGTATCATCTGGGGAAGGCGAACGTAGTCGCCGATGCCCTGAGCAGGAAGACGCCTCGAGAGCAGGCGATTGCGAGGCTGACGGTTCAGCAGCAATTACAGAGGGATTTGATCTGGTTAGAGCTGGACATCCAGTTTCCTAATGAGGATGCCCAGCTGCGCACATTAGAGGTCCTTCCTGATCTGTTGGATGAGATCCGACAGAAACAGGAGACCTGCCCGACTTTATAGAGGATCAGAGATAGGATTTCTCGGGATGAGGCACCACAGTTCCTGCTAGGAGCAGATGGAGTTTTGAGACGCCATGGTCGCGTCTGTGTACCTACTGATACAGAGCTGAGACATAGGATATTACAGGAGGCTCACTGTACACCTTACTCGGTACATCCAGGTACGAGTAAGATGTATCAAGACTTGAGACGTATATATTGGTGGGGAGGGTTGAAGCCCGATGTGGCCAAATTTGCCAGCGTTCCTTGCCAGCGTTTCTTGAGACGTATATATTGGTCGTGCTAGCGGCGTGCTTGCGCTTGCAAACGTTCCTTGTCACCGCCCCTGCGGATTTTACTTGCCGCGCCTGCAGGTGAGCTCCTCCGCCCCTGCGTCCTTAGTTCACGAAGGTGCGTCTTGTCCCGGGACTACCTATAGTTAGGTAGTTCCTTTCCTTTCTAGTATGAGGAACTTAGTACCATGCTAGGATTCGGATGTTGACGAGTATGATATGGAATTGCCGGTTAGGCCTTTGAGGTTTATGAGTTGGATATGATCCCTTATGGATCACTTGGGTCTAGGTGTGACCCTTTGTGTGATAGGAGTTTGATATATATGTATGCCTTGTATAGGCCGTGTTATCCTCCAGTTTGGAGTGGACTGAGTTGAGGTTGATCCAGTGAGACGACTACGAGGTTGAGGTAAGTCTGTGGGACTTACTTAGTTGTCATTCCTTTTATAGGATGTTGTGCATGAGTGGTGTGTGTTATATGTTTATAGCATGTGTTATGATGGTCACCGACCTATGATGTATTGATTGCCCATTGTAGGGTTGTGACAACTTTTCCATTCATCCCGCTGGGAATTGGGGGTTCTTGTGGTCAGGCCAGACCTGGTAAACGGTTCGGACACTCTCCATTCCCTTAGGGTACACGGGGAGGTGTTCTAGACACCATTCCAGCTGGTTATCGTACCCAGAGGCGAGGGTTATATTCCTCGTGTCACTTATGTTTATACGGATATTATTTACGAGTTGATTGCTGGACTTTATAAAGATAATGAACCGGGTAAATGTATGAAAGCATGATGATGTGTTAAGATTTCTGATGTGTGTTTGTGCTCTAGCATCTTCCTATATTTGTGTATGGTTAGCTAACGGTTTCATACCATGTTGTAGACACTTTGCAGGATAGGAGAGCTGCAGAGTGATCCAGAGTGGGTGATCCGCTGAGGGCTCCGTACACTGGGGCGGTATCGGGGATATGGGTTACTTTGATGTACAGTTTGGTTTTGATTGTACTCAACGGTACATTGTATTACCTTTTTGATATATATATATATATATATATATATATATATATATATATATATATATATATATATATATATATATATATATATATATATATATATATATATATATATATATATATATATATATATATATATATTTGATATATATATATATATATATATATATATATATATATATATATATATATCAGTTTCATGTTTTGTTTTAATCTATCGGTGCCTTGTTGTAAGATCAGTGAAATTGTTGTCAGGCTAGGGTCAGGATCCATTGTGAGATCCTAGCCCAGTAGCACTCCGGGTCCTACGGATTTAGGGTGTTACAGGTTCCCTGAGCCGCAGGGGCGGAAACCCACAGGGGCGGCAACCAAGCCCGCGGGGTGGCTAGGCCAAATCTCGGCCAAAGCCAAACTCGGCTAAAGTCAAATCTCGGTCCGAAAGACTAAGGCTCTTACAAGTTTCACCTTATTGTTTTACGCCGAATTGAAAGTTATGTCACCCTCATGTCTCGAACCCCCAACCTACTAGTGTGCTTGTGCGTGTTATATTTTTCGTCACCTCCAAGAGTCGAACCTATGATCCATGAGTGAATTTTATTTCAGGATTGGAACTTGGTGAGTCTCGAACTCTGATCTTCGGGCTTCCTTGCCGCCTGCTTTATAAACCGCCTGGGGAGCTCGAACCAGCGACGCCTGGTACAATCAGCAGCCTTGCGTATTACCGCCCGGAGCATTCGAATGTTAGACCTGTTGCACCCTTGCCCTGTCGCCCGGAAGGTTCGAAACCTCGACAAAACTATCTTATTTAATTAATTCTAGAGTTTTTATAAATACTTCCGTAGGATTAGAAGTGGAATGAAATAGCAGAAATAGTAGAGAAATAGATCGGACTATAACGTAAGGAATTTGGAACGGAAGTAGTGAAGAATGAAATGATGAGATCTTGTGGAAACTGAACGATAAGTATTGTAAAGACTAGATCATACGGAAATGTAGATTTTAGGAAATCAGAAGAATAAGATTAGAGTACGTACATAATGATGAAATGATACGGAATTATTGGACTAGACGTCTAGGCCTACGAAACCTAGGAGTTAATGATCGAGAAGAGTAATGATGCTAGATATTTTACTCTAGAAGTAATGAGATGGTGAAACGAGAATACTAAGATGTCACAACATCTTATAAGGAACTCGAGATCATCGACTGTCGGATCGAGAATAGTTATTGAGACCAATACGGATAAGGTGAGTTCATTGGAATCACTTAGCTTCAATAATAATTTTAAGTGTATGCTAGTGTAGTGTGTATCGAATGTTAAATAATTAAACCTAACTAGACCATCTGCACTTTTAATATGAGAGAGGCCCAAGTGTATTATAATAGGTCGTGTCATCACTGTCTAGCACAGATGGCGACTGGAAGGCTCCCCGAGACCAGTCCAATAGTATATACGGGGAAAATTCATTGAAATTAGTCATTTTGGTTTTCGGAGATGGGGCGAGGGTTGGAGGATCCTCATGCCTATTTGAAAAGTTGGACAAAATAGAATGACAATCACCAAATGAAAAGATAATAATCGGGACATTGTTAGCGCATGTTGATGTGTTTACCGCTTTCTTTAAATGTGTTTGTGCTTTAGTTCCTCTTATTATTAGAACTTTTACTAACGGTTTATACCATGTTGATAGATCTTGTAGGTTAGGTTTATGTCTAGTAATCGGGAGTGGAGTGGTCAGCCGGGTTTTCGTGTTGAAAGATCTTGCAGGTTAGCTAACGGTTTATACCGTGTTGCTAGGAATGAAATAGCTAACGGTTTATACCGTGTTACGTAATTATTTGCAAAGGTAATCTAACTCTTTCTCAATAGATAATAACCACCATTCTCGACAAACTACCAAATATATCAGTCAAGAATATGTGATACGGCTACCAACCTGGTAACCTCTCCTTCCACAGTTATTGCTAAAGAATGATGGTCACCGCACACAATTTGACCCAATGAGCAAACATCACTTGCTATTAAAAGACATAATTGGGTTACCGTCAGAAATAGATATTTATGATCCAGAGAAGCAAAAAGGGTGTGCGGAGATAGATTGGAAACCAATGATAGTTACATAAAAACATCAAAAAAAACTAAGCTACTAACTATAAAAAAAAAAACTCATAAATGCAAACCTCACCTTCTCAAAAAATGGTAGTTACATAAAAACATCAAACAACTAAGTCACTAACAATATATAAAAAAAAAAAAACTCAAATTAATACTTCACCTTCTCAAAAATCTTAATGTTAAAGTGATTGAAGCATATCTCAGTCTACAACCATTCACGTTTATCAAGATTGGGTAAGGCATCATTTCAGTTCGCTTGAAACTTACAATTAAGATTCATCGACAAATTTCTAATACTAATTGTAATAAACAAAACATAATCCGACCTCCACAAATTACACATTATTTTTAATAATAGTAAACTAGAGAAACGAAGAGAAAATATTGAAGACGTGTCTGGCTAATATTAACCAACCAGAAATGAGAAGAAGACAACCCGTAGAAGAAGAGGCGCTAATTATGCGCGTCCATTGCTGCCCAGCAGGGAGTTGGTTCATGTTTTTGGCTACTCATAATCGGAGGACGACGAATTTAAAGAGAGAAGGGGCAAAGACAACCATGGCCGAAACCGTAGAAGAGTTTCGAAAGGGGCAAAAACAATCCATACAGGAGTTTCAGAAGCGACAATTAAATAATTGTTTGCCTTTTAAAATGTTTTTATATATTATAAGAAAAGGAAAAAAAAAAAAAAAGTAACCTATATATTAACAAAATTAAGATGAAGCCCGATGACAAAAATCTGCAATAAGCGGTCAATAGGGATGTCAATGGCTCGGATATGGGGCGGAGATCACCCTATTCATCCCCATCCCCGTTTAATATAATGCCCTCATCCCCATCACTATACCCATTCGGGTATTGAAAATTGTCCCCATACCCATCCCCGTCAGATATTCATCCCTATCGGGGAATCCCCGTCCCCGTTTAAATTTCTCCATTTACTTTTTGATGGTTTTTCCGTAAAACTCTCTATCCCCATCCCTGTCCCCGTTTAACTTTTAGGAGTTTGATAAAAACATTAACTCGGATAATAAATGTGAAATTAGGCCATAAAATACAAAATTGTTACTTTGTTAACTATATAAATAAAAAAAACACAAGAAAAAAAGAGAAGAGAATTCCATTTTTTATTAAAAAAATATACAAATCTGCCGAAGTAACGGTATACCGTGTATATATATTAGATTTTGTTCGTTCAAGTATGATCAATATCGTATTACAAACTAATGTAAACTAAAATAATTATATCTTAATAACATTTAGATTACGATATAAGATAAAGTGATATATTATTATATTATTTTAATATTACGGTTTAGAATTTAGGTTGAACCACCAAAACATGTATATGAGACTAATACACACGTAAAAAAATACAACATGTAGTTTGTCATGCATTTGATCATCGTGAATCGTGATTTGACTTATGACGTATTCAAAAAATGCACGAGGGTGTTATCCTTAATTATATGATCAAAAACCAAATTAATATAGGTTAGTATTAACATGTACATAATTTACGCATATAATATACATTTTAATTGAAATGTTATCCTCATATGTTTCAAATTATATTTTGTGTTAGAAGGAATGAGTATGATACTCTTAATTCTTAAAGTACAAAAGTGTATATAGTTTAATAACCTTTAGGTCATGATCACAAGATAAATGTCAATTTATGTTATATAATATGCATTTTTAATTGAAAGTGTTGACGTGACTTAGTTGGTTGTATAACGCATCACCTTATCCAATTTGTCAAACTATAGGTATATTGTGTTTATATTAAGTTTTGTTGGTTCAAGTGGATCGAGACTCGTAGTAGAAACTAGTGTAAACTAAAATTAATTATATTTTACTATAATTTAGATTACGATCTCAAGATAAAATGTTATATTATTTATCATTTTAATTTCACGGTTTAGGAATTAAGTTGCACATCAAAACATGTATTTGAGAGAGTAAGACACATAAAACAACACATGTAGATGTCATGCATTTGATCATCGTGATTTGACAATTATGACGTATTTAAAATTTTCACAAAGGTGTTATCCTCATATGATCGAAAACCAAATTAATATAGGTTAGCATTAGCGTAATTTACACGTATAATTATCAAATAAATAATTAAACTTATAATACATTTTGTGTAAATAGGAACGAGTATGATATTAAAGTACAAAAGTGTATATAGTTTCAAATTTTAGTAAGAATCGGCATTTTTGAATTAAATAATTTGAAAATACAATGAAAGTCTAATGTAAATACAATTTGTTTATTTATGTATTCTCAATGGGATCCTCATTAGGTTCCTAACGGGATTCTCATCGGATTCTCCAACGGAGATCCCTATCGAGTTTCCCGGCGGGTTCGGGTACGGATCGGGGAGCGGGGTGAATACCCCTATCTTCATCTCTGTCCCCATCCCCAAGCGGGTAATCAAAATTTTCCTCATCTCCGTCCCCATCCCCGTCCCCATGACGAATAATACCCATGAATTTCGGAGAATCCCCGTCCCATTTACACCCCTAGGTCAATTGTTCCATCAAGAAAGAACTACTCTAAAATTATTTGTGCATATTTTATAAGAGCTAACCCCAATTATGAGTGTGGTTACCTTATTAGGATATAGAGTAGTGTTATTTGGTCATATTTGGTTTACTATCATTTTCTTGGCTCGTTTATATATCTACGGTAAAATATTTTAAATTACTAACCCACGTATCAAATACTAAACCGATCAGAAAAGATGACATAAGTAAGAAACTCAAGAAAGAAATGTATTATTTGTATAGCATTTAACTCATTTATCTATATCACTTCTCAAACCCCTCAACTTTACACGAAAATTGTAATGTAGGATATTAAATTAACTTATGTAAAACCATACCAATTTTTTCCTTGGTATAGTTTTTCATTTCACATTTGAATTGTTGTTATTTTCGCTTTTCGTATTTGTTTTCAAAATTGAATTATTTTCTTTATTGGTAGCAAATTGTAACTTAGTTAAGAACTGAATTAAAATTTTATTATTTGGTTAGTGAATATAATATTTAAAAGATTATTAAAGTCAAGCGTACGGTTGTCGAACAACATCCCTAAAACATCGGGTCTTACATATACATATGGTATAAGATATAGTACGGTAGAGGCGATGACGGTGTCAGCTATGACACGCCGAGTTCCTGCAACGCCGAGTTCCTGCAAAGACGACGATGAACTTGCATTCTGGTTGAGCTTGAGTATATATGAAATGGGTTAAGTAGTCACCATTGAGAGATAGCTAGGTCAAACCCTAACATCATGAAGGAGCCAATTTCAAGCTTACATTAGGGCTAATATTTGTCGAAATGACGGTGCTAAAATTTGTTTTACTAAATTGCTACCTCTGACTAAACTTGTTCAGTAGTTGATCTATTATTTATCAAGGGGTTTGATAAAAGTGGACACTCATTGGCTGAAAGAATTTTTGCTTGAACGACAAAGAGAGTCTCTTGTAGATGTGATCCATGTGCTTGATGTGGTTAATTATGCAATCCGTCTAAAATTACACATTTTACACTTATGTCACTGCTCAAATTTATAGGTTATCGATCGTTATGAATTTGTTTGTTCAATATGGATTATTGTCATTATTATTATTATTATTATTATTATTATTATTATTATTATTATTATTATTATTATTATTATTAATTTAGTCTAATATAGAAGGAATTTATTATTATTATTATTATTATTATTATTATTATTATTATTATTATTATTATTATTATTACTACACCATCAAATTCTCAATAGTAGTCAAAATTAGGGTAAAAAACTCACATATCAATAAAACTAAAAGTTTAAGATATAATATTTAAGGGGATTATTAGACATACCGGCGAAAATCATTATTTGTCACTATAACTAGAGGTGGGTTGCAAACCTAAACCGCCGGTTTAGGTTTGCAAACCGCCAACCCAAACCGTTAAACCTAAAACCGACAAACTGCCGGTTTGCCGGTTTAGCACAATTTATTTTAAAAAAAATTTAAATATATGCGTTGAATGTTAAAAAAAAATTATATTATATAAAAATAAAAAAATTATTATAAAAAAAACTTAGTATATAAAAACTAGTAATTAAAATTTATACCAATTAAATAAAAGAAACATAAATTCAATTTTTAAAAAAAATAATAAAAAAATAAAGGGCTTGAACCGGTTTCCCAGTTACCTACGTATCCTCTCGGGATTAAGAGGAATCAAAGCCCACGTAGTTCTCTTACCTTGACTTACCTTTTTTCGGACTTCCGAGTTTTTTTTGACCCCGCTTACCTTTCGATGTCGGACTCGGAAGTAGTGCCGGCATCTTCGGAGTTGGAATCCGATTTGGAGTCGTACACCGGTGCATTCCGTTGTTGTAAGAGCCTTAGTCTTTGAAAGCTAGTTTAGCCTTAGCCGCCCTTGCGGGTCTGTGAGGCCGTCCCTACGGCTCCTTTGTTGTTCCGCCCCTGCGGCCAGGAAACCCGCCCCTGCGGTTTCCTGCGGCTGCAGCCGGCTTTGTTGACCTTTGACCCGTGCTTTACTCTTTCACTTCCTTAACCTAATTCCTTGCTTTGGCTTGATGAGCATCTTCACTCCCTTTCCCCAGCTGCCTTCACGTCCTTCTCTTTCCTTCTTGATCTTCTTCTTGGTTTTCTTAGAGTTGAAAGTGTTTTGGGTGTGGCTTTGTGTGTGGTTGATGATGATGATGTTGTTTGATGTGGTTGCTGAGCTTGAGAGCTAGTGGAGGTATTGTCTTGGATCAGTTTCGTGCTTAGGTCACAGCTATGGTATGTCTCCTTGCTCCTTCTTTCTTTCTTCTTTCTTGTTCTTCCTTCCTTACCTTAGGATTTGATGTATGAATCATAGATTGATGTTGGAATGTGTATGTATAATTGTATATGTATGTGTGTGAAGCTGGAATGATGAAGACGTGATTTGATCACGAGAAGAGCCGAAGAGGAACCGCGGGTTCACGTTCTGCACAGACGCCGCCCCACGCCTGAAAGCCGCCGCCCCTGCGGAAGCCGTGCCGCAGCGCCCGCGCCGTGCCTGCGATGTGCCTGCGTTGCCTGCGGCCTTTGTCACCGCGCCCGCGGCTGAGCCCTGCCGCGCCTGCGGGTTACCTTGCTCCGCCCCTGCGTCTCTTGTATCACGAAGGTGCGTCTTGTCCTGGATCTACCTAGAGTTAGGTAGATCCTTTCCTTTCCTAGTATGAGCGGTAGTAGCATGCTAGGTATATATTGAGGATAGATGGTTGATGAGTATGTTTCGTTATGCCTTGCTCTAGGCAGTGTTATCCTCCAGATTGGAGTGGACCGGGTTTAAGGGTTGATCGAGTTGAGACGACTACGAGATTGAGGTAAGTCCATAGAACTTACTTAGTTGCCATCCCTATATTGGATGTGTGCATGAGTGGTGTGTGGTATATGTTTGATAGCATGCGTTATGGTTTATTACCGATCTATGGTATATTGCTTGCCCATTGTAGGGCCGTGATAACTTGCCCTTTCAACCCGCCGGGAGTCTGGGAGGTTCTCTGTAGGCAGGCCAGACCTGGTAAACGGTTCGGGCACTCTCCATTCCCTTAGGGTACACGGGGAGGTGTTCCAGGCACCATTCCAGCTGGATATTGGACCCAGAGGCGAGGATTATATATTCCTCATGTCACATATGTTTATATTGATATATATACGAATTGAGTGTTGGACTTTATAAAGATAATGAACCGGGTAAATGTGTGATAGCATGATGACGTGTTTAGTATTCCTTGATGTGTGTATGTGCTCTGCACCTCTTATATATATGTGTATGGTTAGCTAACGGTTTTATACCGTGTATTAGATCATTTGCAAGATAGGAGAGCTCCAGAGTGATCTAGAGTGGGTGATCCGCTGAGGGCTCCGTATACTGGGGCGTTATCAGGGATATGGGACCTTTTTGTTGTACAATGTTGTTTTATTTGTACTCAGTGGTACTTTTGTATTACCTTTTGATATATATATATATATATATATATATATATATATATATATATATATATATATATATATCAGTTTTACGTTTTGTATTTAATCTATTTGTGCCTTGTTGTAAGATTAGTGAAATTGTTGTTAGACTAGGGTCAGGATCCATTGTGAGATCCTAGCCCAGTAGGACTCCGAGTCCTACGGATTTGGGGTGTTACAAAGTTGGTATCAGAGCCCAGGTTGACAACAATGGCACTTGTAATCTGCAATAAAGTTCGAATAAATAAATAAACAAAACCCGAAAGGGGTCTTAATTTTCAAAAGGTTTTGGTTTTGAAATGAGTACAAATGTTTTGGGATACCGTGTACGTGAGCCATCGCCCCTCTAGAGACCTCGATAGTATAGATATATATAGATATTCTGTTGTGATTGATTTGATATATATCTATACATATGGCATATATATAGCCTTCTAAGTTAGGTTTACGTCTTCTGCAGATGGTTCAAACTAGAGCCTTACCTACAGCTAGACGAGGTAGAGGTAGACCCCCTCTAGGTAGAGGACGGGGTAGGACTCCTGCTGGCGGTTCACATGCAGCGAGAGAGATCCACGAGGAGGTTGCTGAGAGTGCAGTTCTTGAGACTGGGAACGGTGCAGCTGAGAGACATGGGCCACAGAGAGCCCAGTCTGGTGAGTCTGATCGTGTCTTCATGGAGGGACCAGCCTTCCGCGAGTACATTAGACGTGTTGAGGAGGCTGGCAGGGCAGGTAGACGGGCCCCTAATCTGCCAGCACAGGAGGGATCATCTGAGAGATCCCATGGGGTTACACAGGTGCCAGCTGCACCGGCGCCTGCCGCTGAGATTGCTCGAGCTACAGAGGAGCATAGAGGGCCTCGACCAAACACTTTGTTGAAGACTTTTCATCAAATGGGAGTACCCCCTTTTACTAGGAAGGTGGGGTTAGAGGTTGAGCTTTGGATAGGACATGTAGACTCAGCTCTGGAGTCTATTAGATGTCCAGCTGACAGGCAGATTGAGTTGGTGCAGACTCTGTTCAGAGATTTGGCACAACACTGGTGGAGGTTTGTACGAGTACAGGTTACTAGTTATGAGCAGATGAGGACTATGATCCGAGAGCGTTTCTGCCCTGCCTCGTTGAGGAGGAGAAACTGTGAGATTTTGTTGAGGCTGGGTTCAAGGATGTACCGGTCTCGGAGGCCATCAGGAGATTTCAGGAGGAGTTGGCTTTGCTGAGTCAAGCTGCACCTCTTGCAGATCAACATGTATATCTGTTTTCCCGACGACTGAGAGATGCTACCCGGACTTATATGGCAGGGTTTCACTGTGAGACCTTGGTCGATTATCAGGACCGGGCTTCTGATTATGAGAGAGAGAGCTAGCCAGAGGAGAGCTTCTCAGACCGGAGGGTCTGAGAAGAGACAGCGGACTGGGCAGACCAGTGGTACTGGTGGAGTTGTTGGTTCAGGGCGAGGCCAAAGTCGCCAAAGTCATCCTTCATCTGCACCGGGTACAAATAAGGGAGTGAAGTGCTTCAACTGCAGTGAGTATGGGCATATGAGATCAGAGTGTACGAGGCAGCCAGTGACCTGCTTCACTTGTGGCAGACCTGGTCACAGAGCTACCTTTTGTAGACGAGGGAGCAGGATTCTTCTCATGTTAGTGCAGCAGGAGGTGGACAGAAGCCACCTCAGCAGCAGATGCAGGGACAACAGAGTGTCCCAGATCGCCCTACGACTCAGGGATCTGCTCCTGGGCCGAGTAGAGGCAGAGGTCGTGGTGGGAGCACCACTGACACCCGAGGCCCACATGGCCTAGTTTTTGAGCTGGGGAGTGCAAAGGAGCCAGCTGCACCGACTGCTACAGGTACCATTCTGATTCATGGTTTACCTGTTAGAGTCTTATTTGATACTGGTGCTACGCATTCTTTTATTTCTGATGCCTGTGTAGAGCGTCTGAGTCTAGATACGGTTGAGGGGATGCCCTTTATTATAGGGTTACCTGATGGTGGTAGGGTCAGAGGCACCCGTGAGATTCATGGTTGTCCCATTTCTGTAGGGACCCGTGTGTTACTAGTTGACTTCTTTGTCATGCCGTTAAAGCATGAGGAAGTCATTCTAGGTATGGATTGGATGGATAGACATTCTACAGTCTTAGATGTAGGTAGGAGGATTGTTACCCTCTCTACCGAGTTAGGTCAGATAGAGATTTTCCGAGGTTGGGAACTTGGAAAGACAGGCACGATTATCAGTGCGATACGGGTAGCTAGATTGATTGCACAGGGTTGTGATGCCTTCTAGTGTTATGCCATGAAGGAGGGGGAGAGTCCAGCATTAGAGGATATTCTTGTGGTTTGCGAGTTTACAGATGTATTTGCTGAGCCGTCCAGTTTGCCGCCTCAGAGGAGTGTGGATTTTGGCATTGAGTTAGAGCCTGGTACAAGACCGATCTCGAAGGCCCCATACCGGATGGCGCCTGTCGAGATGCTGGAGCTTAAGAAGCAACTGGAGGAACTGGCTAAGAAGGGCTTCATTCGCCCTAGCGTGTCCCCATGGGGAGCACCTGTCCTCTTCGTACGGAAGAAGGACGGATCGTTGAGACTGTGTATTGATTACAGAGAGTTGAACAAGGTGACCATCAAGAACAAGTATCCATTGCCGCGTATTGATGACTTGCTAGATCAGCTTCAGGGAGCGATAGTGTTCTCCAGGATTGATCTGCGTTCCGGGTATCACCAGCTGAGGGTGAGAGAGCAGGATGTGCACAGGACAGCATTCAGGACCAGATATGGACACTACGAGTTTGTAGTGAAGCCATTTGGACTTACGAATGCCCCATCAGTTTTTATGGAGTTGATGAACAGTATCTTCATCGACTTCCTGGATCAGTTTATGGTGGTCTTCATAGATGATATTCTGGTATACTCTCGTAGCATAGAGGAGCATGCTGGACAGCTGGGAACTGTGTTGCAGGTTTTACGGGATAGAGAACTTTATGCTAAGTTCTCTAAGTGCGAGTTCTGGATGCCAGAGGTAGCATTCCTGGGTCACATTGTATCCGCCGAGGGGATCAAGGTTGATCCGGCGAAGATAGAGGCAGTAGCTGCATGGACTACACCGACGAACGTCAAGGAAGTACGTAGCTTCCTTGGTCTTGCCGGTTATTACAGATGCTTTGTGGAGGGATTTTCTGTGATTGCCTGTCCACTGACGAGTTTCCTGAGGAAGACTACCAGATTTGTGTGGTCTGATCAGTGTATGCATAGTTTTGAGGAGCTGAGACGTCTGACTTCTGCTCCTATTTTGGCACAGCCAGAGGGTACAGAGGATTTTGTGGTATACAGTGATGCATCCAAGCTAGGCTTGGGATGTGTGTTGATGCAGCGGGGCAGAGTGATTGCATATGCATCTAGACAGCTGAAGACGTATGAGGAGAACTACCCGACTCATGATTTGGAGTTGGCAGCGGTAGTTCATGCACTGAAGATCTGGAGACATTACATGTATGGTGTTACATGTCAGATCTTCACAGACCATCAGAGTCTGAAGTATATTTTCACGCAGCGGGAATTGAATAACCGCCAGCGTAGGTGTCTTGAGCTGATCAAGGATTTTGATCTGGAGATTCTGTATCATCCAGGGAAGGCGAACGTTGTCGCCGACGCCCTGAGCAGGAAGACGCCTCGAGAGCAGGCGATTGCGAGGCTGACAGTTCAGCATCAGTTGCAGAGTGATCTGGTTAGAGTTGGACATCCAGTTTCCTGATGAGGATGTCCAGTTGCGTACTTTAGAGGTTCTTCCTGATCTGTTGGGTGAGATCCAACAGAAGCAGAAGACCTGCCCGACACTGATGAGGATCCGAGAGAGGATGTCTCGGGATGAGGCACCACAGTTCTTGCTAGGAGCAGATGGGGTTTTGAGACGCCGCGGTCGCGCCTGTGTACCTGCTGAGACAGAGGATTTTACAGGAGGCTCACTGTACACCTTACTTTGTACATCGTGAGTTATGATGATTTGGTGGTTGAACCGGACCACACTTTTGTTGAACACCCTATTGTAGTCCTAGAACGAGGTATGAGACGCCTGCGTTCGAAGGACATACCTATGCTAAGGATATAGTGGTCGAGACGAGGACCTGATGAGGCTACATGGGAGTATCTAGAGGAACTATCTAGAGTTCTATGCCGAGATAGATATAACTGTAGGATTTACGAGTATATCTTAGTACTATCTTGGTGAGTGTTTGCTTATGTGCTTATATGCCATGTTGTGTTATTTTCGTACTAGCTTGATATGATGTGTGATCTTATTAGATCTTGTTGTGCCAGTGCGATTGTTTATAGCTGGAGATGGTTCGTTCCTCCCTGCTTTTGATATGCTGGTTGGATAGAGATGGTTTTCCTCTATGCCTTGGACAGTGTTCTGTTGCTGGAGTCAATGTTTTCCTCCATGCTTGTGTATGAGGTTATAGAGAGAGTTATACCTCGGCTTATGAGTCCGAGAGGTTTGAGGATTTTACAAGTTTCAGGACGAAACTTGTTTTTAGGGGGGTGAGGTGTAAGAGCCTTAGTCTTTGAAAGCTAGTTTAGCCTTAGCCGCCCTTGCGGGTCTGTGAGGCCGTCCCTACGGCTCCTTTGTTGTTCCGCCCCTGCGGCCAGGAAACCCGCCCCTGCGGTTTCCTGCGGCTGCAGCCGGCTTTGTTGACCTTTGACCCGTGCTTTACTCTTTCACTTCCTTAACCTAATTCCTTGCTTTGGCTTGATGAGCATCTTCACTCCCTTTCCCCAGCTGCCTTCACGTCCTTCTCTTTCCTTCTTGATCTTCTTCTTGGTTTTCTTAGAGTTGAAAGTGTTTTGGGTGTGGCTTTGTGTGTGGTTGATGATGATGATGTTGTTTGATGTGGTTGCTGAGCTTGAGAGCTAGTGGAGGTATTGTCCTGGATCAGTTTCGTGCTTAGGCCACAGCTGTGGTATGTCTCCTTGCTCCTTCTTTCTTTCTTCTTTCTTGTTCTTCCTTCCTTAGCTTAGGATTAGATGTATGGATCATAGATTAATGTTGGAATGTGTATATATATGTATGTGTGTGAATCTGGAATGATGAAGACGTGATTTGATCACGAGAAGAGCCGAAGAGAAACCGCGGGTTAACGATCTGCACAGACACCGCCCCCGCGCCTGGAAGCCGCCGCCCCTGCGAAATCCGTGCCGCAGCGCCCGCGCTGTGCCTACGATGTGCCTGCGGCCTTTGTCACCGCGCCCGCGGCTGAGCCCTGCCGCGCCTGCGGGTTACCTTGCTCCGCCCCTGCGTCTCTTGTATCACGCAGGTGCGTCTTGTCTCAGATCTACCTAGAGTTATGTAGATCCTTTCCTTTCCTAGTATGAGCGGTAGTAGCATGCTAGGTATATGTTGAGGATAGATGATTGAAGAGTATGTTTCGTGATGCCTTGATGCTAGACAGTGTTATCCTCCAGATTGGAGTGGACCGGGTTTGAGGGTTGATCGAGTTGAGACGACTACGAGGTTGAGGTAAGTCCATAGGACTTACTTAGTCGCCATCCCTATATTAGATGTGTGCATGAGTGGTGTGTGGTATATGTTTGATAGCATGCGTTATGGTTTATTACCGATCTATGGTATATTGTTTGCCCATTGTAGGGCCGTGATAACTTGCCCTTTCATCCCGCCGGGAGTCTGGGAGGTTCTCTGTAGGCAGGCCAGACCTGGTAAACGGTTCGGGCACTCTCCATTCCCTTAGGGTACACGGGGAGGTGTTCCAGGCACCATTCCAGCTGGATATTGGACCCAGAGGCGAGGATTATATATTCCTCATGTCACATATGTTTATATTGATATATATACGAATTGAGTGTTGGACTTTATAAAGATAATGAACCGGGTAAATGTGTGATAGCATGATGACGTGTTTAGTATTCCTTGATGTGTGTATGTGCTCTGCACCTCTTATATATGTGTATGGTTAGCTAACGGTTTTATACCGTGTTGTAGATCTTTTGCAGGATAGGAGAGCTGCAGAGTGATCCAGAGTGGGTGATCCGCTGAGGGCTCCGTACACTGGGGCTTTATCAGGGATATGGGACCTTTTTGTTGTACAATGTTATTTTATTTGTACTCAGCGGTACTTTTGTATTACCTATATATATATATATATATATATATATATATATATATATATATATATATATATATATATATATATATATATATATATCAGTTTTACGTTTTGTATTTAATCTATTTGTGCTTTGTTGTAAGATCAGTGAAATTGTTGTCAGGCTAGGGTCAGGATTCATTGTGAGATCCTAGCCCAGTAGCACTCCGAGTCCTACGGATTTGGGGTGTTACAGTTGTTTCCGCTTAGCCTCCCTTATCCAATCTTGAATATAAACTTGCATCTCCAACTTCTCGGGCTTCAATTGAGTTCTCTTGTGACCGAGAATGTTCCCGCCTTGGCTAAATGTTTGCTCCACCGCAACCGTTGATGCGGGCACAACCATGATTTGTTGTACAATTTTTACTAAGGTTGGATATTTGGGAGCTAATCTCTTCCACCAATCCAAAATATCAAAATCACCATTACCATCAAAACTGAAACAAGTGTTAAGATAATCTTGATATTCCGCATTTGAAGATGAATGTCTAGGTGGTTTTGTTCTTCTAGAAAAAATTTGTTGTGCAAGTGAAAGAGAAGAAGATGAACTAGTAGAAGAGGGAGATGGACTAGGTGCGGTAGAAGAAGAGCTAGCACTTGATTCAAATGTACTAAGTAATTTTCCAATTTCGGTATTAACTTGTTGCACAATGTTAGGAACATTAATGTTTTCTTGTGTTAAGTTTACACACAAACAATCATAACAAGCGGTCAATAAATCGGAAAGACCATCTAGTTTAAGTATAGGATCAAAAACGGCGGTTACAAGATAAATCATGGGAATGTCTTAATAATATTTAAGCCATTTATCTATCATATCAAGCATACAATCCATGAGACAAGGTATGTTAAAACATTTTACAAAAGCTTCGGCAACGTTAATAGCAATTTCTGAAAAATCTATGAGATGTTGGAGTGTAAACGCACATCATGGTATTAGTTGCATCACTAAAAGTTTTTAAAACATTACAAATATGGGCACAAGTATCCCAAACATTTTCATCATCTAAAATTGACCAAGGTACTTGAATTGAAGCAAATTCTTGTAACAAAATTTTATAACGTACAGCTTCACAAAGTAGTTTGTAAGTCGAGTTCCAACGAGTTCCAACATCTTTTGAAGAAGCAATAGGATGAACGTTTTTGTTTAAACATAAATTTCTCCATTTTCTTCTTAAATCAGAGTCATGCCAAATATGATCAATAACAAGTTTGATGGGGGTTAGCATATTTCCTAAAACCTTAAGTCCATCTTGAAAACATAAGTTTAAAATAGGACATGCACATCTTTGATGAGTATAATGAGTTCTTATATATTGTCCCGCATCCTCAACCAAATGGTTTACGGCGGTATTTGCGGATGCATTATCAAAAGAATATGAAAAAATTCGATGTTGTAAATTATATTCTTGTAAACCATTTTAATCATGCTTGCAATGCCTAGTGCATTATGTCTTTGATTGAAATGCCAAAATCCAATAACATATTTATGCAAAAACATAGCGTTATCAATAAAATTTAAAGTAATGTCCATGTAAAAAATTTGTTGTGATTGTGTACTCCAAATATCACTACAAATAGAAACTTGATGTTCAAAACTTGTCAAATTCGATAAATAAATAAAAAAATCTTTCTTTTTTAAGTAAGATTTAGTTACTAATTTTGAAACGGTTTTCCTAGAAGTTGGTTTAAAAGAAGGTTGAAGATATCTAGTGTTATATTCCCTAACTTCTTCATATTAGGCATAAGAAAACGGTAATGAATGTGAACAAATAACATCGGTCAATCCTAAACTTTCTTCACTATATTATATGTAAATAAAGGAGAATGAGAGGTAGAAGATGCAAACCCGTGGGACAATTGTGTTTGTCCCCGTGAAATTCCGAGCTTCTCCGGATGGACGTTTGCCGTGTGAGTTTGCAATGTCCCGTAGCCGCCCTTGACCTTCCACTTGTACACCATCGGGCAATAGTTGCATGCCACTTGACAATAATCGTTCACCGGCTCCCTCTTGGTGTAATGCTTCGTAAATATTTCGGATGTAAGCATTTTCGGAGGGGGGAGACTTCTTCTTGGAACTTCGGTAAGTTCGGGATTGTCGGGCATTTGTGTTTCGCTCTCTTGGGTGCTAGAAAAGAATTGTGAAGAGGGGATTTGATCACTTGGGTTTGTCATTCCGAGAAATCGAGAAAACGAGAATATGATGAATCGAGAATTTGAGAATAAGAGATTAGGAGAGTAGAGAAGATGATTTGTAGATTGTGTGATTTTTAGTGGAAGAAAGATTGTGTAAATTCTTCCCATTTATTCCAATATTAACGCAGTAATGAGTTGCTCATTCCTATATTCTTCGAGTTTTATTTTTTTTTCGAGTTTACGATTTGTGAATTGTTTTTTATTTAAGTTTTTATTTTTAACTTTACGAGTTTTCGATTTTTAATATGATTGTTTGTTATTTCACGATGTTAAAGCTAATATTAGTAATAAATATATTTAAAGGGAAAAAATGTGATAAATTCTACACCTTAATGTATTTTTATAATACATAATGACTCGAGAAACTTTCACAAACTATAACTAGAGTTGATTTGGTATGTGCACTTTGGTGAAAGGTACATGAAGGAAACTGAACACCAAAGTTTCGGCTATTGTGCACCTATGCCCTTCACTCAAAAAAAAAAGAAAAAAGAAAAAAATATATATGCAAGAAAAAAAAGGATGTATGTCGAGAAAGAAGAAAGAAAAGAAAAATGTTGTGTTGTCCTCTTTCCCGGATTTCCACCACATTACCTATACACATCCTACCTTTATCACGTTTCTTGGCCTTTATTTGTTAAGTCCTATTGATCTTTGCATACATGTAATTGACTTCATGGCCTAAACTTGGATTTTTCATGAATTTTAGACATTGGTAGTTTAAATGATGATTTTGGATTCCGTGCAAGGTGTGATTATCCTATATCTTGCCTATCTTACTTGACCTTAATCGAAATATGTCTTTAGCCTTGTGACTACACTCTAAAAGTGATCATGAATATAAGCACTACCAAAAAGAGTTTTTGTTTTTGTTTAGCTTAGATGATTCATGCTATCTTGCCTTGAATTTATTATTTGCTTGGGGACAAGCAAAGATAAGTATGGGATATTTTGATAACATGAATTATCGACCTAGTTTAGTAGAGCGTATAGTTAGTTTTTCCTTTCCTGCATGCATGTTTTAGCCTTAAGTTGTGTTCTTTATACTTGTTTAATGCAACTTTGCGAGTATAGATGTCTACACACACTTTTGGTGTCATTGTAGGTATTTTGGCGTGTTTCGGAGCTAAAACGATGCATTTGAGGATCAGGCCTCGGGATGGACGCTTAGGAGCGATCAAGCAGGCACGGGAAAGGAGGAAAAGACGAGCCAAGACGAAACGCACGAGATTGGAGCAATCTCGGTCGAGATCTACATGATCTCGGCTGAGATCCGAGAAATCTCGGCCGAGATCCGAGAAATCTCGGCCGAGATCCGAGCCAGCTCGACCGAGATCCCATATTAGAAGTTTCTGTCGAAGAATCTCGGTCCCCATCTCAGTCCCGATCTCGGCCGAGATTTGTTCCATCTCGGCCGAGATTTTTCACATTTGACCGAGATTTCTGACCGAGATTTCGTCAACGCTGGATCACGAAGCAAATCTCGGCCCCGACTTTCAAAAATCTCGGTCACCGACCGAGATTTCCGACCGAGATTCCTGTTCGCCGATTCATTTCGTTAATTTTCGGATTTGTTTTAGGGAAGCCCGTTGCGGGATATAAAAGGAAAGCCCTAAATGATTTCCGGGGGTTCCCGTTTCATTCAAAATTTCGAGCTCCTTTGGAGAGAGCTTTTTCCCCTTTTCATCTCCCTTTGCCCCACACCATTGCTGGCCATTGTTGAACTTGTTGGACCTTGGAGAAACTTCGCGAATATTGGGGAATTTGACGTTTTGCTAATCCTCTATCAATAAAGCTGAGTTTCTTCTTTAATCTCTGTTTTAGATTCTTGTTTATGCATTTTCTCTTGAATTGATTCAATTGATTGGATTGATAATTGCTTCCTCCAATGAATTGCTTGGATTGATGATTGCTTTTTCCATTGAATTGAGTGGATTGATGATTGCGTTTGAAATGTCGATTGTTGGCTAAAACTCTTGTGGATCCAAGGTGAATTGGGATTCGTTATTACCCGGACTATGATGGAATTGTGCTTATTGCTTGGTTTGAGTAGCTTTGAAATCCTATGGTTGGCTTGTTCTTAAACCTAGTTAGAATTCATCTAGCTAGTAACCTAAACCGGAATTGAGACCTACCCGGTAATGTTCCGCTTAGAAACTTGAGTGTTCGACTATAGGTAATAGAGGTGAAAACCTCTATTGGGTTGAGTGTGCCTAGATTTTGTCCTAAGTAGGGTAATACCTGAGACTTACCCGGTAATGGTTTACCTTTCCCTTACTTCGGAATTTGGTTCGTTTAGAATTTCCTACCTCTCTACCTTGAGACTTACCCGGTAATAGGTAGTTGGTTTGGGACTAGATAGTCTTGAGACTTACCCGGTAATAGGCTATCAGTTTAGAAACGTTCTTCCCTGAAGTTTATAACCATAGATCTTTTGAGAGATTTCCTGAGTCCGTGCATATAAACGATGACCTTGAATCCTTGGAATCCGCATTTTCTTTATTGATATACTTTCGTTTGTCTGTTTTACTTGGTTTTCGATCAAATCTATTATTTGATTGCGAACTTTACAGAAAACCCTTCAAAACTCCTTTGATCTTTCTTCCCTTCTTTTCCAACCTCGTTCTTTTATTTTGATTTACGCTATATGTGATCACATCTGCATTCCAAACATTTAGTCCCTGAGTTCGACCTTGGAATACTTACCCTAACTGTAATTGACCCATACACTGTGGGTTCGCTACAGATTGGGTGTTTATTTCTTGTTTATAAATTTAAAACATACCGTGTTTTTACTAACCTGCGAGCTTTTATCATTCTTGATAAAAGTTTATAGGGGCGTGAAAATAGCGAACAGCTATTTAAAAAAGACATAATATTTACCGGGATAAAATGATGACAGTGTCGGTTCCGAACTAGATAACCAATAGATCCTCTTGGAGGAGCGCCGGGGCGGGTTCTTGTTGAACGACCGGAAGACTTGTATGCGCCGTCTCCCAATCTAAAAACACGAGTGTGCATTGAAAGATTGTCGCAAACAATATGCCACAAAGGGGCATGTGCATCCAATGTATGAAAGGCGTCAAAACACCCTCGTGATACCAACCAATGCTATCCTACATTTGCTCAAGGGTCATGAACTGTTCGTTTAAAAAGACCCAATACCGATCTTTGTTGTTAGTAAGCTCCGTCAACAAAAGCAAGCACATTTGTAGCCATTGATCTTCCTCCATACCCAACAACACACAAAGTGCTCGAAATCCACAATTACCATCGCCCAAAACATCCTTAAGGAACCTGACGTACGGAATCATAAAACTCTCAAAATTCTCAACCCCAAAGTTATAACCTCCAATCACAACCGGCGCATGCGGATTATGTTCTTGGCTTTTTTATTTCTCTTTCTCCGCCGCTTTTCGTTTTCTTTCATCCCTTGCCTTGTCCTTTTTTTCTCGTGTGTGTTCAAAGCCCGATTTCTTGCGCACATTTGGATCCTTCTTTGGTCTTCCTTTTGTATTTGTGTTCATCTCAGGATCTTCTATGAACACGCTCGCCGGGTCTTGAAGTGTTCTCCACAAAGTACCGAGTTGTGTTAACTCGAACTCTGACAATGCACCTGTCTCTATCGTTGTACCAAGGTCCTCCACCGCCACCTCATTCACATTGACCGGAACAGGCGTGCTCGAGTCGTCAATCGTGGTGTTAAACCAATGTATTTGACGCCAGAAGATATCGACGTCAATTTCCACAAAGACCCGTCCTTCACGAAAGATGTTTGCAATTTCATGGGTGCACGGTATGCCATATGTACTCCTTGTGTAGCAATTTATGCACTCTGGATTGTAATTATTGGAGTAGACCTTAATGAACTCATTGTGTAGCAAGGTTGAGTGTGCCTAGATTCTGTCCTAAGTAGGGTAATACCTGAGACTTACCCGGTAATGGTTTACCTTTCCCTTACTTCGGAATTTGGTTCGTTTAGAATTTCCTACCTCTCTACCTTGAGACTTACCCGGTAATAGGTAGTTGGTTTGGGACTAGATAGTCTTGAGACTTACCCGGTAATAGGCTATCAGTTTAGAAACGTTCTTCCCTGAAGTTTATAACCATAGATCTTTTGAGAGATTTCCTGAGTCCGTGCATATAAACGATGACCTTGAATCCTTGGAATCCGCATTTTCTTTATTGATATACTTTCGTTTGTCTGTTTTACTTGGTTTTCGATCAAATCTATTATTTGATTGCGAACTTTACAGAAAACCCTTCAAAACTCCTTTGATCTTTCTTCCCTTCTTTTCCAACCTCGTTCTTTTATTTTGATTTACGCTATATGTGATCACATCTGCATTCCAAACATTTAGTCCCTGAGTTCGACCTTGGAATACTTACCCTAACTGTAATTGACCCATACACTGTGGGTTCGCTACAGATTGGGTGTTTATTTCTTGTTTATAAATTTAAAACATACCGTGTTTTTACTAACCTGCGAGCTTTTATCATTCTTGATAAAAGTTTATAGGGGCGTGAAAATAGCGAACAGCTATTTAAAAAAGACATAATATTTACCGGGATAAAATGATGACAGTGTCGGTTCCGAACTAGATAACCAATAGATCCTCTTGGAGGAGCGCCGGGGGCGGGTTCTTGTTGAACGACCGGAAGACTTGTATGCGCCGTCTCCCAATCTAAAAACACGAGTGTGCATTGAAAGATTGTCGCAAACAATATGCCACAAAGGGGCATGTGCATCCAATGTATGAAAGGCGTCAAAACACCCTCGTGATACCAACCAATGCTATCCTACATTTGCTCAAGGGTCATGAACTGTTCGTTTAAAAAGACCCAATACCGATCTTTGTTGTTAGTAAGCTCCGTCAACAAAAGCAAGCACATTTGTGGCCATTGATCTTCCTCCATACCCAACAACACACAAAGTGCTCGAAATCCACAATTACCATCGCCCAAAACATCCTTAAGGAACCTGACGTACGGAATCATAAAACTCTCAAAATTCTCAACCCCAAAGTTATAACCTCCAATCACAACCGGCGCATGCGGATTATGTTCTTGGCTTTTTTATTTCTCTTTCTCCGCCGCTTTTCGTTTTCTTTCATCCCTTGCCTTGTCCTTTTTTTCTCGTGTGTGTTCAAAGCCCGATTTCTTGCGCACATTTGGATCCTTCTTTGGTCTTCCTTTTGTATTTGTGTTCATCTCAGGATCTTCTATGAACACGCTCGCCGGGTCTTGAAGTGTTCTCCACAAAGTACCGAGTTGTGTTAACTCGAACTCTGACAATGCACCTGTCTCTATCGTTGTACCAAGGTCCTCCACCGCCACCTCATTCACATTGACCGGAACAGGCGTGCTCGAGTCGTCAATCGTGGTGTTAAACCAATGTATTTGACGCCAGAAGATATCGACGTCAATTTCCACAAAGACCCGTCCTTCACGAAAGATGTTTGCAATTTCATGGGTGCACGGTATGCCATATGTACTCCTTGTGTAGCAATTTATGCACTCTGGATTGTAATTATTGGAGCAGACCTTAATGAACTCATTGTGTAGCAAGTTTGAGTGTGCCTAGATTCTGTCCTAAGTAGGGTAATACCTGAGACTTACCCGGTAATGGTTTACCTTTCCCTTACTTCGGAATTTGGTTCGTTTAGAATTTCCTACCTCTCTACCTTGAGACTTACCCGGTAATAGGTAGTTGGTTTGGGACTAGATAGTCTTGAGACTTACCCGGTAATAGGCTATCAGTTTAGAAACGTTCTTCCCTGAAGTTTATAACCATAGATCTTTTGAGAGATTTCCTGAGTCCGTGCATATAAACGATGACCTTGAATCCTTGGAATCCGCATTTTCTTTATTGATATACTTTCGTTTGTCTGTTTTACTTGGTTTTCGATCAAATCTATTATTTGATTGCGAACTTTACAGAAAACCCTTCAAAACTCCTTTGATCTTTCTTCCCTTCTTTTCCAACCTCGTTCTTTTATTTTGATTTACGCTATATGTGATCACATCTGCATTCCAAACATTTAGTCCCTGAGTTCGACCTTGGAATACTTACCCTAACTGTAATTGACCCATACACTGTGGGTTCGCTACAGATTGGGTGTTTATTTCTTGTTTATAAATTTAAAACATACCGTGTTTTTACTAACCTGCGAGCTTTTATCATTCTTGATAAAAGTTTATAGGGGCGTGAAAATAGCGAACAGCTATTTAAAAAAGACATAATATTTACCGGGATAAAATGATGACAGTGTCGGTTCCGAACTAGATAACCAATAGATCCTCTTGGAGGAGCGCCGGGGGCGGGTTCTTGTTGAACGACCGGAAGACTTGTATGCGCCGTCTCCCAATCTAAAAACACGAGTGTGCATTGAAAGATTGTCGCAAACAATATGCCACAAAGGGGCATGTGCATCCAATGTATGAAAGGCGTCAAAACACCCTCGTGATACCAACCAATGCTATCCTACATTTGCTCAAGGGTCATGAACTGTTCGTTTAAAAAGACCCAATACCGATCTTTGTTGTTAGTAAGCTCCGTCAACAAAAGCAAGCACATTTGTGGCCATTGATCTTCCTCCATACCCAACAACACACAAAGTGCTCGAAATCCACAATTACCATCGCCCAAAACATCCTTAAGGAACCTGACGTACGGAATCATAAAACTCTCAAAATTCTCAACCCCAAAGTTATAACCTCCAATCACAACCGGCGCATGCGGATTATGTTCTTGGCTTTTTTATTTCTCTTTCTCCGCCGCTTTTCGTTTTCTTTCATCCCTTGCCTTGTCCTTTTTTTCTCGTGTGTGTTCAAAGCCCGATTTCTTGCGCACATTTGGATCCTTCTTTGGTCTTCCTTTTGTATTTGTGTTCATCTCAGGATCTTCTATGAACACGCTCGCCGGGTCTTGAAGTGTTCTCCACAAAGTACCGAGTTGTGTTAACTCGAACTCTGACAATGCACCTGTCTCTATCGTTGTACCAAGGTCCTCCACCGCCACCTCATTCACATTGACCGGAACAGGCGTGCTCGAGTCGTCAATCGTGGTGTTAAACCAATGTATTTGACGCCAGAAGATATCGACGTCAATTTCCACAAAGACCCGTCCTTCACGAAAGATGTTTGCAATTTCATGGGTGCACGGTATGCCATATGTACTCCTTGTGTAGCAATTTATGCACTCTGGATTGTAATTATTGGAGCAGACCTTAATGAACTCATTGTGTAGCAAGGTGAGACAATAATGAGACACATTGTGTAACAGGAATCTGAAAATCGGCAAATCTCGCACTTTGTTCTGGACTTTGAAACGTGATTGCTCTAACGATGACACTAGTTGCCGGAATTCATCCCTCAACATTCTGTGAATGTGCTCCAAACAAGTGTTGAGGCGCTAATTCCTCGTATCCAAATCTTTCTTGAAAACCGAATGGGCGGATTCAACCCTATTAATACATGAAAACCGATCATACAATTAAGTAATGCAAATAAAAGACTGGGTATCACATTGGTAGGATTCGAACTCAGTTTTTACCTGCTGGATGCTCGATTGCCTAGGGGCATGTGTTGATCGGTAAAAAAACTTACGATTTTCTCCGCGTGAACCAACCAAGTTGTGTGAAGATATCTCATTAGACCCCAAGGAGTCCCCCAAGTGTCATGCATCTCTTGGAGTCTAGACTCATACGGCTCCGTTGACTTGGACAATAAGAGAACACGACACTGATCGGAAAAATCTTTTTGTGTCGACATTGAACGCGTTTTATTATACGCGTATTCCTCTATGTTGTTATGCACATGTCAAGTGCACAACATATGATGTGACTCGGGAAACGTGTTAGGGAGTGCTTTTAAAAGACCGAGCTCTCTATCCGTCATTATAACTTTCGGTTTCGCGTTCTTACACCAGCCTCGAACCTGATGTAACACCCAAGTGTACATTTCTTTTGTATCTCTAGTGATGAAAGCGAAACCCACATAAAAGTTCTTTTTTGTCGACGTCTCTCCAATAATTTCAAGCAATGGCATCTTGTAACTAAATATGACATGTAATATATGTTATTGTCTTGTTAAAAAGATAATTACATAACATAATCAAGCTATTTATAATCTTACATGTTTGTGTTGTACGTTGTATCCATGAACATGATGCAAGGGAATTTCTCCCACAATAACAACGATGTAGGGTTTGCGAACGTAATGTCTTGCAACTGGCCATTGTCCGATAATCGTCAAGCGGTCACATATTGTCCCATATATTACATCTTTAGAAGCAATTGTGTACTGTTCATCTCACCCCCCATCTTGGACCGTTGTAACTTTGAACGGGCGTTGTATATTTGTTGTCTAGTAGTTGCATTATAGCTAGCCTGAAACATCTCGATTGTCGCTTTCGGCTTCACTCCCGCCATTGTCATGTCCACAACCTCATTATACTAGACACTCGATAACCGTCTTGCATACGCATGTCCTTCGAAATGTTTTGTGAGTTCGTGGTTATGTGACCCACAATGAACCGTCAACTTCCACACATTTCGCTTGTGTTCGTAACCGTGCAACATGAACGGACAATCTATCTTCTTCGATGCACAATCCCGTTTTTTTATATGGTTGTCATCGTCGTCAACCAATCTCCCTTCCCTGTTTCTATTTTAACCATATTGTTCGCATGCAAGGTGGACCAAACCGTATTGTCGTTTCGACGAAGAATTTCATGACCTTGCAATGGTCAACAGCATACCGTGTTCCATACCTGTGGCCCGAGCCCATCCTATCATATCCTCTCTAGATGGCCACCACTTGGTTGTAGTGAAAATTTCCAAATAGTCTACTTCGGGTCGAACCACAAGAGGTCCCCCAACATCCACGGCATATGGGTCATAACCCTACCAAAAATGACTAATATCAAAATATTCCTAACTAAGTTCGACTAAGGCTAAAAACGACTAATATCATAATATTCCTAATTAAGTTCAACTAAGTCTAATAATTCCAAAAAATCTTAATTAGTCCAACTTAGTTTTAAAAAAAAGAAAATATCATAATATTCCTAACTAAGTTCGACTAAGGCTAAAAACGACTACTATCATAATATTCCTAATTAAGTTCAACTAAGTCTAATAATTCAAAAAAATCTTAATTAGTCCAACTTAGTTTTAAAAAAAAGAAAATATCATAATATTCCTAACTAAGTTCGACTAAGGCTAAAAACGACTAATATCATAATATTCCTAATTAAGTTCAACTAAGTCTAATAATTCCAAAAAATCTTAATTAGCCCAACTTAGTTTTAAAAAAAAAAGAAAATATCATAATATTCCTAACTAAGTTCGACTAAGGCTAAAAACGACTAATATCATAATATTCCTAATTAAGTTCAAATAAAAAAATCAAAAAATCATACTAATTAAGTATGAACAAAATGTAGAAAATTATTTAAAAAATTATAACATACCGGATTTTGACTTGAACTTGGTTCATTGGAACGACTTGAACTCCCCTTTTTACCGATCAATGAACGTAACCACGACATTTATCTCAAAACTTACTCGAATGGTAAGAATATTTTGATTTTTATATAATCTCTACTCACGAGAATTTTTTAGATCGTTTATTTGTCGGAACAAACCGAACACAATCCGTCGATATATATACACGGTTCCGAAGATGGAACCTCGATCATGGCAAAAAGAGAATCCAATCCAACGGCGAGGATAATGGAAGAGGATCCCGAGGCACCACGAATCCAATCCAAAGGCTAGGGCGAACCACAGGAGGAATCTCTGGGTGGTCTTCGAGGCTTGTAAACGCGCAGTATATGCGTTCACAGGGCTAGACCCTAGCCCGGGAACGACGCAGATTGCCGGGTTCACCGCTCTTCTTGGGGCAAGTACATTGCAAATTTCACATTTACAATTCACATTATATTACTATTACTTATGTTTTTCTTAATATACAGCATTGGATATCCATTCATTTCCCGTGTTTCCGAGCGCGCATCGTCACGGGCCCAAACGTTCAACCTGGCCCGATTGGGGCCCATTTCGAGACCGGACGGACTTTAGAGGTTTCTTCTGATCGATTGCTTCGTTACAGGGAGCAACTCGAGTGTTTGGATGCGAGTCAGGTGATATGGTTTCCATACGGACATCATGTCATCATACCCCTTTCTATGTACAGGGGTACGATCCGAGTCGGACGAGTGGTGGAGCCATATCATCTTGATAGGGTGGCGCGTCAGTTTGGAAGGGTTCAAGAGATTCCTCTCGAACCCATCCGAAATATAGTGAGTAGAAGAACTACGTTTTCACGCCATTACAAGTTGCAGTTTCATGATGAGGAGCATAAATGGCCCGTACGACATACCAAAGAATCCATTTGTACCCGATTACGTGAGGCACCGTTTGTTGTAGCTCCTTGGCAGGATTCCGATGACTACATGACATGGTACATCTCTCATGGTCATCCATACCTCATGAAGTCGTCTTGGATTCAAGAGGGTGTCCAATATACAAGCTCTTTTGCGGTTCAACGAGCTCAACGCCACACTATCATCGGCTCGCGGCTAGCCCGACTTCAACGGCGCGGAGGAAACCCGACGGCACAAGACATCGAACAGTTATACAACATGTTCTTGTCCCAGGTGTCCACAGAAAGTGTGACCCCATCGTGGAGAATGACTCAAGAACGACAAAGAGGATCAACAAATTTCCGCCGTTAACGTGATTTATATGTGATTTTTTGTTTTTTCAAATTATTATATAATATTGAAAAGAGTTGTGTTATTTTAATTTCGTTAATTTTTAATTACAAGTTATACTAACAAAATAATAATAATATTAACAATAATAATAATAATATTTAGTAAGTCTAACATTGATAATAAATATAGTTACGCGAAAAACTCGTAATAAAAATGAAAACTCGTAATATCAAAAAAAAAATTAGTGTAGAAAAGCACAATTTTCTATGCACAGCATTTTAAAGTCTTTGGCAGACTTTTTTTCTTCCTAATAATGAACTGTTTTACTTGGTTTGTATATATGGCAGCAAACAACGGGTGTAATGAGGCTCCTGAGTAACTGAGTTGCTGCTTTTTCATGGCGCTTTTGTGGAGGCGGGAGCAAATGTGTTTACTCTTTTATATAGTCAATTTTGATGCATCAAAAGCTTGCCATGTACAACGGGGAAAGAAATGGGATGAGAAGGCAATTTTAATCCATGTCGAAAGTGAGAAGAATTGAATGTCGAAGAGGTGAGTTTTTGTTCCACCTTTGAGGGTAACGGGGCAAGAAATGGGATGAGAAGGTAAAAAATAGAAGGATATTTTGAGAATAAATATTGCCTATCAATTCCCAAAAGCTTGTCATGGAAAGCTGATGGAAATTCCTATTTTAATTTTAGCTTCCATAAGTTGCTTTGACTTGTATAAGCTGATTTCCAAACGGGCCTTGATCTATTTCTTTCTCTTCCATGTAGAATGGCATGACACCTTATTGAAACATCAATAGTAATTGTTGTTCTAATAAATCGTCATTTTCGTGTTAATCTCCCCATTTTCTGATTCTCAATTTAAATAAAATTAATCTTCATTTTAGGCCTAATTTTAAAACTCTGAAATTGAAAGTACAAAGTATAAAAATCTTTCTTTATATTTAATAAGGAAAATAATATTATATATATATATATATATATATATATATATATATATGAAATGCAAAATCAGTTGAAACAAATCTGATTAAATCTTATGATATCAAAATTCTGACATTTATGAAATTGTTTTTCTACAAATGGAATGTGAGACTAGGACGCCTAGAAATGGCTACACCTTAGGTCACCACCAAATATTTTATTTTGAAGAGTTAGTGTTCTTGTATCTTTGTATTTTGATTTTAATTTAATGTATTTGAATTCAATTTTATTGGCTCATCGAAAATAAAATAAACACGTTAGATCCGATTTAATACTAACTTTCCGATTTAATGTACAACGACAAATAAAATATACACATAATAATCTAGTACTAAATGCTCGATTTCCCATTTAACACACAACGATAAATACTCCGATCGAATTCCGGCGTGTGTGCAGCACGAGCTTTCAGACTAGTACATATAATAAGCAAAAGAATTAGAAGTAATATATATTAACAAAATTAAGATGAAACCGACAACAAAAATGTGCAATAGAGCAGTCAATTATTCTTTCTAGAAAGAACTATTTTGAAGTTATTCGTGTATATGTTATAAGAGTTAACCCCTGATTATGAGTGTTGTTACCCTATTACGATTAGAGTAGTGTTATGTAAGAACCTTAGTCTTTTGGACCGAGATTGTCTTAGCCGAGACTTAGCTTTGGCCGAGATCGATCTTAGCCGCCCCGCGGGCATGTGTGCCGCCCCAGCGGGTTCCCGCTCCCGCGGCCCAGTGAACCGCCCCGCGGTTTCCTGCGGCTGCAACCGATTTTGTTGACCGGTTGACTCGTGCTTTACTCTTTTCCCTTACTTCTTACCTTGCTGAGCAAGGGTTTCACTTCACTTCTCATTCCCAATCCAGCCCTTGCACGTCCTCCTTGCTTCTCCTTCCTCCATCTTGATTTTGTTCTTGGTTTGCCTTAAGTTTGAAAGTGGTCAGGTGTGTTGTTGTTGATGTTGATGATGGTGTGCATGTTTTCTGAGCTTGGAAGTCAGCTGAGGTGTTAGTGGTGATCAGTTCTTGGTTAGGCCACAGCTGTGGTAAGCTCCCTCCTTCTTCTTCTCTTCTTTCTTCCTTTGATTCTTTCCCCTTAGCTTAGGATTAGATGTTTGATCATAGATTAATGTTAGTATATGTATGTATATGCATGTGTATGATTTTGGTTGAGAGAAGATGTGACTTGATCACGTGAAGAGCTGAAGAAGAGTCGCGGAATCACGTTCTGCACCGTCGCCGCCCCCGCGTCTGGAAGCCGCCACCCCTGCGGAAGCTGTGTCACAGCGCCCGCGCGTGCCTGCGCCGTGCTTACGTTACCTGCGGCCTTTGTCACCGCACCTGCGGCTGAGCCCTGCCGCGCCTGCGGGTTGCCTGTTCCGCCCCTGCGTCTCTCGTGTCACGCAGGTGCGTCTTATCTCGGGTCTACCTAAAGTTAGGTAGATCCTTTCTTTTCCTAGTATGAGCGGGTTAGTGGCATGCTAGGTATATGTATGAGTTTAGAACGATGATGAGTACGTTATCGTTTATGTCGGTTATGGCTTTGAGGTTTATGAGTTAGGATACGATCCTTATGGATCCCTTGGGTCTGGGTGTGACCCTTTGATGGATATGAGTCTGATATATGTTATATGCCTTGATATTAGGCAGTGTTGTCCTCCGGATTGGAGTGGACATATCTGATAGTTGATCGTGGTTGAGTTTACTCCTGAGGTTGAGGTAAGTCCATAGGACTTACTTAGCTACTATCCTTATATTGGATGTATGATTGAGTGGTGTTCTGCTATATGCTTTGTAGCATGCGATAGGAATCAATTACCGACTTATGTTATATTGACCGCCCATTGTAGTGGTTGTGACAACTTACCTTTCATCCCGTAGAGGAGTCTGGGAAGTTCTCTGTAAGCTAGTTAGATCTAGTATACGAGAAGGGCACCTACCACTCCATATGGTATACGGGAAAGTGCGTTGATACCACTCTAGCTAGATATTGCACGCAGAGGCGAGGGTTATATACATTCCTCATGTTACATATATTCATATGCAGATATATTATTTGAATGAGTAACGTTATAAAGATAATAACCGGGTAAATGTGTGAAAGCGTGATGACGTGTTAAGATTCCTGATGTGTGTTTGTGCTCTAGCATCTTCTTATATATGTGTATAGTTAGCTAACGGTTTTATACCGTGTTGTAGATCCTTTGTAGGTTAGAAGAACTGTAGAGTGATCAAGAAGGGTGATCTGCTGAGGGCTCCGTACACTAGGGCGATATCGTGGAATATGGGTTATTTATGTTGTACGGATTTATGTTTTGACTTTGTACTCAGCAGTACTCTTTATTACCTTTTGATATGTATATATATACACATTAGTTTTATGTTTTGTTTTAATCTATATGTGCCTTGTTGTAAGATTTAGTGAACTTGTTGTCAGGCTAGGGTCAGGATCCATTGTGAGATCCTAGCCCAGTAGCACTCCTACGGATTTGGGGTGTTACAAAGTTGGTATCAGAGCCCAGGTTGACAACAATGGCACTTGTAATCTGCGATAAAGGTCGAATAGATAAATAAACAAAACCCGAAAGGGGTCTGACTTTTCAAAAGGTTTTGGTTTTGAAATGGGTACAAATATTTTGGGACACCGTGTATGTGAACCATCGCCCCTCTGAAGACCTCGACAGTATAGATATATATAGATATTCTGTTGTGATTGATTTGATATATATCTATACATACGGCATATATATAGCCTTCTAAATTAGGTTTACGTCTTCTGCAGATGGTTCAGACTAGAGCCTTACCTGCAGCTAGACGAGGTAGAGGTAGACCCCCTCTAGGTAGAGGACGAGGTAGGACTCTTGTTGGTGGTTCGCAGGCGGCGGGAGAGATACATGAGGAGGTTGCTGAGAGCGTCGTTCCTGAGATTGGGAACGGTGCAACTGAGAGACAGGGAGCACAGAGAGCCCATTCTGGTGATTTTAATCGTGTCTCCATGGGGATCCGAGTTCCGTGCTTACATCAGACGAGTAGAGGAGGCTGCCAGAGCCGGTAGACGTGCCGAAGATTTACAGGCACAGGAGAGACCATCTGAAAGATCCCACGGAGTTACACAGGTTCTAGCTGTACAGGCACATGCTGCTGAGATTCCTCCGGTTCGGGAGGAGCACAGAGGGCTTAGACCAGACACTTGGTTGAAGGCTTTTCATTAGATGGGTGTACCCCCTTTCACTGGAAAGGTGGGGTTAGAGGTTGAGCTCTGGATCGGACATGTGGACTCAGCTCTGGAGTCCATTAGATGTCCAGTGGACAGACAGATCGAGTTGGTTCAGGTTTTATTCCGGGACTTGGCACAGCACTGGTGGAGATCAGTATGGGGTCAGGTTACCAGTTATGAGCATATGAGGACTATGATCAGAGAGCGTTTCTGCCCTGCCTCACTGAGGAAGGAGAAACTACGGGATTTTGTGGAGGCTGGGTTTGAGGATGTACCAGTCTCCGAGGCTATCAGGAGGTTCCAGAAGGAGCTGGCATTGTTGGGTCCTGCTACACCTCCTGCAGATCAGCATGTATATCTGTTTTCCCCGACGACTGAGGGATACTACCCGGACTTACATGGCGGGATTTCATTGTGAGACTCTTACGGATTATCAGGACATAGCTTCCGACTATGAGAGGGAGCGAGCTGGTCAGAGGAGAGCATCTCAGACCGGAGGGTCTGAGAAGAGACAGCGTACAGGGCAGACCAGTGGTACTGGTGGTGCTGCTAGTGGTTGGCGAGGTCAGAGACGCCAGAGTCAGCCCTCATCTGCACCGGTTGTAGATAAGGGACGTCAGTGTTTTAACTGTGGTGATCCAGGACATATGAGGCCCGAGTGCACGAGGCCACTAGTGACTTGCTACACTTGTGGTAGGCAGGGTCACAGAGCTGTTTACTGCCGACAGGGCGGAGCTTCATCTCGGCAGGGTTCTTCTCCTGCTAGTGTAGCGGGAGGTGGGCAGAGGCCACCTCAGCAGCAGCAGATTCAGGGACAGCAGAGGGTCCCAGATCGCCCTACGACTCAGGGATCTGCTCTTGGGCCGAGTAGAGGCAGAGGTCGTGGTGGGAGCACCACTGACACCCAAGGCCCACAGGGCCGAGTTTTTGAGTTGAAAAGTGCAGAGGAGCCAGCTGCACCGACTGCTACAGGTACCATTCTGATTCATGGTTTACCTGTTAGAGTTTTATTTGATACTGGTGTTACGCATTCTTTTATTTCTGATGCCTGTGTAGAGCGTCTGAGTTTAGATACGGTTAAGGGGATGCCCTTTATTTTTAGGGTTACCCGATGGTGGTAGGGTCAGAGGCACCCGTGAGATTCATAGTTGTCCCATTTCTGTAGGGACTCGTGTGTTACTAGTTGACTTCTTTGTCATGCCATTAGAGCATGAAGAAGTTATTCTAGGTATGGATTGGATGGATAGACATTCTGCAGTCTTAGATGTAGGTAGGAGGATTGTTACCCTCTCTACCGAGTTAGGTCAGATAGAGGTTTTCCGAGGTTGGGACCTTGGAAAGACAGGCACAGTTATTAGCGTTATGCGGGCAGCTAGATTGATTGCACAAGGTTGCGAGGCCTTCTGGTGTTATGCCATGAAGGAGGGAGAGAGTCCAACATTAGCGAATATCCTAGTGGTTTGTGACTTTACTGATGTTTTTGCTGAGCCGTCCAGTTTGCCGCCTCAGAGCAGTGTGGACTTCAGTATTGAGTTAGAGCCTGGTACGAGACCGATCTCGAAGGCCTCATACCGGATGGCATCTGTCGAGATGTTGGAGCTGAAGAAGCAACTTGAGGAGTTGGCTGAGAAGGGCTTTATTCGCCCTAGCGTGTCCCCATGGGGAGCACTTGTCCTCTTCGTATGGAAGAAGGACGGATCACTGAGGTTATGCATTGATTACTGAGAGTTAAACAAGGTGACCATCAAGAACAAGTATCCATTACCGCGTATTGATGACTTGTTAGATCAGCTTCAGGGAGCGACTGTATTCTCCAGGATCGACCTGCGCTCAGGATATCACCAGCTGAGGGTGAGAGAGCAGGATGTGCATAGGACAGCATTCCGGACCAGATATGGACACTACGAGTTTGTAGTGATGCCATTTGGGCTTACGAATGCCCCATCAGTCTTCATGGAGCTGATGAATAGCATCTTCATTGACTTCCTTGATTAGTTTGTGGTGGTCTTTATAGATGACATTTTGGTATACTCTCGCAGTGGAGAGGAGCATGCAGGACATCTGAGGATTGTATTGCAGGTTTTGCGGGATAGAGAACTTTATGTTAAGTTCTCTAAGTGTGAGTTCCGGATGCCAGAGGTAGCATTCCTGGGTCATGTTGTATCAGCTGAAGGAATCAAGGTGGATCCGGCCAAGATTGAGGCCGTAGCAGCTTGGACTACACCGACGAACGTCAAGGAAGTACGTAGCTTCCTTGGCCTAGCTGGTTATTACAGACGCTTTGTGGAGGGATTTTCTGTGATTACCCGTCCACTGACGAGTTTGCTGAGGAAGACTACCAGATTTGTGTGGTCTGATCAGTTTATATAGAGTTTTGAGGAGCTGAAGAGACGTTTGACTTCTGCTCCTATTTTGGCACAGCCAGAGGGTACTGAGGATTTTGTGGTATACAATGATGCATCCAAGCTAGGCTTGGGATGTGTTTTGATGCAGAGAGGCAGAGTTATTGCTTATGCGTCTCAACAGCTGAAGACGTATGAGGAGAACTACCCGACTCATGATCTGGAGTTGGCAGCGGTAGTTCATGCACTGAAGATCTGGAGACATTACCTGTATGGTGCTACATGTCAGATCTTCACAGACCATAAGAGTCTGAAGTACATTTTCACGCAGCGGGAATTGAATAACCGCCAGCGTAGGTGGCTAGAGTTGATCAAGGACTTTGATTTAGAGATTTTGTATCATCCAGGGAAGGCGAACGTTGTCGCCGATGCCCTGAGCAGGAAGACGCCTCGAGAGCAGGCGATTGCGAGGCTGACAGTTCAGCATCAGTTGCAGAGAGACTTGATCTGGTTAGAGTTGGACATCCAGTTTCCTGATGAGGATGACCAGCTGCGTACTTTAGAGGTTCTTCCTGATCTGTTGGGTGAGATCAAACAGAAGCAGGAGACCTGCCTGACACTGATGAGGATACGAGATAGGACGTCTCGGGATAAGGCACCACAGTTTCTTTTGGGAGCAGATGGAGTATTGAGGCGCCGCGGTCGCTTTTGTGTACCTACTGATGCAGGTCTACGTCAGAGGATTTTACAGGAGGCTCATTGTACACCTTACTTTGTACATCCAGGTACGAGTAAGATGTATCAGGATTTGAGACGTTTATATTGGTGGGGAGGGCTGAAACCCAATGTGGCTAGATTTGTGGCACAGTGTGCGACCTGCCAACAGGTCAAGATAGAGCATAGCAGACCTGGAGGTGAGCTCCATCCACTTCCTGTTCCACAGAGAAAGTGGGAGGACGTCACCATGGACTTTGTGACTGGACTGAGCCGGAGTTTTGATGCCATATGGGTCATAGTGGACAGATTGACGAAGACGGCACGTTTCATTCCTATTAGGGAGATGTGGCCAGCGAGCAGATTAGCTGAGGAGTACACTAGGCAGATAGTGAGACTCCATGGTGTGCAAGGACGATCGTCTCATACAGAGATGGACGATTTACCTCGAGATTTTGGCAGCAGATTCAGACTGCCCTGGGGACGAGTTTGCACTTCATGACTGCGTTCCATCCTCAGATAGATGGTCAGTCAGAGAGGACCATTCAGACCCTGGAGGATATGTTGCGAGCTTGTGTGTTGAATTGGGGACAAGTGTGGACGGATCATCTCCCACTTGTTGAGTTCTCATACAACAACAACTGGCATGCATCTATTGGGATGGCCCCATATGAGGCATTGTATGGACAGAGATGTCGTACCCCGTTATGTTGGGAAGTGCAGAGTAGTGTTAGTGGTTTAGCACCTGATCAGATTCAGGATGATGTAGCTCGAGTAGAACTGATTCGAGAGCGGATGCTGACTGCCCAAAGCCGTCAGAAGTCGTATGCTGATAGGAGGCGTAGACCTCTAGAGTTCAGAGTTGGAGCCCATATGTGGCTGAGAGTGTCCCCGACACGAGGTGTTAGGCGTTTTGGCATTAAGGGGAAGTTGAGCCCCCGATATGTCGGACCGTTCGAGATTTTGGATCGGGTTGGGAGCGCAGCTTACAGATTAGCCTTGCCTCCGAGATTAGAGGGTGTTCACCCTGTATTTCACGTGTCTCAGCTGAGGGAGTACATACCAGATCCGAGACACATCGTGAGTTATGAGGATTTGTTGGTCGAGCCGGACCACACTTTTGTTGAGCACCCTATTGCAGTCCTAGAACGAGGTATGAGACGCCTGCGTTCGAAGGACATTCCTATGCTGAGGATACAGTGGTCGAGACGAGGACTGATGAGGCTACATGGGAGACTGAGGATAGTATCCATAGGAACTATCCAGAGTTCTATGCCAAGATAGGGCACCAGTAGGATCACCGAGTATATTTTAGTACTACCTTGGTGAGTGTTATGTGCTTATATGCTTATATGCTATGATGTGTTTATTTTCATACTAGCTTGATGTGATATATGATCTTATTAGATCTTTTTGTGCTAGTATGATTATTGTTTATAGCTGGAGATGGTTCTTTCCTCCATGCTATTGTGATGTGATAGGTTTAGCTGGAGATGGTTCTTTCCTCCATGCTATTTTGATGGACATAGTAGCGCTGGAGATGTTCTTCCTCCATGCCTTTCTGTTATGGATATGAGTTGGCTAGAGATGGTTTCCTCTATGCCTTGGATAGTGTCTTGTTGCTGGAATTGACGATTTCCTCCATGCTTATGTTTGAGGTTATAGAGAGTTATATCTCGGCTTATGAGTCCGAGTGGTTTCAAGACTTTGCAAGTTTCGGGACGAAACTTGTTTTTAGGGGGGTGAGATGTAAGAGCCTTAGTCTTTTGGACCGAGATTGTCTTAGCCGAGATTTAGCTTTGGCTGAGATCGACCTTATCCGCCCCCACAGGCATGTGTGCCGCCCCAGCGGGTTCCCGCTCCCGCGGCCCAGTGAACCGCCCCCGCGGTTTCCTGCGGCTGCAGCCGATTTTGTTGACCGGTTGACTCGTGCTTTACTCTTTTCCCTTACTTCTTACCTTGCTGAGCAAGGGTTTCACTTCACTTCTCATTCCCAATCCAGCCCTTGCACGTCCTCCTTGCTTCTCCTTCCTCCATCTTGATCTTGTTCTTGGTTTGCCTTAAGTTTGGAAGTGGTTTGGTGTGTTGTTGTTGATGTTGATGATGGTGTGTATGTTTGCTGAGCTTGGAAGTCATTTGAGGTGTTAGTGGTGATCAGTTCTTGGTTAGGCCATAGTTGTGGTAAGCTCCCTCCTTCTTCTTCTCTTCTTTCTTCCTTTGATTATTTCCCCTTAGCTTAAGATTAGATGTTTGATCATAGATTAATGTTAGTATATGTATGTATATGCATGTGTATGATTTTGGTTGAGAGAGGACGTGATTTGATCACGTGAAGAGTTGAAGAAGAGTCGCGGGATCACGTTCTGCACCGTCGCCGCCCCCGCGTCTGGAAGCCGCCGCCCCTGCGGAAGCTGTGTCACAGCGCCCGCGCCGTGCCTGCGCCGTGCTTACATTACCTGCGGCCTTTGTCGCCGCACCTGCGGCTGAGCCCTGTCGCGCCTACGGGTTGCCTGTTCCGCCCCTGCGTCTCTCGTGTCACGCAGGTGCGTCTTATCCCGGGTCTACCTAAAGTTAAGTAGATCCTTTCCTTTCCTAGTATGAGCGGGTTAGTGGCATGCTAGGTATATGTATGAGTTTAGAACGATGATGAGTACGTTATCGTTTATGCCGGTTATGGCTTTGAGGTTTATGAGTTAGGATACGATCCTTATGGATCCCTTGGGTCTGGGTGTGACCCTTTGATGGATATGAGTCTGATATATGTTATATGCCTTGATATTAGGCAGTGTTGTTCTCCGGATTGGAGTGGACGTATCTGAGAGTTGATCGTGGTTGAGTTTACTCCTGAGGTTGAGGTAAGTCCATAGGACTTACTTAGCTACTATCCTTATATTGGATGTATGATTGAGTGGTGTTTTGTTATATGCTTTGTAGCATGCGATAGGAATCATTACCGACTTATGTTATATTGACCGCCCATTGTTGTGGCTGTGACAACTTACCTTTCATCCCGTAGAGGAGTCTGGGAAGTTCTCTGTAAGCTAGTTAGATCTGGTATACGGGAAGGGCACCTACCACTTCATATGGTATACGGGAAAGTGCGCTGATACCACTCCAGCTAGTTATTGCACTCAGAGGCGAGGATTATATATATATTCCTCGTGTCACATATTTTCATATGTAGATCTATATACTATTTGAGTGATTGACGTTATAAAGATAATAAACCGGGTAAATGTGTGAAAGCATGATGATGTGTTATGATTTCTGATGTGTGTTTGTGCTCTAGCATCTTCTTATATATGTGTATAGTTAGCTAACGGTTTTATACCGTGTTGTAGATCCTTTGTAGGTTAGAAGAACTGTAGAGTGATCAAGAAGGGTGATCTGCTGAGGGCTCCGTACACTAGGGCGATATCGTGGGATATGGGTTATTTATGTTGTACGGATTTATGTTTTGACTTTGTACTCAGCAGTACTCTGTATTACCTTTTGATATGTATATATATATATATATATCAGTTTTATGTTTTTTTTAATCTATATGTGCCTTGTTGTAAGATTCAGTTAACTTGTTGTCAGGCTAGGATCAGGATCCATTGTGAAATTCTAGCCCAATAGCACTTCTAATCCTACGAATTTGGAGTGTTACATGTTACTTGATTATATTTGGTTTGCTATCATTTCTTGGCTTGTTTATATATTTGCACACACGTATTAAATATTAAATCGATGAGAAAAGATGACATAAGTAAAAAAAAAACTCAAGAAAGAAATGTATTATTTATACAGCATTACCTCATCTATTTATATCACTTCTCAAACCCCTCAACTTTACACGAGAAATGATGTGGGATATGAAATCAACTTATGTAAAACCATATTTTTTTGGGGGATTATTATACGTACCAGTAAAATTACTATTTGTCGCCGTAACTACGCACTTTGTGTGCGTAGTTCACGGATTTTCAATTACGCATATGGCGTGCGTAGTTGGAGTCGGAGAAAAAATATAAAAAATTGAAAAAATTAAACTACGCACTTGGGGTGCGTAGTCGTAGTAAAAAATAATATTTTTTTTTTAAAATATTAACTACGACTACGCACGCGAAGTGCGTAGTTACGGTGTCAAATAGCAATTTTCACCGGTACGTTTAAAAACCACGCTTTTTTTTCTTTGGTATAGTTTTTCATTTCACATTTGTACTGTTTTTATTTTCGGTATTCATATTTGTTTTTAAAATCGAATTGTTATCTTTAATGGTAGCAACGAATTGTAACTTAGTTAAAAATTGAATTAAAATTTTATTATTTAGTTATCGAATATAATATTTAAAATATTATCAAAGTCAGCGTACGAGTGTCGGACAACGTTCATAAGACATCGGGTCTTACATACACATATGGCATAAAATATAGTACGGTGGAGGCGACGACGGTGTCATCTCTGAGAACGCCGAGTTCCTGCAAGGAGAAGGATGAACTTGTGTTCTGGTTGAGCTTGAGTATATATGAAATGGGTTAAGTAGTCACCATTGAGAGATAGCTAGGTCAAACCCTAGCATCATGAAGGAGCCAATTTCAAGCTTACATTAGGGCTAATATTTGTGACAATGACGTTGCTAAAATTTTGTTTTACTAAATCGCTACATCTAAATTTGTTCAGTAGTTGATCTATTATTTCTCGAGGGGCTTGATAAAAGTGGACACTCATCGGCTGAAAGAATTTTTGCTTGATCGACAAAGAGAGTCTCCTGAAGCTGTGATACATGTGCTTGATGTTGTTAATTATGCAATCAGCTGCACCTAGCGAGTAACGAGCCTTTTTTTTTCTAATTCTATAGTATATTCTTCTATCTAGTTTGGTTGTATGAGTCAGAATGTTTCAAGTTGTCTCGAACATAAAATTCATTGATGTCCGTTTATTGCAGATGTATCTCAGTTGCTACCTTTGTGGCTAAGTTCTATGCTTTCTGTAATCTCAGTCAACAACCCAAACCCAAGTTTTTCCACGTGCCTATTCGACGACCCCTCAAGCTTCTGTCTTTTACAGAGCCATCGGTGTCAATGTGTCATCCACGACGTTGTTTGTTTAGCACGAGAATGGCATTGAATATACCAACTGCACCATTCTTTGGAACCCTAGTATCTGTAAGTACATTGAAATTCACCTCTCGACTCAACACCAACAATGGAGACCACCTCGGCTCTTTTAGGTTTTATCCTAAAATCAATATTATTATCTCCAACACGCCCTTACAAGTACAACTAGAGCGGGTCGTGTGCATCCGAGCGCACGTGCGCGTTAGTCCGAAGCCCAACACATAAACCCGATGAGGTTGAATAGGAGGAATAGCTCACCGACCTTATATACTAGGCTGAAAGCCCACAACTTTCGATGTGAGAACTTATTATCTCCAATATTGGTAGAATCGGTTGTGGCTTAATGTTATACCTAGCACCGGCAACTCGGCAAGTTATCGGTGTTGCAAGTAACAAGACCGGAGGAGAAAGACGCGAAGTGGACGAGTGGATGATGAAGAAAGCTACATGAAGCTTTCGGTCCGGAATATTATCGATGCTCACTTGATTAATATTCGCCAACTACGGTCCATAATGCTTTTAAAATATGGGAAACGATTCCTGCTGAGTGTTGGCACTGCCCGGTGAATTCACACCTTTTCCGGGCAAGCTTGTTCTTGATGGACTGGAAAACCGACTAAGATTTCACTTGTACCCGACCGAGACCCTAACACCGGTCCCACCTCTACATTCCTTGTCGTTTTCCTTTGTTTATCCATCCGTCTAAAATTATATATTTCACACTTATGTCACCGCTCAAATTTATAGGTTATTCATCGTTATGAATTTGTTTGTTAAATATGCATTATTGTCATTATTATTATTATTAATTTAGTATAATATAGAAGGTATTTATCATTATTATTATATTTATATTTATTATTATTATTATTACTACTATTACTACTCCATCCGGTTCTCAATCAAAATTAGGGTAAAAAACTCACATATTAATAAAATTAAAAGTATAAGAATATAAGATATAATATTTAATGATGTATAATATTTTAAAAAATTATATAAAAATAATAGTAAAATGTAGAGAGTTTTATGAGAAGAGAAAGTAGTGTTTTTAATATAAAAAATAATAAATTAAAAATAGGTGAAATTTTATATTGGAAAGGTTTGAGTATTATTTATACCTATAATATATGAAGCAATTTTTAAATCTCTAATGATAAATATTGAAAATTAGAGGTGTTATTATTATTATTATTATTATTATTATTATTATTATTATTATTATTATTATTATTATACATTTGTGCTTTTATTATTATTATTATATTTAGTAATAATAGTGTATGTTTAATATCAGTGGACCATCCCTTGCATGAAGGCGAAGCCCGGTTCCACTCCTTCAAGTAACTTAAAAGAAAGCCCGTATAGGAAAGCCTAATCAGGCCCATTTTTAAAAACCCAATTCGGCCCATATAAAATTGAAGCCAATGGGACCCAAGAATCACAATCCAGATCCAAAACCGACATTATCCCTTTACGTGATATCATGGCTACCGACTTTTTTTTACAATCAATGCAGTCTACATAGGTACCGACTTTCCTACAATCCATAATCAATTTTTTTTTTTAAAAAACAATTTAGATTTGGTTGTCAATTTTGACTTCCAAAATTTATTTCTTTTCTAAGTAAAAATGAAAACTTAAATTTTGCCTCTGTAAGCACTATCTATAACATTTTTGTTCATGCAAGTAAATGAAGTGTAACAAGAAACAATACTCATTTTCGGATTATCCGGAGAAAAAATGCTGCCTATCAAATTTCAGTAGGAGCAACATGAATACGAGCTTTGGTTCTGCTTTGATTTATCGTCATTGTTGACAAGGCTTATCCTCTTGAAAGAGAGCTCGGTCTTGTAAGAATCGGAGTTAAGGATCTTCCTACTTATATTGTTGAAGATGTCTTTGATGATCATCTCGAAAGCCTTCTTGACGTTAGTGGAGTCTTTGGCCGAGGTCTCCATAAAGAACATCCCATGCTCTTCGGCAAGGCTCCTACCTTGCTCGACACTTATAGACCTAATGTTATCCAAATCACACTTGTTTCCAATCAACATTCTCGCCGTAGTTGTGTCACAATGTGCTGCATGATTATGAAAAACTTTAATCTCGGGCTAAAAATGGTACAATTTAAGGTTCATATAAAACGTGTACATGTGACATGGAGAGGCAAAACAAGTAAGTTTATTGGACTTTTAATACGCATTCTCATGTTCGGTCCTAATTTGAGAAGGGACAAATGATGAAAGTGTGACCGAGTTAATTCACATACAAAGTTGGTGACCATAGTTAATAAGAGGAAGGTGGGAAACCAACTTACAAAGCTACCATATTCATTATCGTTTGTCATTGTCAATAACAAGTGATTCTCGACCGACTTCCTTCATTTTCATTTCGTGTTCAATCATATAGTGTGTTTTATTTTATCATATTTAATACTTGTTTTCGTATGCCGATTAATATAACTTTTATCATAGTATACATGTCTAGTCTATTAAATTCCTTTAGAAAAAACCTAGAATTATATGAATCTAAATTACTCTAATATAATATTATTCTAAGCAATTTAGATATAATTTAGTACTAATATGCATCCAATTTATATTACGAAGAGGGAAAGAGATTACTTTTGAGTTCATCAAGCCACCGGGAGACGCTATCGAAAGTGGAGCTCCGGGAAATGTCGTAGACGATGAGTGCACCGACGGCACCGCGGTAGTAAGCGGAGGTAACGGCACGAAACCGCTCTTGTCCGGCGGTATCCCAAATCTGAGCTTTGACTTCTTTTCCATCTATCTCCATACTCTGCGTCTGAAACTCTACTCCTATTGTGGCCCTTGTTTGCATACTGAACTCATTTCGAGCGTACCGTGATAGAAGATTCGATTTTCCGACGGCTGAATCTCCGATTATCACGATCTTGAAGAGGTACTCCTCTGCTTCGTCGTCGGAGGACATGGCTGAAAAACAGAGGACGATGATGTGGGTTTATAGATTTTGGATTCGGGTGGGGGAATTTGGTTGATGGGTTTGTTGGGATTTCGATTTGGGGATTTGGGTTTTGATCGGATTTGAGTTTTAGTGAGAGGAGAGAAATGAATGAGAGTTGCAGAGTTATGATGGCTATGTTAATGGAGTTTGATTTATGGAGATCATGCGTACCAGTACTTTTCCTCTCACCTCAAATAAATATAGGTAATTAGATGGCTTGTTTCACTAATTTATTATTTTTAATTGAAGAGCTGACCGGAAAAGTTTGAATATATTAGTAACAGAAGTAGTTTTGGAAGTTTAACTAAATTTCGGTTAAACTAATTTTTGTTTGGTGATGATACTATAGTTGAATTACGGGCCAAAAAAAAAATTTTAATGCAAAGTTCATATTAAGAATTTAAGAGTGATTTTGTAAATTATCAACTCGTACGGCAGTCCGGATCACCCGTTTCCTTTCTATATTGCATCTCCTGCTGCAATTATTTCATTGGTTCATGTGACATCATTGTCTACCAATTAGTATAATTAAATAAAAATATTAATAAAAATACATTCTTTCCTTTCATTTTTTTTCACCCGTAAATATATCAAAACATAAATGAGTCGTACTCCTTTCTCTCTCGTGATGGCCGACTGAGTACCACCCTTACCGGATATTCTCGCCGAAGACGAAGCCCTTCCTCACCGGAGACGAAGCTCCTTTTCTGTCTATCGCTTGTGACGCCGGGTACCATCCTGGCCGGAGATTCTCGCCGGAGAAGAAGCAATTGAAATGCTTGATTGAGCTTCTAGCCTTCTACTGCTCCTGTTCAAGGGATTTATTTTGTAATAACTTGCTGGTTAATTTTGGCTGCATTGAAATGCTTGATTGAGCTTCTACAACTCATGTTATCTGATTTTAGTGTACATTTTCCAGACAGAAAAACCAATTTATATACTTTTTATTTTCGAGATTTTTGTGGGTGGAGATTTTGAGTTCCAATCCAACTTTATTCCATTAACTGAAACTAAAATTGTTGGCTTTATGCTAAATAAAGCATCTGACATGAATTGAATTTGAGTTTCAACTAATATCCAACTTTTTCAATAAAGAAGTTATCACAAAGTAAATTCCAGAGTTGTTCGAAGTTGAGATGGTGGACAAAGCTTCGTCTCCGGCAAGGATGGGCTTCGTCTTCGGCGAGAATCTCCGGTAAGGGTGGTACTCGGTCGACCGTCACGAGAGATAGGAGTACAACTCATTTCTGGTTTGATATATTTACGGTTGAAAAAAATGAAAAGGAAAGAATGTATTTTTATTAATATTTTAATTTTAATTATACTAATTGGTAGGCAATGATGCCACGTGGACCAATGAAATAATTGCAGCAGGAGATGCAATATAGAAGGAAAACAGGTGATCCGGACTGCTCATACGGCTTATATCATCTTTTTAAAAATTTGGGTGACGCATATATAATATAGGAGGTATATTTTTTTCGTAAAAAGGAAAAATATGACAATTTAGATTTAAAAGGCTAATAAATTGACAGATAAAATAATCATGGATAGACAACTAAAACTAAGGAAAAACAACGTAAAAAGCGAAAACTATGAAAAACATTAAAAGACCAAAGTACAAATATGTCCGGATATTTTTAAATTGATTAGGGTTTAAAGTTTCTAATTTAAGAGTCACCGTGTCAAATTAAAATTTATTGGATTCACAATACATATTAAATATGTGACACTTTTTCATAATATTTTTAATCTTGGGACATAAAAAAATCATGCACTTACATATTTATTATGTGAAAATGTTTGTATGTATGTATACTGTAAAATGAATTATTATGTAATACATGGTTTTTAGTGAGGTAAGGTTATATTTTAAAAAGCACACAAGTTTATGTTGATTTTTTTTTTGAAACAAAGAAATATTATTAAGGTATATCAGTAAGAGTCAGATTTACAGTATGTGGAGGATAGTTTTTATCATAAACGTGAATAGGGCTAGTAACAGGAAGAACCTCAGATATGGCATCAACAACAACCTTGTTATTACATAGAAGAGTATGCATAAAAAAAAAACAATTTGAAAATCTCAGCTGCTTGAGCTTAATGTCATCCAAAATGATTAGAAATCCTAGAGGTCTAGGTTCGTTGGCTCTTAGTACGGCTTTTTACTTAAGGTAGGATAAGAAGTCGAACTCAACTTCTTTTCTTTCAAGAAAAGGCACCGAGATCCCCATAAATGAAGATGGATGAACATGCACTTGATCACGAAACTGATCAATTCAGGAAAAACATGAAACCGGTCACCATATTAGAGGAAGGCAAGACCTCGACTTAAGAGTCCCCAACCAAGAACACAAAATAAATATTCATGAACTATTTCCTAGAAAAATAAGAATTATTATGGTTTTAAACTACACTTTTTACAAAATTGTTGATAATTATGTTGTGAGATAACAATATTTTTGCATATTTGCACAAATGCAAAAGTATCTTGATTTTTTTTTAATATTAATATTATCATTAGAATTTTCAAAATTAACCCGGTCTAAAATTTACCTAATTTATTCGAATACATACTATCAAACATTAGTCAAAATTAATTTAAAAAAATCTGACTTTTTCAATTAAACTCAAACCTGCAAAACCCTCAACCCGAACTGAAATAGATTGTGCCCGAAGAAAGATATTTGGAGATGGCAATGAAGTTCAATTGTTCAACTAATAGATGAGAAGAGTAAGAGTGAACATAGAAGAACACCAATGTGAAACATTTAGAGAAGAGAGAAACATAACACTAACATTTAATAACCATCTGAAAGACTGAAACCGTGTGTTTTAGTTTGTGAAAATTAGGGTATGAATAGACAGTGACTTGTAATTTATAAATCTGAAGTCCAAAATTAAGATAAAGGCAATATACAGTGAGAATATAAGGATACATATGGAAAACATCCAACTTGTCACCACCTCCTCCACATCCGCACCATACCCATCAACATCCAAGTATCCAACCATGGCGAACTTCTAAATTGAAACCCTTTGGAATCCACAAAACCCAGGCCTTCAATCTCTTCTTCCCAATACACACCATGCCATTTCTCAGCACATCTTCTCTGGTTGTGGGTTCAGCCACTAACCTATGCTTTCGCCCCCAAATTTTGCCCTCTGATTCTCCCACCACCTCTTCGTCTTATTTTTGCCCTCTGGGTTTTCTGTCCACTGTTGAGACGCGAATTAGAAGGTACCCAGTTTGTACTGGCCGTGTTTATGCTTCTTCTGGTGCCAAAACTGATGAGGTTTTGGATGATTCTTCTTCTGGACTCAACTCTTTACCTGACATCTCCCGTCCTGCTCCATCGCGGGTGAGTTTTAACTTTCAGATTGAATTTTGGACCTGGTGTTGAAATTGGTTGTTTATTCATTTTGTATCAGTGTTGTTTTTGTTGGAATAATTCTGAGCAGTTAAGATTACATTCTGTCAAGCTTTTGAAATAAGTGTCATGTGGTTAAGTGTACATCTATGAATATTTGGAAATTCTGAGAAATTATTCGAACTAGTTTGAGGTAAAAATGTATAGCAAAACTGAGTATTCTGCAAGTACAAGCTCAATTGTATTCAATTTCAGCTTTTCAACAGTAGTTAGGTTGATGCTTGATTATGAACTAATCATATATCCATATTGTGATAGCTTTTGTGTAGCACTGGTTAATGAACTTTCACATTGTTTACGATTCTTTGTCAAGTAAATGTGTTTTTATGCACTATGTGTTCACTACTTTGCTTCCTTTCAAGGAATAGGGGCCGGCTGATTGGGAGGCGGCGAGGACATTTCTGAAAACAGGATTCATCTACAAGGGAAGGGTTGAAGGGTATAACAGCGGAGGCCTGCTCATCCGCTTTTATTCAATTGTTGGTTTTATGCCCTTTCCACACTTGAGCCCAACACATACGTGTAAAGGTACTTAACTAATCGTCTAATCTCCAATGACTGAAAGCGGGGAATATTCATTCGTAATGATAGCCTAAACTGTATCATTGCAGAACCCCATAAGCATATAATGGAGACTGCCAAAAGTATGATTGGATCAGTCATTCCCATGAAGGTTTCTTTCTCACTGTATTATTCATTTTTCTTTGAAGTGTTACAATGCACGATCCTCTTTCACCGCGTAGAATCTTAAGTTACTTATTTTGAGCTACTATTGATCTTTTGATCTGAGCAAAGCTGTAATTTAGACTAGTACTATCCATTCTCCTTCTTGGCATATTGCCTGCAAATTGATGTTAGTTCAGCAATGGAAAATTGGATTTTTTTGGTCATGCACATGACATGCTAACTTTTTGGTACACTGAGACTCATGATATGTTGACGTGTGCATATGAATATTAACAAGGACATGTAGTGACAACTGTTTAAATCAGCATAAGGTCAACGCTATTATTCCTGCCCAAAGGAAACATGAACAAATAGACAACTTACTTTGAGATTGATGTTCTGAATGTATTTTTTATAGCTCATGCAAGTAAATTAGTTGCTTGACATAGCTAGATATGTTTCTCATTTCCTGGATATTTCTTTGCCACCTGTTACTTTGTCTATAGGTAATTGAGGTGAATGAGGAGAAGGGTGATATAGTGTTTTCGGAGAAGGAAGCAATGTGGGCAAAATATTCTGATGAAATTAATGTAGGAGATGTGTTTGAGGCGAAAATTGGCACAGTTGAGGATTATGGGGCCTTTGTGTACCTACGCTTTCCAGATGGTAGGTTTTCAACCATTTTCTCGCGTTCCCCCATTCCTCCATTAACCTATGCTTTCTTATATAATGTCTCAAAATCTTCGATGCAGGACTTTATCCTCTGACTGGACTAGTACACGTTTCGGAGGTTTCATGGGATTTAGTTCAAGATGTTAGAGACATTTTGCATGAGGGTGATGATGTGAGAGTTAAGGTCATCGGCATTGATAGGTGACTGATCTCCCATGGATTGTTCATACTTTCTTCAAGTTTAATTTTTTTCATTTCAAAGATTGATCCTGAGTCTACGGGTTGCAGGCTAAAATCGAGGATTATGTTGTCTATTAGACAACTGGAGGAAGACCCACTTTTCGAAACCATTGATAAAGTAATATATCAGGTATGTTGTGACTCCCTTCTTCATCCCTATGAATCAGATATGCATAATCTGCATATTCGTAGATGTAGCTGATCAAATATTCTTGGATTAGGATGGCCAAGTTGATCCTGATAACTCTGGTACAACCAGTGATGGTGTCATTGAACCTCTTCCAGGTCTCCAGGAAATATTGACAGAGCTTTTGAAGGAGAAAGGGTAAGCCTTGGGATATTTGTTGTCATTCCGTCCTTGTGATGTTTCTTCTATTTTTCACGGGTTATTGTTTTCCATTCTAAGATATTTAGGGTGTGTTTGGATGCATACTACGTGTTTATAGGAAAAACTTGATGACCTATAATACATTTTTAGCATAAATTGGTGGTTGGATAGCCTATTATATACTAAATTCCTTTGTAAAAAGAAGTGTGAACCAAATACATGTCATACTTATAGTTATATATATACGTTCTGCGTCCAATATTGCATAGTTTATTCTTGAACTCTGATACTATATAATTGCATTGCAATGCCTGACATCCAAACAAACCCTTATGTAATTTGCCCTCAGTATAAGCGATGTGAAGATTACACGCCAGGGATTTGAAAGGAGGGTCGTTGCTCAAGATCTCCAACTTTGGCTTTCGAATGTGAGTTAGTTGCTTTCTTATCCTTTCTATGCTACTACAAACTCTCAACCTTGTATCATCGGCAGAAAAGCTTGAAACCTTATTCTGAAATGCTTTCCACAGGCCCCAGCAGTAAATAAGCAGTTTGTTTTACTTGCTCGAGCCGGTAGGCAGGTCAGACACTTCTTTTCCTGTGTTCATTGCTTCAGTTGTGTGTATGTGCAGCTTTTTATTTGTATTTTACTCAAGGAGAAGAATAAAAATGTTTTGTTCAGGTTCAAGAAATACAGCTGACAACAACACTTAATCAAGAAGGCATCAAGAAAGCGCTACAACGAGTACTTGGACGCATTCCTTAGAGTCGAGAGTCCCCATTGACACATCTTGGATGTGTACTCGGTGTACAGAAATGAGTGTTTGCTGCCACATACATGTAATTTGATCCATCTGATAACAACTTCTCTACAGAAATTTTGAACATCAAACCCTGAAATCATAGATGGGTCCGGTCCCTGAATGTTATCAGTTTAAAACCCTTGCGCAGGTTCTTCACAGTCAAGTAATGGTAATTTCCCTTGCGATTATGGTTCGGTTGAGTAACTGAATTGTCAAAGTTTCATTTTGTGTATCCATGTTTGAGTTCCACAACCTCAAAATTTTAGTTAGATGAAAAGACGAGAGAATGAATAGAAGAGGTGACTGTGTATATGACAAGTGATGTTTGGTTGAAAGCGTATGAAACGTGCAAGGCACATGATAAAAAAAATTCCATTTGGAATAAACTAGTCCCACCAAAGAATTTATATCAACTTACATATTCATATTCATTCATATATCACTGTTTAAGACACCAAGATAGTAGACCCCACAAACTTGCAATCTCCATGACAACATAAAAATCTGCATGTACAAATGAAATGACCAAAACAAATAAACAGAGCATTAGAAGATAACACAATAGATACTGAAGTTCATTCAACAAAGAAAAGGCAATGCCCAATATGTACATTCACATCAAACAAGAACATCAGAATTATAAAATGCTGCAACTAAAAACCCCAAAAGAGGATTACTCAGAATTCCATAATCCAAGTCTAATCTGAAGACAAAATGAACAAATTGGGGTCCAGACAAGTGAAGATAACACAATTACATACACATCAAAGTGCACCATCATCAGTTTGATTGGTAGCAGAAGCATTATTATCAGTGGTGGAGGTATTGTTGTAATGGGAATGCTTCTTGGAAGAGCCTTTGCAGAGATGAACTGGGTATTTGATAGCATTGAGACCCAACTTGCGAAGAACAGCTTGACTAAGATCAATACCAGAGATATCAGAAAGCCTAATAAGATAAAGCAAAACATCAGAAAGCTCTTCTCCTAAATGCTCTTTTTCTTTCTCATTCCAATCAGGCAATCCCCTTTGCACTTCTCCTTTCCACTGAAATATCTCTGACAATTCTCCAACTTCGCCTACCTGAAAACATCAAAAAGAAAGCAAGCAGACTCAACTTTTGAACGAAAGTGAAATGGGTTGTTTAAAAAGGTCTGTTATTCCTCTGCTTTTTAGGGTTTGAGGGATTTGAATGAAATATGAAGGCATGAATAAAGATAGGAACTTTAGGGTTTAAAGAGGTTTTTAGATGAAAAAGAATACCGACCAGAGCTAAGAGGAGATTACGAGGAGTGTGAAATTGATCCCAATCTCTCTCCTTAGCGAAATCGGCCATCTTCTTCTTTAGGTCTTCCAGTGTAACGCCTTCAGCTCTCTCTCCATTTCCTGCCATCTCTTTTCTTTCTTCGTTCCGTATATCGCTCTCTCACAGACGGATTTTATAACGCCTATGAGGTCCGTTTGGTTGAGTTTATGAATTATTTTGGAGGGTTATAATTTCAAAATAATCCAGAATGTATATATGTCATTAGGTACGGTACAAATTTTACTTTTTCTTTATCGGTTTTAATTTTGTGTCTCACAATTTTGTTTTAATCTTATTTCTTGACTAGTTACGTATCGATAAATATAAATGTGGCTAGAATAATAAAATTGTGTCCGAAATGTCTAGGTTGGGTCAGCCAGATTCGTCTTATCCGAATCTCCAATGCCACCAATGTTCGCTCACATCTAAATTCGGTCGGACTTGATGTATCTTGTTGCGTGATTTTATCAAATTTACTTAGAAATTTATCTTTAGAAAAAATTAAACAAATAACTCAATATTAAATTTCAATCCAATTTTAGTTGAATTATAAAAGTGTTCAATGCACATAAAAGCTACAAGAAAATTACAATTCAAACATATGGAAAACGACAAGATAGCCAATTCTAGGGCATAGTTAGTATAATCTTTTCTCACTTGTGATTTTTTTTTGATGAAAGAGGGTAAGGAGCTCCACAACACCAATTATATTTGGTGTATCGAGAGGCCGAAACCGGCAAATGGATAAATCATCATGCAAATAGAAAAACAAAGAGATAACATAATAAAACACCACAAAAATGACCGACAAAGATCACCAAGAGCCAAAAAAAGTCGGAACAAACAAATCACAAGAGAAGACGAGGAACACTCGAGGTTGACAACATGGAGAGGGCACGGGATAACTGAACTACCGCGGTGTCTCGCCGCATGGAAGTAGGAGAGTAGAAACCTTTACACATTAAGACATAGCTCCTGCGGAAATGTGGATATCACGATGTTACCCACCTAGATGGATGATCTTCAGAGACCTCAAACACCACCGCGATCAAACCTGATCAATAGGGGCATGTGACTACGGAATCTTTCGGAACATTCGTTTAAGCCTCGGTCGAGAAACGACTTTAAATGGGAATTCATCCCAAGTATATAAAGCAAGTTAAAATTCCGAAACCGACTTCCAAAAGAAAGTCAAACTTTTGGACCAATTATGACAAGTCATAATACAACAACTTGTAAAATAATTGTTTTTGAGTTCATTTAGGAAAACCCATTGTTTTTCTCAAAAAAAATCAAATAAGAGTTTTTGAAATAAAGTACACCGCAAAGGGTATACTCCCAATGTTAAATGGTTGTTTCCGAGTCTTAAATTATGTCTAGTGTTTAAGAAAATAAAAACAATCACCAAATAAATGGATCATAAAACATAGGTATGAAAAGAAGACAAAAATTAACAATGTTGAGACAAGATAAGAGATCTCAATCCATTATTATAATAATTAGAAAATTTCATTCCAAAACGGATTACTTAGTTCTCATTCCACTAAGGAATTAGATTTCCACCGTGAAGAATACAAAACACCCTCACAATGATTTTTCAATTTGTTCATAGATTTGCACTCTTTCTTTCGACCATGGAGTTTCTTTCGACCATGGAGTTTCAATGGGATAGAGAAACATATTTAAGATAAAGAGATTTAAGGAGAAAAGCAGTCAAGGATAGTTTGATACTAGTTTAGATTCTCGAAACGAATTCCACCATAGGTGAGAACATTTAGAGAAACAAAGATTAAAATCGACGATTTTTGTACCGAGTCCCACCCTAGGTGAGAACCTACGGAGAAAATTCGATAATTGTTCGGATTTTGGTTTTACAAACTAGAGAAAGTTTGATTATGGTTGATATTCCAAATTCTAAATCTTGCTTTCTTCTTGGATGAGGGGAGAATAAAACCCCCTTTTCATCTTTCTTTTGTTCTTGATTGAGAATCGATGTTTGGATCGACCGCTTGGGAGTAACGCGAAATCGATCCATATAGAGGGACACAAAAGTGCTCCAAACGGACTGGATCAAATTCCGATTGAGATTTGACCTTTTGGCATGGAGATTGTTTCGGTGTCCCGATTTCATATAATTTGGTAGAGATTTTGAGTTTGACATCTAGGTTTGGCTTCGAAGAAAGTGATATTAAAGAGGAAAAGCCTCTTGCTTTCGAGTTTTTTTAATTCTCTTGTTTGGGGTTTAGGTTTTCAGGTGGCCGTCATGGTCGTTGTTTGAAGTTTTTTCTCACTTATGATGCTTTTATGTAGTTGTGATGTTTCAAGACCCTTTTTTTATAAAGGAAATCAATTCGATGCACTAGACGGCACACCGTCTAATGGATCGAAAGGCCGGTCAAAACGAGAGACGGACTCACCGTCATGAGGGAATCAAGACATAAAAAAAAGAAAAAAATACATCAAAAAACAAAACTTTGATCACAACGAGCCGATCTAGACAGAGCACCAAGAGAAGCGCTAGGCAAACAAAGCGATGAAGAAATTACGGGAACAAGTATGTAGAAGCAGTACATAATACAACTCCTATCACCGACTCCTTAGATTTAGACTCTCCTTTATATCCTTCAGATTTCAATCACCTATCATCGACTCATTCTCATGAACAAATTCAGCACTTTTTTCAGGTGAAGCTCACAAGATCAAGACATACGCCGTATCATCAGACCATATAACGTGAAACAAATAAACTCTATTGATGATCGATTGTTGTTTGTTTTTGATAAATTTTTTTCTTTATGAGGCGATTTTTTATCTTGTTTGCCTTGTTAAAGAGATCTTGCCAAAAAAAAAAATCCTTCTAAACACCAGAGTTCGAGAAAACACTTCATTATTTTTCAACTCACCGACCTTATTTTGAAAATAGTTTAAACATGTTCATATTAGAAGGTTTTAAGATCTTAGAGCTTGTTTTTTTCCCCTTGTATTTGAAGACCCTCTTTGAATTGTGAAGTAATAACCTAAGGTTAATTCTCAATTTCTCATTGATAAGCAAGTATATGGGCTTGGACTAAGGCTAATTTTATGAAGAAGAATCCAGAGTGTTACACTGGGTTAATGATTCTTTTGGTCTAGTTAAAAGTCCACGGCTTAACACTAATTTGAATTTTCTAATTTAAAGTCTTGTTTTAAAATATACTTTTTTTAGTTTAATATTGTTTTAAAATTAATATTTTAACAAACAACCGATGGTTATTTATATGTGTTTTTTTGTTGTCATATTTCCATCAATTTATTAATTGGCTATTGCAATATGTGTTAGGTAGTTTTCATAACTATGGTACTCGATGTATTTCTTAGACTTCTACCTTTTTCTTTATACCCGTAGGATATCATGTGTTGTGAAAATTATTTGGAGCGTGATGAACCTTTTTCTATTTAGTCACGTTGATTAAAATGCGTGTTTAGTATCAGAATATTTTAGAATATTATTTTGACTTTTTTTATTTATTTATTATTTTTATAAATCTAACTCAATTTAAATCATCAGGAATATCATAAAGATTATAATCTCGAATAATCTCATCTCTCCACCGAACGCACCGTGATCGGCCTTTTCACAGTCTAGTTATGAATTTAATTTTTAATAAAAATAAGAATACTATTGTCAATACTTTACCAAATATTAACAACACACTAACCTGTTTATTTTAATTTAATTTTTTATTTTCTGTAGGAGAGTATTAGAGGATTTTTTTCAAAATAATAAAAGAAAGAAAATAATTTCTGAAGTTAGGTATGGAAAAAAAGTAATTTCGGGAATAGGAAGACAGTGGAGGTTCGGGTGGGAGTCGCGGGCTGAGACTGCGAGTTATCGAATAACTCACAGTTTTAGCCGGCCGAATTTTTTTGTTTTTTATTTTTACAAAGAAGTCGCCGTCTAGATGGCGACTTTTTTTATTTTATAAATTGACAAAGAAAGTCGCCGTCTAATACAGCGACTTTTTTATTTTATTTTTAATTAATTTTCTTTTAAATGCCAGCGGAATTTTTTTAAAAAAATATCCAGCGTAAATTTTTTTCGAGAAGAAGCATTGAATGGTCTTTCAAAAGATGATGAAATTTTTTTCGAGAAGAAGCATTGGATTTTTTTTAAAAAAGAAGGAAGTTTCTTGTAATTTTTTTTTTTATAAAAAAAAGAAAGAAAGTCGCCGTCTTTAAAAAAAAAATTTAAAAAAAAAAGAAAGTCGCCGTCTAAGACGGCGACTTCTTTGTAAAAATAATAATAAATTTTTTTTTCAGCCGGCTGAAAACTGCGAGTTATTCGATAACTCGCAGTCTCAGCCGGCGACTCCCACCCGAACCTCCACTGCCTTCCTATTTTCGAAATTATTTTTTTTCTATACCTAACTTCAGAAATTATTTTATTTCTTTATTATTTTGAAAAAAGGTTATATTTTATCCGTGTCAACTTCAACCTAGCTGCTAGTCTACTACTACTTTTATTCCTTTTATAATATTAATTTTCTATTACTAATTGTGTTGAATTCTTTTTCATGTGAAGACTTTTCAATTCATGAACCAAAATGGCAAAATTAACTCAACCTATTTTGACACTAAACATATGTATTCAACCAAGGTCTTTTATAGATCACTTTTTCTCTTAATCTTCTCACCCAATCAATGGAGTAATAATATAATAAAATTCTTATAAAATATTAAATGTATATGTTTCATTATCTTTTTTACCTTTCCAAGTTACCAAAACATCTAACTTTGGTTTATATCGTGAATTGTAATGTTGTGGAGTTTTACATACTTTAAAAGCTATATACTATTTTGATCCAATTAAGGTGCAAAGTAAAAACACAATTGCAGAGCATTTTCCGCCAACTTATCAAATGGTCCAGATTATTTCACATCATTAATGATTTCTGGGCAGAACGATGATATTTTTGGAATTATATGAAGTTCAGACAATAATTTTATCTTTTTATAAAATTTGTTTTAAAAATTTTTGACGCGATAATAGTTTTGTAATTTTTAAAGGTATAGTGAGAATATGTTTTTTTCTATTAGTTCAAATTGTTTATTGTAATGATTCATTTTTTTCCAATTAGTTCAAATGTTTGTTTTCTAATTGTAATTATTTTTAACATTTTTTTCCGTTCAAAAATTTTAATATTTCATCAAATATTTTTGAATTAATAGTATACAAATTTTTCTAAATTTTTTTTTATTCGGGTTCCCCCTCTCTTCTTCTTTTTATAACTAACACTTTTTTTTTCGTTCAAATTTTTTGCAGACTTCGTTCAAATAATTTGTTCATTAAATTTAGATTATATTATACTAATAGTTTATACATTTTTACAATTTTGTTCATAAGTTCAAAATAATGCATGAACTACTAATATAAAATGTTTAAAACTAGTAAGACACACAATTTGAACTAATAGTATAACAAATTTGAACAAACAAATATTATAATAAAATATTCTAATAACTATAAAAATTTAAACTTTTATAATATTAGTTCAAAATTTGTGTATTTAGTTCGAACATTGTGTTGTGTTACTTCAAACATGTACAAGTAAAAATAATGCAAAAATACATAACCAATAATTTAACAAAAAAAAAATGAACTAACTATAGAAAATATCAGGACTGATTGTATAAAATTTATCGAACGATTGAAATAAAATTATGAACTGAGATAATAAATGTTATAGTTTTGTCATAAAAATTAAAAAAATGCCACCGCACCTCCTTTTTAAAAATAAATTTTCAAAAGGATAAAATTATTTTCATACCTTCTAAAAAAATATAAAAATACACCGCTTATAATTCATTAAATAACGTGGATGAATGTATACCAATGTATCAATAGTCCAGATTACTCCATAATGCCGCACCGTAAGAACGCTCCCTATCAGTCCTTACCGAACCTAACCCCATATGATTTACTATATTAATTTTTTGTGAACTAAAGTTTATTGGTAATTTTTCTAAATCGTTGAAATATAGTTTTTAAAATATTTTTGTTTAGATTTATTTTGATTTAACTAAGTTTTCATTAATCACATTTTCCATCTTTGCTACAAATATATTTATATTTATATATGTAAATCAACCATCTAAAACATTCAAAATACACAAAAGTATACTATCCAAAAACACTTATTTTATTTAACCAACTAAAAGTAATACGACAATAAACTTTTCGAAGCCATCTTTAAAAGTTAGCCATCTTATAAAGTACTTCGTATCCTTTAAACCAGGTTATTATTATATTTCATTATTTTAACCCTCTTAAGTAATTTATATTTAAATTAGGTTATTTAATCAATAAAAAAAATAATCCGGAAATGAAGGGGATTAGGTGAGCCGGAAGCAGGTAAAAATATCAAAAGACGTTGACCGAGTACACGCTTTTGTTTAGTAGTCAGTCAACAGTAACCCAGTGGGACCCGCTCTCTCCCTAATCCCTGACCCCACGTAGTAGTCACTGGGGCCCAACGTTCTCCTTTCGAATTCTTTCTTCTCTCTCGCGTTACCTGAAAAAGAGTTTTCACCCAAATTTCCTTCTTCAAAGGGATCATCAGTCAAACACTCATCCTTCCTGGTCGCATATGGCGACTTTACTTTGACAATCTTAATGGCGGCATCTCTCTTTTCCCCAGATCTTCACAGTATTCTTAATGTGCCTTTATGCTTTGTAGCGGAAAGGTGATATTCAACGCTGTTCTGCGATCGAGTTTTTTTTGTTCTTTTCTATCGCGGCTTCGATGGAGGAGGAGAAGCCGGTTGAGGTGAGAGCGGAGAAGGCGTTAGGATCGGGCTTCGATTTGACATCTGATTTCCGATTGAAGTTCGCTAAGGGCTGCGGTCATGGAGGTTCCGGCGAGAGACTGGTGGTTCTGGATGATTCTCATAAGAGAGATGTGGCCGTGCCTTCCTGTTGCGGTGGCGGAGGTTCTGTGATTCGTGGCGTTTCTGAGGATATTCGCTGTGATAAGGGCGAGATGTTGAGGTTCAAATCCGATGTTCTCGATTTCAATCAGGTATGCAGTATGCTATCCTTTTGGTTCCTTTCAGAAATTTGTTAGTTTAGGGTTAACACATCAGTTTTTGTTTGTTTGTTGTAGAACTAGTAAAGTTCTGCGGTGTCAGACTGTTAGTTCACGGAGATGAATAGTTAAATGTGTTGTTTCATCACAACAATATTTTTAATTTTGAAGAACAGGTTCATGTTGTGTAGGATAGGAATTGTGATAAAGTGTAGGATTAAGATGTTGTTGTCTAATTCTACTTCTCCTGGTCCTTTAGGACATCTAGCATCTCCTTTTGATCATTAATCTGCTTGTTTGTTTGCTTGCTACATTATCTAATTGATTGCTGAACACCTGAAACCTGTCAATTTTGCTTGCAATAATGTCTCTCAGTTGTGCCAATTTTGTGGATGTATTGTAGATATGATTGACACGAAAGTAGAACTCATTGACCTTGACATGTTTAAAACCGTGTGAACGCCAATATTGAGATGTTAAATCCAATTGACTTGATATTATCTATCTTGAAAAAATAACTAGGGGCTGTGGGGGTCTACTTTCACCAAGACCATAATGCTTTCTATAATGTAATCCATATCCACTCAGTAAAAAGAGTTTCTTATGTTTGATTGGTACGACAAAGAACAAATGAATTTCCTTTTCACATTTCATCGTGGTAAAGTGGATAAGTTTGCTATGCAGTATTTCAACAAGCTCATCATCTCATGCCATATCTTTGTCATCCTGTTCTCACCTACAGATGTCGGAGTTAATTAACCACAAATCTTCTTTGCATGGAAAAGTTCCTTCCGGCTATTTCAATGCCATGTTTGATTTCAGTGGATCATGGTTGAATGATGCCGCAGATACCAGAAAGCTTGCCTTTGATGGCTACTTTGTTGCTTTATATTATTTGCATTTGTCACCATCCGCCCTTGTGCTTCACGAAAAAGTGAAAAAGTCTGTTCCGGCTCATTGGGACCCTGCTGCCTTAGCCAGGTTCCTACGAAAGACCTCATACGTTTAAATTGGTGTCTGGATATCACCTTTTTCTGTCGATGATAATGATTATAAGTGTGTTGAAACGAACTGTTTCGTTGTTGTTTTCGTTTTTATTGCGCAGATTTATCCTTAAGTATGGAACGCACATAATTGTAGGAATGGCAATTGGAGGACAAGATTTATTATGTGTGAGGCAAGAACATTCCTCATTAATGCCTCCTGCCGATTTGCGGGCAAATTTGGAGGATGTTGGCGATGCTTTGTTTTCAGATGGATTTTATCCGTCCGCAATACAAAGAAAAGCAGTAGATGCCAAACACACGGTCCGACATTTGGCTTACTAAGACTGTTCATCTGTCTCATGTTTTCCTACCAAGCATCTTCACTATAACCCTAAACCCTCTTTTTTATTACAGGTCCCTGATGTGTTTAACCGAGTTCTGCAGTCAAACATTATACAACTGAGCAGTACTGTTGAAACATCAAAGAAGGATGTAAGTGAAAGATCGAAACTTTTTCTGTAAATTTATAATATCATAAATTAATGCAATTATAATAAATGGTGATTCACAAGCAGGGACTTGTTATTGTTCGATCAAGGAGAGGTGGAGATGTGTATCTACATAGCCACTCCCAATGGCTCCAGACAGTATCCGCGAAACCTGATGCAATTCTCTTCAAGTTTGTTCCAATTACTTCTCTTCTTAATGGGGTTCCTGGAAGTGGCTATCTCAGTCATGCTATCAATCTATATCTTAGATGTAAGATTCCATATTTATGTTGCATAGAATAAGTTTATTCGTGATCGGTGTGCTGCAATCTTGAAATGGAGGATTGACTTTGTGTGTTGATTATAAGAGAGCTACAAATCTGTTTTGTTTCACTGTGATCTCTCTGAAACTAATGCTTGTCTTTTCCAGATAAACCTGCACCAGAGGATTTACAGTATTTCTTAGAATTTCAAGTTCCTAGGCAATGGGCTCCTCTATATAATGAGCTTCCTCTTCAGCATCGAAGAATAACGGGTTCATCTCAACCACTTCAATTCCGTTTCTTGGGTCCAAAGGTCCACGTCAATTCTGCACAGGTATCTTATTATTTGCTCAGACTATATGATAATGGTAGTGCTATCTGCGTGAAAGATTTTTATCTTTTATGGTTCGGTATCAGGTTTCGAGTTGTTTGAAGCCAGTAGTCGGCCTACGGTTATACCTAGAGGGGAGAAAGGGAAATCAACTGGGTATTCACCTGCACCACCTTACCAGCTTACCCAATTCCATGACCTTCTCCTCCATTGACCGCAGCCGATGGATAGGCTCTGACGAACTCGATCCAAGTAACCAATATCTAGAGCCTGTCAGGTGGGCTAGATTCTCAAGGGTTTGCACATCAACAGTGGGACACGATCCTAAGTGGTTGGACGAGGAATATGGTGGCGGGGTGTTCATAGTCACTGGGGCACAGATCATTACAAAAGGGAGGTGGCCGAAAACAATTCTCCACCTAAGACTTTTCTTTAGCCACCTACCAAACTGCAGCATCAACAGAACCGAATGGGCTGTCCCGGAAACCACTCACAAATCAAGCATTCTGACAACATTGAGTTCCACCTTTGCTTTCTCCCAACGCGCCACCAATACAAGTCCACCAAAGCGCGTGCCTGCCGCCCTCAACTCTGGTGTGTATCCAGCGGGTCCACCTGCCCCTGTTCACTCAGCTGAGCTACTCAAGTACGTGAGCATGGCTGAAGTGTTGCGAGGCCCACATGATACTCCAGGTCATTGGCTGGTAACCGCTGCTAAGCTTGTGTCTGATGGAGGTAAGATAGGTTTACATGTAAAATTCGCATTGTTAGATTACCCGGATGCTCAGTGAATCCGGTTTGTACATAGATGTGCTTGAGGAAATGCGTTTAAGTGAGAGTTTCAATCATCTGCTTGCATGCCAATTCGTTGTGTTCTTTCTAATTTCTATTGTGTTGGTAAATGGTAAATAACAGGGCTGTGTTATAGAGGAAACCATGTTTTCACTGTTCTTTGTACAGTAAGGTTAAATGTCATCAAAGCTGTACGAATGTGTTCAGTTTGTTCCCACTTTCAGGGTTGTTGGAGTTGTTGACTTGTACAACTGAAGGATGAAATGATGGGATTGAAGTAAATCATGGTTGCTTTTAATGATCATCAAGATTAGATTACAAAATTGAATTCTTATAAACAATGATCATAATGAACATGCTATGGTGATCAGATTAGTTGCAACTTGCAAGCAATCATGGATAATTAATCCTAATATATTAGTATTAAACTATTAAGTAAAAGTGTTTTTGTAGTAAGTAAAGCTTTCCTTTATGACTTTATTATTATTAGTATACAAAAAATCTGCAAAATTGTTGACGAAGAATTTACTAACGAATCAGATTTAATACGCCTAAACTGAATCATTAGTAAATACTTTCCAGGAAAAGTTTTCTGTATGACTCATATCCCACAAAGCAATAAGAGTATTACTGAAATTGAAGGCAAACGACATAAAGTCCCCACAGAGCTATCCATGTATACAGTAAGAAGCTATAAAGGCAAAAAAAACAGCAATGAAGTGCAGAAATGAATGTACACCCTGAGCAGAAGTGTAACTCATTCATACAGTAACAAAATTAGCAGCAAGCTTTACAAAAAAATAAATAGAGCATTTCATTTGTTTGCCAAATCTGAAGCAACCCAGATAGCAATTTTCCAAAGAGAGACAGAACATCCAACCTAATGAGGTTGTGGACGCGTTTGAACAATGTAGACATCCTCACCAACCAAGCATCCTTCGACGTCTTGTGGCCCACCAAATTTCCTCTCGAGTAAATACCCGACTGCACAAAGCCTCAGACCCAACTGCCTACGAAAGACTGGGTTGGTAGTTAAATGCTTCGTGCTATAATCCACAGTAACCCGAACAACTTCCCCATCAGCAAGGCCTGCATTGTTAACGACAAGCTCCTGGCTGAAATTCGCAAATGCTAAGGTTTTCACAGTTCCGTCAAACTTCCCACAAGATAATCGCCAAGGTGTGCCCCTAGTTCCTGAGGCAAGTGTCTCTCCGAGCCCAGGAGCAATCTCAGCTTCAACCACTTTGTGATCGTTTTCTGTTGGGCTAAGCGTGTGGAGGACGAAAGATAAGTCTGGTGAAAGCAATTCTTGGACCACAACTGCCATGGATGCTTCTCTTTGAGGCACACCAGCTGCTCGTCTGCTTAGAACTGCACGACGTGTGTACAAAGAAGCCCAAACGCGGCTAATCGAATTTCCAAAGATTTTCGGGTTTGACAGGCTTACATTTGGAATTGATTCGTAAAGTCCAGCAGCTGACATCCCGGCTAAGTCCTCTACATTAGCACTGGATCGAACAATCAGACGGGCATTTGGAGGGAAAGTATCTGCTATGTTTTTGATCACATCTTCTAATGGATGCACTGAGGAGACAAGGTCCTGAAGTCGAATACAGAGTTTGTCGAGCGTTCCATCTTGGACTGTTGCTGTTTCTATCTTTTCAATGAAATAATGGAAAGCTCCCATCACTTGGTCAGCTTCCAATGCCAATTCCATAGAGCCGAAAGGGATAACCACTCCTGTTGGGACCTTAAATGAAGCTGGAACCCCTTGTTCATTGAAGACTGTCATTAAAAAACCATAATTTTATACAAATTAGAAGTTGACAGAAATTAACCTGATCATATAAATTCTAACACGATAACTGATCCCTACTTTTAGTAGACGCTAAGGAGACAGAGGATAAACGGCCACATGCAGCGGCTTTTGCACCACAAGTTTGTATATCTGCACTAGAGAGTGAAATGATGGATTCTGTTGCAAAAATCTGCATTCAAGCATTATATTCTGATTCAGTCATTATTGGTAAGATATTAGAAGTTGGGCAAGATAGAGAAGAGAGTATAACACCTTTTTCAATTCTGGTAATTTTTCCCTCTCAACTTGTGATGCATTTCCATCTTGTTGAATATCAAGAGAGGATTTGTCATTAGTCTCATTTTGTTTGGATGGAGTTACACTAACTCCTCCGGAGGATGCCTCCAACCTATAAAAGATCCCGCAAACAAAATATAGTTGAGAACATGCTCACATGAACATCTGAATTAGTATAACTATAATGTTGTAAAACACAACCTGACAGAGTGCCCGCTAAGTTTCAGTATTTCGGCAATGGTATCATCATCTTCACATGTCACAAAGACAACTTTTTCCTGCATTTAGACAATCAAACTTTCCAATCTTATATCATCATCATCATTGGAAAGGAGATCGGATATTCCGAGAGCATACATACTTGCCGTGCCCGCACACCAAGGTGGGACAAGTGGGGCAACTCCTGCAAAAGTATAACACCGACTATATTGGCACCAGCCGTGGTCACCTGCAAAAATGCTCGATTGGCTCAAAACAAACCCTCAACACTGTATATATATATATATATGCAAGGTCTAGAGATCTTTAGGCAATAAATTATTTGATCTACAACCTCCTCATCTCCATCGGCTTTATTGACAACCAGAATCACCGGCCCTTGAATGGATGATGGAAGTGATCCTGGAACAATGGCGTCAACCTCATGCCAAAGAAATCCATAAGTGATAAGTCAATTGATCAGTACAAAAATGAATTACAAGAAAGTAAATGAAGCATAGTGCATTATAAGGGACAATCTACATAGATGATAGGCATAAACAAAATTATGGTGGATTCTCTCTAAATGACAAGCCTTCAGAATCAAAAGAGCAATGAAAAAGATGAATACTTGTATTAATGTTCCCTGGGAAGATCCTGAAACAAGAACATCCCATCCCTGTGATCCCAAAGTCTTCCTTATTGCTTTCAGGAGGAGGGTAGAAAGTTTCGAGACCTGAAAGACCACACTGAACAAAACATGCCAAGAAGCCAATAAGCTAGAAAAATTTTAAATTTTTTTTGAAGCCATTAGACTGTAAAATAAAGTGAAATATCATATAGCACAACAGACATTCTTTATGAATTTGACCCACCCCGCACGAATCTCAGCTTCAGTATATGTCCTTATGCTGTTCTCTGGAATGTTCAAGGCTTTCCCAAGAATCTGCAAAATATTTAAGGGTGTAATGGCACATCGCTAATATCTACTTTGATGTAAATTCTAATAAGTACACAATAAATATTTGATAGCTTTTAAAACATAGAGACATAAAAGGACTCAAATTTTTTAATAGCCTTTTTTTGTAAAACATAATTTTTTGATAGCCCTTTTTGTCAACCTGGACTTTTGGTGGGAGTATGTCAAGAAGAGCTTCAGAATATTCTTCAGCAAGTCTCCGTGATCTATCCAGGGTAGCTTTGAGCCTGAGAGCCCAAATTCTCTTTCCATCTTCACCACCTGTACATGATAATCATGGAAACTATTATAGGAAACTGAAAAGAGTAAGCGTAATTCAACTAAACTACTTAAACAAGCTTACAGAATAAAGATGAAGACTTACCTTCATCTTCTGAAAGGCCTTTAGACTTCCATGTTAGAAGTTCATTTCCAATAGCACTACATTCTTCAGGCTTCCACCCAGACAAACCCATTTGATGAATGCCGGCAACAAGTGTATCAAGCGGTTCATTCCAAGAGCTAAGATTCCTCGACTCCACACTCTCCAATAGCCAACCGACCCCACCTAAAGCTTCCAGCTCATTGAGGAACCTTGAACAGTAAAAGATATTAAAAAAGACACTTTTTTGGACACAGTACAGAAACAAGAAAAAGGGAATTGAATGTCATCACTTCTTTCTATACTATGAATCATATCAATTGTTGCCAACCGAGCAGATTATCAGTTCCTTTAGCATAAATTCAGACATGAAGGGCTATAGAATAAGTTTGCATTGTCTATACTCTATTATTTCCAACTAAGTGTAACACGTAATCCTCATGTAAGTGCCATCACGGAAGAACTATAATACCTGCTTAAAAGAACAAAACAGTAATCTTCAAGGCCAATCTCACTAAGACGCCACTGTATGAGAAAGTTAACCGTATAAACAATATATCAGAAATGCAAGTGTCAGCTTCGGAACAATGAAGTAGTGGGATGATTAATATCTGACCTTTTGACGCATTGCTATAGCATCATCAGGGGCATCATTGCGCATGCCACTTCTAAGACCTTTTACAAGGATTTCTCTTAGCATATTCAGAGATAGTATGGTTCTGGTTAGTTGATCCAGGGCTTTTGATTTCGGAACACCATTTGATGCATCTAAAGAATCCAAAATCTGCAAAAACACAATGAAAAATATTATAGGACTATAAGAAATAAGTTATGAGCATCTCATCAACAACAAGCACAATTTAAATGCCAGTACTTACTTTCTTGTGCTCCACAAAATATGAAAGTGCAGAAAGGCCCCTTTCGTCCAAAGACACCGTTATAGAATCAAGTTGCTCAGTGAGACTGCAGAACAAATATGAAAATTTGCAAAAGGTCAGCCGTTAAAAACTCATGGAGCGCATTCATAGAATATAAATAATAACAACTATTGGAAAAGCCGCCACTTCAGTAGAGATCATGAATGCTAATGAACAAGGGGAGCTGTAGATAAGAGAAAGAACAAACACCTTCCAGCATTAAAGAAGTCTTTCAATTCTCTATGAAATATGCGGAATTGTTCAATAAATTCTTCACTATATTCTCCAGGATTCTTGGTTATTCTGGCTAGCATGGCTTCTGTAGCAACCAAATCTTCTGGGCCAGCATTTCGATGAAGTTTGTTTTGTATGGTATGTTTGATTTCTTGCTGGAGTATTATGGCAATAGAATAAATTTTAGAAGAACATATCGAGGTTACAAGAGAAAAAACAGTAAAGTTTAACCTTGAGATCATGAGGAACGTATTTGCTGTGGGCAATATCTCTGATTCGAGTAAGAGGAACAGGTGCTGTAAATTCAGCCTTAAAAGATGGCAAGAACGGATGAATCTTGCGGATAACAAGCATTTCCTGCACAAAATCCACAGAATAAAAACATTTTTAGATGAAATAGCTGTAGTACAGTATGAAGTAGTTCATGTGCAGCTTCATGATGTTTTAAAAGTTCAGCACAACTGCACAAGCCTCGGTTTTGTTGATACACTGATCACACCATCAAACAAAATATTTTCAATTCAATTGATCACTAGTATAAACTTTTGGGCCAATGAAATAATGAATGGATCTTTTTTATGCAACAATCCGAGGACAAAACTTCAAGTAGGTGCTTTCTGAACAAAATAATCTCTCCGTAATATGACACAATAATACGGGTTACAATATGAACTCACAAGTACAAAACTGTGAAACAACCTGCGGTGACACATCTTTCCTGTAGGTAATCTTCTCTAGCTCACGAAATATGAGCCTTGAGATCTCAGCATGCCTGTTTGGCCGACGGTGACCACCATCCTCAAAACAAGCTATCTGTCCTGTACTTATCCACTGCAATAAGATGATAACATTTAGAACATCTCAGAACCATTTCAAGCTAGAATGACAGTAAAAAAAACATATGTATAAAAATTACCTTCAGATAGATAGCTGAATACACGAGAGCTTCCAAACGGTCCTCGCTATCCACATTCTCACCGATTAAATCACGCACAACATCAAGCTTGAAGAATAAAACAACCAAACATGTCATATGGACGCTTTCAAGGCAGGTAAAAAGTTAGAAAGAAAGATAAAAAAGTAATCAACTGCAATACCTTCCGCCACCAATTTCTTGCACCTTGATCACCTTCAACCAGCTTCAAAGACACACCTTCAAGGCCAGAAGTGTCCCATTTCCTTTCAGCTTCTCTACTTCCGTGTTCATTCGACCGCATGAAAGAGGCAGCTTTCCCTTTCCACTGCTCCACAAACGAACTCGATGATTCAGACACGCTAGCAGGATCATCAAGTACAGACCCGTTAGAATTCTCACTATCTTTGCCCTTGTACTTGATTTCTTCAGCGTCCAGAGGCACTAGTTCTAGAAGCTCAGCAGTATTGTTCCAATGACAAACCACCCCGAAAGCCCCTTCCTTTGGAAGATTGAGCACCCGGTTCTCCCCTATTTCCCAATTCAAACTCTTGTCAAGAGTTGAAATTACAAATTTGAATTCAACAGATTCACCTCCTGTCAGTTCCAAACTGCATACCCATCCCTCCTCTGTCCACTGCATTTCCAATGGTTCCTTCCAAGATCCCAATTCCTTATTAGACCCTACAATTACGACATTTTCTCCAAACTGAACTTGGTTAGCCAGATGAACACTCAGCTGCACAATCTCATGTTGACTGGCTGTGTCCATTTCCTCCTTTGTAGCTTCCTCCTCTTCTTTCTCCACACTACCACAAGTTAAATTACAATAAATGAATATGAAACCGACAAACTTGTAATTTATTTACTGAATAGAGAATTGTAATTAACTGGACCAACATAACAAGCAATTTGCAAGAATAGGCCAATTGAGCATTGTACCTTAACAATTGGCACTTGTTTTAAGTATTCTTGTACTACATGTTATGAATACATTCGAAATTAACAACCGCTACTAACACCCAACTGCAATTTGCCGCCAAATGTATAAAAGTCAAAACCAAAAGAAAAGAGAAATAAAAACTTATCATAGTACCTGGTTTCAAGTGAAGATCCGCCACTAAAGATACGAAATCGATGTGGGCAGAGATGAATCCGTTTGGATGATGAGAAATTGGAGTCTTGGATCAGGAGAGACGACGGTGGCGATCGGAAAACGCCGGCACGGAGATGTGGGCATTTGAATTGGCTCTTAAGCTGAGTAGTTTGGCTGCTGCAAGTACAGCAATGGAGGAAGCGAAGAGAGATCATAGTTGAGTGATGCAGTACAGAAGATAAACGGGTATTCGTATGACAGATTAGACCGTCATTATTCAGCGGATTTAAGATAGGAAATTGAGAAGCTGATGTTCAGACTTGAAAGTCAAGTGATATATCATGATAATGGGAGCTTAATTGAATGAAAATCCAAACAAAATTGAGGAGAGGAGAGGAGAGAGACAAAAGATAATCGATAGAGCTGGACGAACGGTCCATTTCTTCCTTACCCTCCAATCTCCATAATTCAAGACTCCATATAAACTGGGACCGAACAATGGGGTTTGAGGGTCCTTCGATCACGCGTGTCGCACGTGATTGTTCTTCAGAATTTGGGCCTGATAAATTGTGGACTCTGGAAGTGGAGTGATGGGACTCAGCTCAGCCCAGCCCAAATTTTGATTGGTAGGTTATCCTCAAATAATAAAACGAAAGCCTCTTTTACTATTTTTAATTAGAATCTTAATAATATTTATCTAAGTTGCGAATACGTCAGAGTTCACTGACTCTCTTTTCTAAAAAAAATATAATATGGAATTTTCATAATATTTAATTGAAGATTTATAATTTTTATCAATCATAATAGTCTTTTTAATTTTAAAATTATTATAATAATTTATATTTGCCTTCTATAAAGCATCGTACTAAAGCCTTGTTCAATTTTTTTTGATAGATTATCAAGTATTTTTTTTAGCCATGTTTGGTACATGAAAATTTGTAGAGACTTTTCAATAATTTTACAAAGCTTTTAAGTTGTGATTTTTTGTAAATGGAAAAATATTATAAAATGTCACTTGCGAAAAGTGGTCCATCTTAGATCATTTTTACATTATAAAACATTAAGTTCAAGATTTACATATCAAGAAAAGGTATACAAAATGGGTCAGTCCATCAATAACTGATTGATTTATTTATAGATGTTTTTAATGTGAATTGATTTTTGGTTTATTTATTGAGAATATATCATATTTATCTTTTTATTAAATAAACCTTTTTTTTTGTCTTTTTAGTTTAAAATCCATGAAGCTTTCTAACATATATTTTGTTAGATTTTTGTCAAAAGTCATATATTTTTGGACTCTTTACAAAACTATTTAATAATTTAACTTTTAATTTAAAAATCATGTGGTTGTTTGGAATATATTAATTATATCAGCTTTGTTGGGGGGGGGGCATATTTTGAAAATCTAATACGTGTACAATTTATTCAAAACCTCCAACATTATTATTTTCATAGTAAGACAACAAGTAGGATAATACATGACAAGGTATGCCCTGCCGGCTGCGGCCCTGGCAAACGAGTTTGTAATTCAATTGCCCTCTCTATAGATACAAACATCGGATTAACATGTCCTTTCGTAATAAGACAACAAAGCCTTTCAAGGCTTCCAAGATTCAAGTGAAGGAGTGTCTGAGTTCTCCCAAGTCATGGTCAAATATCCTCCATATCTGCCACCCTTGACACCACCGTCCTCAGCCGCTAGAGCCTCCAGCTCCGCAATCTCCTCAGATGTTAAGGACACCTCTAGTGCACCGATGTTCTGGTTGAAGTTCTCGATCTTGGTGGTTCCCGGGATAGGACACACATTGTCTCCCTGATGATGGACCCACGCAAGGGCTAGCTGTGAAGCTGTGCACCCTTTCCTCTCAGCAATCTCAGTCACTCTCTCGAAGATTCGCTTATTGTGCTCCATGTTCTCCGGCTGGAACCTCGGCAGAGTCTGTAAATATGCAGTTATCAGTGACTTAATTCACTTACATCTTTATATGTGTTAAGTTAGCATACCTTTCGGAAGTCATTCTCAACCAAGTTTTCAATGACTTTAGTGCCAGATGAAAGGAAGCCTCGTCCCAGAGGGCTATAAGCTACGATTCCAATACCGAGTTCTCTGCCAAAAGAAGATATGATACTCAATAATCAATATATTATAAACATTACTCTAAACAGCAATATGTTGTTTTAAATGATCAGTTCAAAGCTTAAAATCTTTACCTGCAGGTGGGAATGACATCCTTCTCAACATCTCGAGACCACAAAGACCATTCAATTTGGACAGCAGTAAGAGGGTGAACAGCATGAGCTCTTCTGATAGTAGAAGCCGAAGCCTCGGATAAACCTACATACTTGATCTTCCCTTCTTCCACCAGCTTCTTCAACTCTCCCATCTTCATTCATTCAAATTCAATGTAATCAACATCAAGTCAAGGAAGACGAAACTAACAATTATATTATCAATTATTGTCAAATCAATTTTAGATCAGAGGATGAAGATGAACTAACCGTGACTTCAATTGGAACTTTGGTATCAATTCTATGCGCATAGTAAAGATCAATGTAATCAACATCAAGTCTCTTCAAGCTAGCTTCACAAGCAGCTCTTACATAAGCTGGATCTCCACGAATCTCTCTGAACTTATCACTCACATACTTAATCCCAAATTTCGTCGCCAATTGAACTCTATCTCTCAATCCAGGGACCTCCTTTAACGCCTGTTTCAAAAAATCAAAAAGTCAAAACCCTAATCCCTAAAAAACAGTACGAATTTGCTGATGAAATCGACAGTGTTTCACCTTGCCGATGAGAATTTCGTTGGTGTAAGGACCGTAGACATCGGAGGTGTCGAGAAAGGTGATACCGGATTCAATTGAGTGGTGGATGAGTTTGATCATCTCGTCTTCTGGTTTGGGGGTGCCGTACGCCATTGACATTCCCATACAACCCAGGCCTTGTGCTGATACTTCAAGACCTTGTGAACCTAGCTTGATTCTACTCACAGCCATTTTTCTAGAAATTCTTGAACTGATATTCAGCAGAGGAGGAAAGAGGGAAAAGTGTTTGAATCTGATTTATGATCGTCCATGAAGCGGGATTTCCTATTTATAGGTGTCGATTTCTTTGACCAACGTGGATAAGTCTTAGTTTTTGCAGCTAAAGAAGAAAAAAAAATGGCTAAGGTCATGGCTTACGTTGTTGTCCTTTTAATGTCAAGGACAAACCAAAATTATTTTTTTATTTTTTGAGTTTTTTAATTTATTAATTGAAATATTGGTTATAAAAATATAAATTGTTTTTATAGAGTATACAGAAGCTTACGAGTAAAAGAGCTGGTGAAGTTGACATTGAAGAACTGTAAGATAATCTAAATCATATGGGTTTGTGCTGTTGGACTTTAGAAGAAACCTTACCAGTAAATGAAGAAGACCTGAAACAAAGAAGATTGAGGCTACGGTATATTGACAATATTATATAAAATAAAATAAAGTAAATTTAGTTGAAAATAATTACATAATACTAAAATAAAGTAAATTTAAACTATTACGAATGGTATATTGACAATATTATATAAAATAAAATAAGTGTGTGGTTGGGCTGAGAGAGACAGTGGCCCGCATAATGGGCTTTTATCATCTCAGCCCATGGGCCTCTAATCTTAACATCATCTTCTTGGATCAATGACATTGTTACCTCTCGCTGACATTGCAATCTACAGAAATTGCAAAACCCTAAACCTCCACGACGATCGTTGAACAACGTTCAATCTAATCCATTTTCAGCTCGATACATTCAATTTCGACAATCTTCCAATCGGAATTTCTTATGTTTTTATTCATGTGGCGTCAATCTTCTATTTGCAGAAAACCCCAATTTCCTTTCACATGGATGTGGTTTAAGTTTAGCCATTTCAAGCAAACACTTCCTTCCGATTTCCATGTCAGCTTACCTTTTCCTCTATGCTATCACTATTCGTCCACCCCTACTTCCTCGGAAGCCTGGAAGTCGGTGTCGGATTACTTGATTAATCGCCACCATTTCTCCATTTCAGTAGCTTCAAAGATTTCATCTCGAATCCCACGTCTCGATAGCTTTGAGAGGTCCGATTCGGTCATCAATTGGTTGAAGGATATTGGTTTTTTGCAGAATCAGTTAGAGATTGTAGTTTCTCGTGCTCCTGAAGTTCTTCTCAGCGATGTAGACAAGACACTGAAGCCCAAACATAAAATCTTCAAGGAATTCGGGTTTCCACAGAATAGTATTGTCGATATGATCGCCACTGATCCTGGGGTTATAATCAACCGATCCGTCAACCGAATCTCCACTTCATTTATGGTGCTTAAGAGTGTTTTGGCATCAACGGAAGACATTTCCCGATTGATCAAGTCATGCACATGGTATCTGAGATATGATTTGGAAAAGATCTTCATGGTTAACATTGAATTCTTGCAGAAGGATTGTAGGGTTAGCCCGTTACAAATCAAGCGATTCCTATTCAGTTTCCCCAGGTTCTTCTTAATCCAACCGGAGTGTTTAAAGAGTGTTGTACAGAGAGTTGATGAGATGAAATTTGGTGATAAAAATTCAGGGATGTTCTTACATGCTGTTCGAGCCGTATCAGCTTTGACAGCCGAGAAGTGGGAGGCAAAGCTGGAGCTTTTCAGGAGTTTGGGAATGTCTGATGAAGAAATTTGCTGTGTTTTCAGGAAATCGCCACAGGTGATGGTTGTCTCAGAGAGGAAGATCATGGAGATAGTAGATATATTGTTTGGATCAGGAAAGGCTGATGTATCAATATTAGTTGGACAACCTGTTTTGCTTATGTTCAGTGTTGAGAAAAGGATTAAACCGCGAATTGTGGTGCTGGATTTGCTTGAAGCAAACAATCTTATACAGAGAAGACCAAGTTTGACATCTATGTTGAAGATGAGCAACAGAGAATTCTTTGGTAAATTTGTGCATCCTTATCCCCAAGTGTTGTGTAAAACTGATTTGCTTGGCAAACTCCAGTAATAATCATTGATTGTAGGCAGCTTTCTTTAGCCAGATTTTGACAATGATCAATGGAAAATCTTCTCATCACTTGCCCGTGAATCTAATTCTCTAACATGCAGTAGATCCTCTTAGAAGCATATACTTGCAGAATTGCTGTTATTGATTGCACAGAAATATGTGAAAGTGCTCTAGAAGAAACATATGTTGAGAGGTGAAGATTTTTGTTATTCCTTGAAAGATCAGCATAGTGCTGGACCTGCTGGTGGATAAGTTGCTATTGATCTTAGCTTCTGTGATGTGAGATTCATTTTGTATGTTTACAACAATCCCGAACTTTTATTTCTTCAATTTTACTTCCAGATTTCGTAAAACCAAGTATAATTTTTGACTTGAATGAATCCCTCTTTTCAATTAAAAGAAATTGTGCACGGTCTGCTGCATAACTTTAGAATATTGTGCTTGGGATAGTTGTCAAACTGCATATCATAAGTTTCAAGTATATTTTGCTGCAATAAGCATACAGGAGATTAAGAATGATAACAGAGCCAGTAGACCCTGAGAAAAAAAAGTGAGAATTGAGAATACATTCAAACAGAATTTCAAAATACAAAGAATCAAAGCAGGAAAAAATAAAAAAACAATCATATTATACTTGATATGTTTCATCGTAACGACACAGCTTGATTCTCTGCGTCCATAAAAAACATGCTTCCCTCGAAATCATTGGTATCCAATGGAGACTGGGTTGAGTACATCCTCAAATCTGAAAAAACTCTGGTCACTCTCTGGGAGCTTCCTTCCATTAACTCACGACACCATACTCCTCCATCATCCACATCTCATCTTGGAGGATAACAGACAGCATACTACAATATGTAAAAATACGCGTTGCGTTCACCCGCCTATGATTATTATAAATAACTCCTTGCGGAAGCTCCATTGTTTTGAAATCTTCAAGCTCACAATTAAAGACGGAACCGTGTAACAATTGTAACATGGTCGATATGGTCGAAAACCTGAACCTCGCTCCAACAACGTTGTCGGACAGAATACACCTGAAACTCAAGATGTTCACAACATTCTTCGAAGATTAACACCACCTTAAAGTCATTCACTTGACCATTGAAACCGAATCCTATAGTCCTACAATCGGGTTGAGTAGTAAGGATCTTGACGTACTTATATATCTTGGGATTCCATAAAATGATGTATGGATCTTCGGGATGAAAAAAGGCGTCAAACAGATGGATCTGGTAAAAAATAAACAGATGACTCCATGAATGAAATCAATGAAATTCAAGTGATTATTTGGTCTACAAAAAATGTCACGCGGATACCTCCCTCGGACATTAGTGGAAGTTTGAGGAAGATGATAGAAATTATATGTAGGGGGTGATAATTACGTACATAAGCGTTGATGTAGGATGATTGACTGTTATTGGGATTATTTGAGAGGTAATGAGTAGAGCAATGAAGAAGATTGATGTAATTAGAGAGTTGAATCACTTGGAAATGCATCGAAATCGACATAGAACTACGATTGGTAGTCTCTTGAAGATATTAATCCACAAATCTTCATCCAAGTGAGGAGATGGAAACGAAGGCATTTGATAAGTAGAGAGAATTGTATTACATTCTACTCATTATTTGAAATATGTTGAAAAATCGCTTGATCACTACCCTATTCTCAAAAAGTTAAAAATGTTTCTATGAAAGTTAAAATTTTGAATTTATAGAAACATATTTGAATTTAGTTCTCTGTATAAAATGTTTCTATGAAAGTTAATAATTTGAACATGTGGCTTTTGGTTCTTAGGATAAGTTAATTTTATAAATATTTACTATATAAGTATAATTGTAATTATAATTAATAGAGAAAAAAACTTAGAAGATAAAGATATATTTTTAGCCTTTGATCCGTGTTATTATATTTTTGGGTTATTCATTATCAACGAATTTGACCAAAAGAAAGTTATCATGCCAACATCTTGGATAGTTGCCAGTCGGGTTATGACCGGAGTGGACCTTTGTAAGAGTAACTAACAGATTAATTCGTTGTGGCTTGTCGTCGGGACCGGTAAGTTACCGACGATCGATGAGTACCACTCTACGTTTGTTCGTCATATTCTCTGTACACTTTGTGTATCATCTTATTGATGGCTATATTGACGGCAAGAATAATATAAAGTTGCAAAATTCAAACTTTATCCCTGTGGGTTTCTATTTCAGACTTTATTTTATTTTATTTATGTATATATATATTTGTACGTTCGTGTGTGTAGCGACAAAGTTTAAATTGCTGATGGTTGACCCATATGGCCCTATCATTTTCTAATTCTAAGCTTTACGATTTCACGATTCTCCTAAATCGATCAAACTCCCTCTAACTTTTTTGTTGCAATTTCAAAATAATCAAATTTAAGGTTACACACGTTTCAAGATTATAAAACTTTAAGGCATCCAAGTGGTCCTTAGACATGGCCATGAATATGGGCCTGACATCGGCCCGTAAGGGACCAAAAACACGTCAAATATTGTGGCAATGGTAACAAACCTACAATAATACTAATTCAGAAGTTCACGTATCATCGCATCAAATTTAGTCATAAGTCATCTTTATAATAATTTATGTCATAATTTTATACATATTTTTTTATTGTGTCATCTCATTATTCAATTTTTATTCTTAAAATACTTCGTTGATATGAGTGAAAATATGAATATGTATTATATTATATATTCAGAAAGATAATATTACAATAAATAAAATTTAAAAATATAATAAACAATGCATGAAGAACAAAAAAAATGGAAAAAATAAAAGAATCATATTAATATAGATATAACATTTATACCCTATTTACCACTAATAATTATACATAATATTTATAAAAAAAATACTAAACTATTCATTAATGTACTATTTTCTTATAAAAAGTTAATATTGTTATATGTATGGTTGGATGCACGATCATATTACTCACTTAATTATTTTTTTTGTATATTTATAGTTAAGTTTTATTTACAATAATATATTTATAGATTGAAGCATAATTTTAATTTATTAATTTAAACCAATTTCGTGCATAACACGGTAATTAAGCTAGTGTAGACCTAAACCCTAAACCGGATAGGGTGTTTGGCAGGCGCAGAAACACTACCCTTTGCTGTTTTTTTAGCGTGTTTCCAAAACCCTAAAAAATCAATGGTTTCCGTTTTTGTGAGAGTAATCTTGAAAAGTAATAGACCATGTTGCCCCTATTGTTTATATTAATTACGCTTTATATCATCTATTAATACACCAACTTCTCTCCTCTCTTTTCAGACCTCTCGTCGTCGACCACCCCTTTTTCTACCGACGTCTTACGGTTCGATCATCTCCTCTTCCAAGTAACTTCAATTTCCTCGTCAATTTCCATCTCTTCTACCCTAAATTAAGTTGGAAAGGTCGTGGCTTGTGTTGAATCTATATTTACTTCCCTACATGATAAATTTGCTTTCTTCAATCTATGGGAATTTTGTGGCTTGTGTCGGACCTATATTTACCCATTCATATTAGAACTATGTGACTTGTGTGGAAGAAGGTATTTATGGCCATTGCTGATAGATTTGTTTATTAAGGATCACTTGCAAGGATGACAATTTTATCCGTATTCGACGGATATCCGGTCACCGATCAAACAAAAAGGATCAAAATCCGTTAAAGTACGGGTGAAAGTGGGTGGTGGATCGGGTAGAATGCGGATGAAGGTTTTATCAACCCATCACCCGATCCATCATCCTCCCATCCATCCGACCCGTATCCACCTGCTTAAAATTATACATATTTTAAATATTTACGGTTTTTATATTATAAATAGTTTACCTTTATTTCCTTACTATAAACTATATTAAAGTATATTTTCTTTCCTAATATATTTCGGTTGTTATTATTGATTCGTTATATTTTTTTTATTTTAGATCTTGCTTGATTATAGTGTTGTACTTTATATTATGTAAAATCTTATGTTAATTTCTATTGAGTTGAAGTATTATCTTGATTTTCAGTAAAATATTTGATTTTTTTTACAAAATTATAAATAAGGTGTAGAACACCCGAAATCTCACTCAATCCACCCACTTCATCCGGTGGATGCGGGTGGATTAGATGCGGGTGAGATCCTTACCGGGTGGTGGATCGGGTGGTGTGGATAATTTTGGGTGATGGATCGGGTGGCGGATGAAGTGATGTCCCACTTTAAGACCCGAGGTCTTTGGGACGCTGTCCTCATGCCAAAAATGCACGCGCAAAAACTTTTCATTGCTCCCGCACGAGCACACTTAACTCTAGAGTTATTTGTCCTCACTCTACCACTAGAAAAGATAATTATTGTTGACATGGGTAGCGCCACATCCTTATAAGTTAATTACAAATCCCCATTCAAATGATGCGGGATGATAATTTTACGGGATGTTACAATCTCCCCCACTTAAACTCTTGACGTACACTCGTAACTCAAGGTTAGCTCTAATACCATTTGTAAGACCCGAGGTCTTTGGAACGTTGTTCCCGTGTCAATCATGCACGCGCAGAAACTTCCCAAGAAGTCACCATCCTGAAATTGCTCTCGCACGAGCATACTTAACTCCAAAGTTATTTGTCCTCACTCTACACTGAAAAAATAGAATTCTTGTTGACACGGGTAACAACCCATCCTTATAAGTTGATCACAAATTCCCACTCAAATAATACGGGATGACAATTTTACAAGATGTTACACCCACCAGGCCGGATCGGATAGCTTGTTGACGGCAAAGGTGTTTGTGAAGACCGTGAGATCTTTTAAGGAATGTTATGGCGTCTCTTACAAGATATACAAGGGGGTATGTATGGAATTAGTTTGGCTATTCTTTCAGGAAACATGTTTCTTCCTCTGTTGTCGTCGGCGAGCTGTCGACGAGGAGACCTTACTCCGTATGGCTAACGTGTTGCTAGTTTTCTATCAATTTCAAGGATTAAGAGATTAGCTTATGGTTTTAATGGATGTGATTACTCTATTACTACTTTTGCAACACCTTCAAGGATTTGGTGATTACTCATATTATGTTATGGTTTTAATGGGTCAAAATGTAGTTCTACTTTCTTGATTGAGATTGTAAACTGAATTGTATTATGATTTTGAATGTTTTGAGAGTTGAATGAATGTGTTAAAAGTTCTTGTTAATTCTTCAATTAATATTGTTTGCAACTTTATGGCCATTGCTGCCCTAATTGACGAATTTGCTTTCTTCAATCCTCGGAAGAAGAATTCTAAAGGATAGTTGGCGTCAGGTTTGGAATCATATATATTGTAAAGTATGAGATATCATGTATCTTTAGTAGCAATTCATCTCTGTTGATGGTTGGGTTTTTTTTTTCCCCTTCTGCATTGGGCTGCTGAACATTCGAAGTTGACATCTTTGCTTGAAGGTTTGTGTGAAACTTATGAACATTCGAGTTGCATGTACCAGTGTGAAGCAATTGATGCTTGTTAGGATGGAGACAGAAAAAACTTTGAGACATTCAAGATTTTTTTTTAATTTGGTGCTCTAGGATCTTGGTTGATTGTTTCATATTTCATTTGTTACAACCTAGTCAAAAACTAGAAGGCGTGTTTATCTTGTGGCCGATCTCTTTCAAACATCACTTTGTAATGGATATGGTTCGTTGAGAAATGCCCTTTAGAGAATAGAAGTTAATGCAGTTTTCTTCCAAAACAAGTAGATGTTTATATGAATAATGTTGGGGTGAACGGTCTTTTAAAAAAAATACTATGCAAAACACATTGCCCATATCAAACGCTCACCTGTGTTTTTTAAAATCAGAATACTACAAAAACACAAAACACAGCCCAAAAACACACAAAAACACATACACTAGTGTAAACTGTTTTTATGTCAAACACAACTTATAAGCAAAATTTATACCGTGTTATGGGTTGAGCTCGGGCCTTGTTTGAGCCTACCGGGTATTTAGACACCGACGGGCGGCGGTCCATTGAGGATTTTTTTTTGAAAACAAAATAAAAATAATTATATTAAAAATCCAGTAACATTTATTTAGCGGATTTGAGATGAGATTGTCCCCCATTATGAACTCGTGTTCATATCCTGCTAAGTAGCCTATATTTTTATTGTATAAAAAGATTATATTAAAAATTAAATTTATGGATATATTCTAATTATAGGTCCGGTGAGAACGGACTGAGGTGAAAATTAAGAATAATTATGAAACGTTAATTTAATCTAGATTCACAACCCAAATTCATGGCATGAGGCACACAAATACACATGCACCTTGTAAGTCATACATGTGCGGCTTATGAGACACATATGTCTCCTCTACACCTGCCGTTGGATCTACACTTTTTTTTGTCTATTGGCCGAAAGAAATAAAATGTACAAGGGAAAAAAAACACTAGATGAAGTCCTCGAACCTAAGACCAATCGGACGTAACAAACACCTATTTACCAACGGGATTGTTAACATATTGATAGATGATAACAAACTAATAACTATCTAATTTTTCCATTATGACACCCAAAAAAATCCGAAGCTCTGGTCATAGGAATGGATTGTACCGCTCTGAGCCGGACTGTGTGGACCGGGTCGGCCCGACATTGACCCGATTAATTGGGACCACTCGGCTTGTGAACTCGTGTTAACTCTATCTGGCAGCAAACCCATTACTGCAACTCTCGTGAATGTTTTTTGTATCTTCCTCAACCTTTTTTTGTATGTCACTGTTACTTCCACTTTCAACTTTCTTCCCTTGATTACAACAATTAACATTTTAACCCTCATTATTAATAGCTTTTTACATTATTTTATTTTCCAATTGAGCCCTGTTCTCCCACAAAATTGCACAAAACCCCACCAAAGATGTCAGAAAAAACACTTGTGTCAGTATCAAAGGATCACATTATGTTCTTGGAAACATACATTAACCTCACAAAAAGTACATTAAAAAAATCAACACTTACAAATACAGTACACAGATATGAGCATATTATAAGTAAGTAAAGCTACCTGAGCTCGAACTTAGCTCGTTCAAGCTCGAAACGATATGAAGATATGAATATGAGTGTATATTTATTCTCGGTTACAAATTTTGGTTCGCTATGTTCAAATTTAAAATGATATGAATATGAGCTCGTTCAAGTTCGAAACGATATGGATACAAAGTTGAACATGAACATGTCTGAGCTCGGTAAATTTGGCTCGAACAACAACATTATCTATACATCATAGAAAAATTGAATTTTCTCAAAATATAATCATGTTTCACTTACTGCACAGCAGAATCATTGAAGAAGTACCAGTCCATCCGTTGATTTTTTCTGACTGATAATGTGATATCATGGAATGTTTTTTTAAAAGAAAAATAAACAATTAACAATTAAATATTTTGCAATTTTTTTCAAATAAATTGGTGTTCCCAAAGGAATTTGACTGCAAACAGGTGATTTTGTAGTCTGCAAACCACCAACTTTGATGCATGTTATATTTGTAAATTGTAACTATAAAAGATTAATTATGTAATTTAGAAATATAATATTTTTTAATTTCCATCCATATTAATAACCTGAATAACTAAAGTATATATATAAAGATAAATATAAATTGATAATAATTCAAAATTTAAAAGATAGAAAGACAATGTTAACAGGCAACAATAAATAAACTAAACAAACGACAATTTACCATCCTATCAGAAAATGCCAAGACAAAGAAAACAAAATAAAAAAAGACAAAAATGTATATGAAAGAATTTAAATTATAAAGAAGAATTTTTTTTTAAAAGTAAATTACCCCCTTTGGTAAATTGGTAAGAATTTGTCATATACCTGTAAGTTGCAAACAATCATGCAAAAGAAAATTCCACCATTGAATTCCATATCATAGCTCATACTTCAGTCACTTGAAAACAAACAACACATAATTACTAAGGGCATGAAAAAAAAAATATCCAGTTTAGAAAAAGAAAAAAAAACCTATTTCCATTTTATTTTGATATTTATATCTCTTTCTATTCAACATCCCTCTTTCCCACCATCTCTATTTTGTGAGCATATTGAATGCAGACTTCCATGTCAACCAAACACCAACCTTAACACAGAAAACCTCATATTGGCTTCTTCATTCTTCTAGTATTCATCAAACATCCAATACAAAGAGTTATGGTTTTGATGGCCAATCAAAGAAACCATTTTGTCTTTGTTTTTCTTCTGCTTGTTTCATTCCATGCATTGTATGATTACAAGGCAACTGCAGATGATATAAGTTCTATTAAGCTCAGTGATGATCTTTTAGGGCTAATAGTCTTCAAATCAGATCTTCTTGACCCAAAAAACACATTATCCTCTTGGAATGAAGATGATAGTTCCCCTTGTTCTTGGAACTTCATTCGGTGTGATTCGGTGACTGGACGAGTTTCCGAGATTTCCATGGATGGACTTGGCCTCTCAGGGAAGCTTGGAAGAGGACTAAAAGAGCTTCAATCATTGAAAGTCTTATCACTTTCTCACAACAATCTTTCAGGTAATATTGGTACTGAGTTTTGTCAGTTACCAATTAGCCTTAAAAGGCTTAATCTTCGTCATAACAGATTTTCTGGCCAAATTCCAAGCTGTATAGCAAACATGAAGGATCTTAAGGCTCTTGATCTATCCGAGAATTTTCTGTCCGGTTCAATTCCGGATAATGCTTTTGACCCTTGTTCTTTGCATTATCTTTCCTTAGGAGGAAACTCTTTTAAAGGTCCATTCCCAAGTACACTGTCAAAGTGTAGTGTTCTGAATAAGCTGAACTTATCAAATAACCATTTTACAGGTAACCCTTTTGGTAGAATTTGGTCATTAAGTAGGATTCGGGTTTTAGACCTTTCGAGCAATGAGCTATCCGGTGCTGTCCCGGTTGGTATGCTTGCGTTGCATAACATGAAGGAATTGCATTTGCAAGAAAACCGGTTTTCCGGGTCAATCCCATATGATATAGGCTTCTGTCCACACTTAAATCAGATTGATCTTAGCAAAAATCAGTTTTCCGAGGGGCTACCGGATTCACTTAGGTTGCTAAACTCATTAACCCTCTTGAATTTATCAAACAACATGCTGACAGGAAAATTACCACAATGGATAGGAAATTTGACAAATTTGGAATCCTTAGACTTGTCAGAAAATAGCCTAAAAGGATCACTTCCTATATCAATAGAAAATCTAAGATCACTTCAAAGCCTGATGTTGTCAAACAACAATCTCAGTGGTGTTATTCCGGATTCTCTATCTTCTTGCACTCAACTGAGCATCATTCAACTTAGAGGCAACGCATTTGGTGGAACCTTACCAGATAACTTGTTCAGCATGGGATTAGAGAAGCTGGACTTATCATGGAATAAGTTCACAGGCTCTATCCCACCCGGGTCTAGTAGATTGTTCGAATCTCTACTTACAATGGATTTATCAGGAAATAATCTTAGAGGAAACATCCCACCTGAAATGGGGCTATTCACAAACTTGGGATACTTGAATTTGTCTTGGAACAATCTCAACTCCAGGTTACCACCAGAACTCGGTTACTTGCAGAAGCTTAGAGCCTTGGATCTTCGGTACAGCGCCCTTTATGGGTCTGTTCCTGGTGATTTATGTGCATCAGGAAGTCTAATGATCCTTCAGTTGGATGGAAACTCATTGACTGGACAAATTCCAACAGATATTGGGAACTGCTCATCTCTCAGTTTACTGTAAGTCTCTTATTACTTAGTTTCTGTTTACTTGCAGATTGGTTTATATGAGTTTATAATTTATTTTCGTGTTCATAAAAATAAATCAGATAATGCTGTTTACTTGGGTTATTTTACTTCAAAAGACACACAAGGTCAAAATCAGGATTTAAACAAAAATAAATTCATCCAAACAAAAATAACATTGGTACGAGAAGTTTATTTTTAAGTGACTACTCTCATTTTGTATGTTTTAAAGAGAGTACTGATTATTTTGACTTTGCAGGAGCTTGTCACACAACAGCTTGGGTGGTATGATTCCAAGTACAATGGTGATGTTAAAGAAGCTTCAGATTCTAAGGTTGGAGTTCAATCAGCTTAGTGGTGAGATACCATCCGAGCTTGGTACACTGCAAAACCTTCTAGCTGTGAATATCTCCTTCAACAAGCTCACTGGAAGGCTTCCACAAGAGGGTATTTTCCCAAGTCTTGATGAAAGCGCCATTGAAGGGAACTCGGGAATTTGCTCGCCTTTATTGAGAGGTCCATGCAAGATGAATGTTCCAAAACCATTAGTACTTGACCCTTATGAATACCCAGACCAAATACGCGGTCATGGAGCTGAAACTCGTGTAAGATCATATAATCACAGATTCCTTAGCCTCTCAGCCATGATAGCAATGGCTGCAGCTGTTGCAATTGTAGCTGGAGTTTTGTTGATATGCCTTCTCAATGCTTCTGCAAGGAGGAAGACTGAAGTTATTGAATACAAGGCAACGGAAAGTATGTTGTCGAGTTCTTCAAGATCAATAGGTGGAAGTCCATCAATGGGAAGGCTCATTCTTTTCGATTCAAGTTCATCAGGAGAATGGATTTCGGATCCGGAATCTCTCTTTACTAATGCATCTGTGATTGGAGATGAAGTGTACAAGGCAACAGTTGAAGAAGGAGGGAATGCAGTGGCTATTAAAATACTTCCTAAAGCTAACATTCTTCAGCATCCTGAGGATTTTGATAGAGAAGTTAGGCTATTAGGGAAAGTAAAACACCATTGCCTTGTATCTCTAAGAGGCTATTATTGGACACCACAACTTCAACTCCTTGTCTCTGACTACATCTCTAATGGAAGTCTCCAATCAAAGCTCAACGAGAGACCGTCTACAATGTCGTGGGCCACCCGGTTCAAGATCATGCTTGGAACAGCCAAGGCGCTAGCACACTTACATCATTCTTGCAACCCACCAATCATACACTACAATCTCAAGCCGAGTAACATTCTTTTAGACGAGAGCTACAACGTGAAGATATCGGATTTTGGGCTTCTGAGGCTGCTGGCTAAGGCGGATAGGAATGTAATGAGCAATAAGTTTCAGAGTGCATTAGGGTACATGGCACCTGAGCTCGCGTGTCAAAGCTTGAGGATTAACGAGAAGTGTGACGTGTATGGGTATGGAGTAATGGTGTTGGAGCTGGTTACAGGGAGAAAATCAATGGAGTATGGAGATGGTAATGTGATGATCTTGAATGATCAAGTTCGGGTTTCGCTTGAGCAAGGGAATATGTTGGATTGTGTTGATAAGTTGATGGGAAAGTACCCGGAAGAAGAGGTTTTTCCGGTTTTGAAGCTGGCATTGGTGTGTACTTCGCAGATACCTTCAAGTAGGCCTTCGATGGCGGAAGTTGTGCAGATACTTCAAGTTATCAAGACCCCTATTCCGTCGAGATTAGAAGCCTATTGACCTGTGTTGTTTTGTAGCTTTCTTTTGGATGTATCATTTCCTTAGATTGATCTTGCTATGTAGAATGAACATCAGAATGTTTCACAATGAAGTCCCCTGTTGAGTTTATAGTTGAATTTGATTTCAACTGAAAACCGTGGTTTCACTGGTTTTAAGTTTTTAACATATCCCTCTTATTTCAGTTATTCCAACCAACCACCAAATACGAAGGAAATCACTAGGGCTATTCAAATTCCGGAGATCCGAACTGGGATGATCTAGTTGGACCAGACCTGAACCGAGATGATCTTGTTGGACCGAACCTGAACCGAATATTCAGATCCAGACCGGTCAACCATATATTTAATGGGTTCAAATTTTAAAGGGACCAAACGGCCCAAAAAATTAAGAAAAAAACATGGTCCAACCAGTCCAGACCGAAATATCCGGTCCAACAATAGCAATCCGGCCTGGGTCGGTCCAACCCAAGTACAGTTTTGGACTGATGAACAGCCTAGGGATCACTCGTTTTGATTCCTAATTCCAAACCGAATCTGGAAATTCTGAATACAAGAATTCCTGAAATTGTACCAAACAAGGAGGGAACTTTGCTAATCCAATCCTAAAACTGGAGAATATTACTTTTGCAATTTAACAAAACAGATCAGGGTGTTTCTAATAACCAAAGTGGCATGTATTTCTAATAACCAAAGGAGGGAACAAAAATCTCAATCAGCTGTAAAATTATTTTACTGAAAAACAAATTTCTGATCATCATGCAACTTCTCAGGATAAAAATACAAGTGAAAATTACACTGATTGTAGTAAGTCCAGCCAGAAACTGATGATTTGGCATCTTGGAGCTTAAAACTTCTCACAGGGATCAAGTAAACCATCAGTTGTCTTGCAAAGCCTTCATCATATACAATTTAGAAAAGTTCTGGCCAGCAACCCTGTGTAGCATATTAGCACAGGAAAAAAAAAAATTAAAACGTATCCCTTGACCACTATGTGCGTCATTCAGAAGAATTAGGACGGAGACGACGTATTTGAGAAACTCGACAAAAACATATGATACAGATATAGGGGATACTGAGAATTTTGTGACAGCATTTTCTGACATGGAAGATGCAAGTTCAGAGGTTGTGGAAAAGGTTTCAGAATGTGGTTCTAGAAGTGGAGACTTGATCCAAACCATTCATTTATGGCACTAAAGGGTTCTCCAATTGATTCCAAATTATTGAACTTCAAAAGAAAGGAAGGCTCGAAAATGAAAACAAGCTGAGGCATACCCGTTAATTTGGGTGCAGTAGGTAGCAATTTCATTGGTCTTGAGGAAACTTTCTAGGCGTGAAGGTTCAGGAGGTAGCTTGAAGGACGGGTCCTCCTCAGGCAAAGGTTCTTCCCCAGCAGCTTTGCGTGCCATGTTCTCTGACCTATAAAAGCATCAATGCACAAAATTCAGAAACCGCGTGACAGTAAAATGTGGAGATAAACAAACTACTGCAGCTACACGTGGTTTAGCTATCTAGTCATTCATAGGTTTCACAAATAAAAAATACCTCCTCTTTTGAATCCATTGTTGCTGCTGAGTTTGTAGACGAGAAATATCCCGGTAATATTTTTGCAGCTAAGTAATAAAACATGACAGCAATAAAGTTCAGCCATTACTGAATATTACTTAACAGGCACTTCAATCTATATTGGGAAATGAGAAAGCTTACATTTTGCTGCTGCTGAGACAAGTCATCGATGGAGTGAATTATGAGTTCCAAGTTTTTCTCCAAATATGGGACCGAGGAAAATTTCAGACGCTCGTAGTCCCCCTAAAACATCAACATATAAGTTCTCAGTTAAACAAAACTTATGTCTTATACAAACATTCATGTGAAAAAAAGAGACTCCTCTATACCTGAGAGACAGGAGAATCAGATTCCAGCTGAGTCATGACAGCACTGATAAGAGGAGAGTTGGAAACCTTGATCTGTCAAATATGCACCAGTTTGAGGATACAAGGCAATGTACATGAATAATTTTTAAGCCAACATTAGCAAGGTAATGTTGTTGTACAATTAAGGAAGACAAAAGAACACTATTTCTTGACAACGATTCAGAATTGTCGAAACATTCCGATGTTATATTCTCTTAATTCAGAATAAACCTGGCTAACGAACAGCGATTATCACAATATTCAATGGAATGCAGTCAGAAGGTTTAATCACTTAGTCACCAAAATAATAATTATCAGCAGAAAAATAACTGAAACCCAAAAGCAAATATCAAGACATACAGGTATCTCCTCAAACATGTCAACCCATGACAGATTCTTCTCCCTCAACCTATTAAGACGATAACAAAATGTAAGAACTGGAGGAAAAACATATTCTTCTTAAGTTATAAATTATGCATGTAAAATTTTGAGACATACTTTTCTCCACTGAAATTATTAGTGCGATAAAGCTCCATGAATGAATCTGAAAGTTTGATTGCCTTGAGAGATAGAACACCTTGGTTAGACTTTGACGGGTCGTGGATAATGCACACACACCGTTTTATGTTTTCCTGAATAAAGTAAACATATGACACATTTGTCATGGAAAGATAACACGGTGATAGGGTGACGATTAAACAGAATTATTAAAATTAAACATGCCATCACATAAAAATTGCTATGACAGCAATAAAAGCATATCACCTGGTAGTTCATGAAGGTGGCAATCAGATCCGGTGTTTGGTATGTCCCAGTCAAAGTTGATTGGTACCTGCAAAAATGTTTCCACAGAACAGGGAATTGGAGTATAAATGGACAATCAAGCTGATCTTGTGTGAGGTGGTGAGGGAGATGTATAAAAGAAGTTTTAAACCACCAGATAATGAAAGAGAATGTATCCAATGATAACGGTTATATAAGTCGATCAGTATACCAATATGATACAGTTTACAGGTGTGTTTGGATCGCAGGGAATAATACAATTGCATTAACCTCTGTGATCCAAACACACCCTAAAACAATACCGGCAACAAGCTATTCCAGAGAATAGGTTGATACATAACAAAAAAATAATGGAAAGATACAATATTGTATAGGAAAATCTCCTACAAGGATCCATCCAGAAAATAGGTCACCAGAATCTGTAACAATATTGAGCACTTAAAAGTACCAAAATGATTTCAGTATTCTCCCAAAAGAGCATTCATTCAAGAAAGCCACGTATACCCACTACCACAAAATCAAATTAACAGAAAAGAACTCACCATCCAACAGTATTATTGTCAACATTAACCTCTCTTAAGCATCTCATCATGTCAAGCTGGTAATTTGCACCCTCTGTCTCAACTTCCTCGCCTTCACCTAGATCCTGTAAACTTCAATGATGTCACATATGAAGGCCTCTAAAGCAAATGAAAAAGGAGGCAAAGGATTAAAAAAAAACCCAAAATTATGCTTCACATACCGGGAAAGGAAAGCAATTGGTGATTTCAAGAACACTGCCAACATCCAGCCCAAGCAGTTGACCAGTAACCATCATACTAGGGTAGAACTCAGAGCAGTGTTTGATTAACTTCAATACAGCCTATGAAGTCACAAAGGCAACAGTAAGATACTCAACAACCATCTTAATCCTTTCCATCAACAGAACAGAATAATTTTGCATATATCTTGTCGCAAAAGGCAGAGCTTTCCCAATTTTCATGCAGAATGTCAAGGCGGTTGAGATATTCACCTGTTAAGTAGAAGTGTGGAAAACTTCCCTTCCAGGGAAGGGTATAAGGCAGGAAGTAGCATTCCCCTTCTTTTGATAAGATAGAATGCAATATTTGGTGTGAATTTCAGGGTCTTTGTTACTGATTCATAGCTCTATTGCTTTCTATTGGAGCATCTAATGGTTGCAGTTTACAATTTGGATTTACGTTTGTACATGTCTGGCAGTCTGGTTCCGTGTCTTCTGGAATGCCTCAAAAATAGCGGGTTACTAATTAACTACTTCGTCTTATGTTTTACTTATTTTGAGACTTTGATGGGATCATTATCTCAATTATCTGCAAGGACCATGATGCAAAAAACACACCACTTTTTCTGTGTTGTGTTGGAAGAAGTTAACACAGAGTTGTATTTTAGACGGCAATTGAAAAGTGATAAATGGAGGGGTATGGTTGTATTGTTGTATACTTTCATGTGTGACCGATTGAGGAAAACTGTCATGTTGATGTTATGCTTATCGGTTATATCACTTTCAGATGTGATAGTATTTCAAGTTATCGCATGTAAAAGTGAAAGCAACGAGAACTCGGACAATTTTACTCAATGGGTCACATATTAAGGTATAAAACATTATAGTCATCCCATCCATTTATCACTTTTGTAAGAATGCTACTTTTTGCGTCATGGAATGCATTTCTCGCAGATATTTGAGATAATGCACTCATCAAAGGTCTCCACATAAGTAAAATCTAAGACACGTTATTTGGTTAGAAAAGCGCTACTTTTAGGGCATTTCAGAAGACATGGAACAAATTTATACATGTACAAATGCACATCCAAATTGTGAATTGCAACATTTCTTGCTCTAATACAAAGTATTGAACTATGAATCAGTAAAAAAAAAGACCCCAATATTCCTACCAATAATAGCAAGAAATTCAACAGCTATCCTAATTCTTTACATCAACATAACAGAACAGTTTTGCATATATTTTGTCGTGAAAGGTAAAGCTTTTCCCAAATTTCATGCTGAAAGTCAAGTCGGTTGGGCTATATACTTGTTAAGCAAAAGTGTGGATGCTTTTCAGGGAGCTATAAGGCAGAAAGTAGAACTCGAATATAATTCATTGTTTCATTCCCACAAAAATAACAAATTACTTCCCCTTTAATCACATTTCAGAAGATATGGAAGCAAATGTGTACAAGAACAAATGTGAAGCAACAAAATTACCAATAATATTGCATTCTATATTTCTACATCTCAAAGAAGTTCAGAGACTCTATTAATCTATTATAAAATTAAACCCCACAACACGAAGAGTTCAAATACTTAGAGGCGAATCAGAAAGAAAAATAATTACCAAACCCTCCATCTGAACAACTCGAAGCTCGGGAACAACCTCCTCCGTTTTCGCAGCTTGGAGAAACGATCGAACCGGAGCTGCACGTCAATCCAAAATCCACGACAATTACATACAAGCAAAACAACTAAACCAATCATATGCTCACAATTTTCATAAATCAAACACAATAAAATTGAAAACTACTAGATGGAAACATGCATAGTTACCATTAGCCATGATCGTCTAGCTTGGATTCAGTTCTAGTTCTTGCTTAACTATGCGAAAACCCTAGACCTAGAATTTTTTAGTTTGCAACTTCACGACCCCACTAACAGACGTTGTAACGTAGCGAATACTGTTGAATTGCTTCCAAAGACATATTGGGCCGATTAAAACGTTGGGCTTTTCTCGATTTGGCCCACCAACAGAAATTGACACTTTTTGTGTATGTTGGCGTGAGAACTCAGGGCCTCTTTGGTACTGATATCCCGATATCAGATATTGGTATCGGTATCAAATATTTAATATTTATATTTGGTAAATTATTATATGGATATCAAATCGATATACTCATATCTCCTTACTTTATATTTTTAACGATTTTGATATCACCGTAAAAACACCGGTATCACTTGTCCTCCAAGCGCTCTTTCACGTCTCGCTACTAGTATGAAATCAAATTTCAAACCCTTGCATATGTGTCTCTTCTTCTCTAATTTTTCTACAGGTATGGAATCAAGTTTCAACCCATTGCATATGTGTCTCCCTTCTTCTCTGATTTTCCCAACTACTTTAAAAGCTTTCGTCTCCCTCTATCTACCAATCTTGACAAGCGATTTTCTTGAATTTTCACCAAATATAATATCAGAAAGGACGTAACTTTATTCACCTAAAAAAGGACATCATACAAAAAAAAGTTTGATTTCTCTGCTCATCAAACTTTCTTTACTATGTTTATGTACAAACTGTCTGATAAATCTTGCTTATTTTATGATTTTGCATTGTGTACTCATTGCAATTGTGCCCAACTTGAACCTAATATTTGATATCTGATATGCCTAATTATTTTTGGGTGAAATGGGCATGTAGGCCCTTTACTACATAATGAGCATTAATAAGGCCCATATAATTATGGATGGACTTAGTAGGCCCCAAGAAATTACAAAAAAAATAAGAAAATAGGAAAAAGGGTTTAGGGTTGACGATTTTATCCCTAAAAAATCCAATTGGCTTCTACTTCCTTACTGTTACATTGCCGGCCGATTTCAGCCTCCACCGATTACGATTTTCAAATCGAAAGGAAGCGGTCATCCATTACCATTAAGCCAACCGTCAATCTTCTGAAAATCGTTACCCATTTCAGTGAATTTCTTTCGGCCGAAAGCCTTCTAGAATTCAAGACGAATCGGCTTCCAGAATTCAAGACGAATCAACCATCTGCAATGATTTTCGATTCAAACAAAATCAAAAATCTCTTGTTTCCATATGATAATGTCTAGATTCAAAGGCTCGATGAAAGTCGTCCATTGAAGAAAAGTTTCACTTCCTGAACATTTTCCATCAATGAAACAGTAATAATGAAATATTCTGCAAATTCTGGTACGTTCTACAATTTATGTGTCGAAATTATGTATTCATAGCAGTATTCCCATCAATTGTTTTGTATGTTGCTAAATTCGAGTAAATGAAGACAATCGTTATGTTGTTCTATTTTTCTGTTGCTAAAATCATGGTATATTGATAGCTAATGTTGAACTGTAAATATGTAGATTTGATGACATTGCTTTGTATAACAACATATGGTGGGGGATACTGGATAGTGGAAGAAGGTTTATGGAAATATAGTGGAAATGTATCGAGTAAGCCGTTGTTGATTGATGTAGCATGCACGTTTGATGAGTTGAAAGGAATGGTTGCTTCTACATTTGGAATTTGTGTTTCAGAATTTACCATAGAGTTATCGTACCAGAATATTTTTAATCCAACACTGATACCATTTGATGTCAACACAAGGGAGGATTTTGAAACATATATTCACATAAATGAAATGGATAAGTACTACTGGAGTATTCCTTTATGTGTAATCAAAAAAGAGTTACATATTGATGATAGAATACATAATGATGGGAAGGAGATACATATTGAACATGGAGAGAGTTCATCAACTACTGTACAAACAGAGCAGTTTGAAGATACATCCGGATATTCTATAGCAATTATTCCTCAAATAACAGGTTGTGTACCAACGGAGACATATATGTATCTTGAAGTTGGGAAAACATATTGTACGAAAAATGATGTGAAGAACGCATTGTGTCTACACGCCATCTCAGAATGTTCACAATACAAAATTGTCAAGTCAAAAGCGAAGGCACTAACAGCAGTGTGTATTGACAAAGAATGTAAACGGAGGGTGCGCTTCACTATGCTTGGACAGTCAAGTTACTTTACAACAACAAAGTATAACTCCACACACACATGTTCTTTTCAATTAAGGAGATCGGTCAAAAGGGAAGCTTCTTATCATTTAATAGCTGAGAAGGTTAAATCAATGTAAGCGTGTTTATTTTAATAGAGAGATGTAAAAGTGAAACATTACATAACTTCCAACAAGTTATATAAATGTGTGTTTTGATTATGTAGGTATTATAACTCAAAGAAGCTACCTACAGTGGACCAAATCAGCACAGTTATGAAGAGCTTACATAACATTGATGCTAGTTACTGGAAGTGTTGGAAGGCACAAGAAGAAGTAAAGGACATGATAAGAGGTACACCGGAGGATAATTTTATTTTGATACCTTCATATTTGTATGTGTTGGGACAGATCAATGAAGGAACCATTGTTACTCTAAAGCTTGATGATGATAGACGATTCAAGTATGTGTTTGTTGCCTATGGACAATCAATAAGGGGATTTAAAGTAATGAGAAAGGTAATAGCTTATGTATTGGCTTCTCTGTTCACGCTTTATGTACTAATAATTATTGAAGTTAACAATTATGTACATGAACTTGTGTATCTGATACAACTTGTGTACTGACTACTCTATTCACGCTTTATATACTTGAAATATACATGACCTTGTGTATCGGATATATCTTGTGTACTGAGTCCTCTGTCCAAGCTTTATGTACTTGATATCTACATGAAATTATGTATCAGATATAACTTGTGTACCGACTCCTCTGTTCATGCTTTATGTACTTGATTTGTGTGTATAAGTGTGTAACTAATAGAACTTATGTAGTGAATCCTCTAATCATGCTTTATGTACTTGACGTGTGTTTGTGTGTTTAAATCATTATGTATGTGTAGGTAATCACAGTAGATGCAACTCACTTGAAGGGAAAGTATGGGGGAGTCTTGTTTGTAGCAACTGCACAAGATGAAATCAACAAATTTACCCAATAGCGTTTGCTGTCGTTGATAGTGAAAATGATGCATCTTGGGATTGGTTCTTCAAGAACCTCAAACGGTTTGTATCAAACAACAATGAACTTTTGTTCATATCAGATCGGCATAGCTCCATTAAAAAGGGAATAGCATCAAACTATGAGATGACATTCCATGGATATTGCAATTGGAATCTTAAAGGAAATTTGAGGAAAAAAAACGAGATCCGACAGAATACTTGAAATGTTCATGGATAGTGCCCGAAAATATAAGAGGACAGATTGCATGAGAATTCTAGAGCAAATCTCAGGGGTATGTACATTAATGCATCTTATTACACAGATTGCGTGTTTTGTAGACAATAATTATTCATAATTTGTTTGTATTTTGACAAACAAGAGAAGCCAAGCGTAGGGGAGATGCTTAAGGAAATTGGAATTCCAACATGGGCACGTTCGTTTAGTCCGGTGAAAAGGTACAACATCCTTACTAGCAACAACGCAGAGTGTGTAAATGGTTTAATGAAAGAAGGAAGGGAGTATCCGGTTCTAGCAATGCTTGAGGAAATAAGACAATTCATGACTAGGTGGTTTGCGGAGCGTCGAAGCAAGTCTACATCTTGTGTAGAGAAATGTCCACCGAAAATAGAAGCAATAATCCAGAAAAAATACAAAGAATGTGGTAGTTACTTTGTTTATGTACTATATGCAGAAAAACTAGAGTTTGAAGTGAAGAAGGGAGATGAACAATTTACTGTTTGTTTGCTAATGAAGAGTTGTGACTGCAAGGAGTTTGATATTGAAGAGATACCTTGTGTACATGCCATGGCTGCAGCTAAACACATGGGTGTGAATGCATCTGATCTAATCGGTAAGTATTACACATGTGAGAGTTGGAGGACAGGTTATGTGGAGACAATTTATCCAATTCCTAACAAGTCAGAGTGAAATGTTCCTCCGTCAGTATCACAAATCTCATGTGAGCCTCCAAAGAAGCGTAAGAGGTCTGGTCGTCTGCCAAAAGCTAGGAAACGTGCTGCATGGGAATTAAAGAGTAAACGGAAATGCAGTTGTTGTGGAATGAGTGGGCACAACAAGAAGACATGTCTTAATCAACCGAAATAGAAAATTTTAATTGCTTTAAATCTATATTGGACTGTTGCGTATTAGTATACATTAATGACACACAAACTAGGGAATAATTGTAAGACTATATTCAGGTACAGACAAAAATGGGACAAACAGATAGTTTTGGGTTACATAATATACCTACAGAAAGTCATTACATTTCTTTGTCGTAAACAGGACAATGTTATGTACACACACTGCGTCTACATAAATATAAACATATATGTACAAATGCATATAAACATATATGTACAAATACACGACATGTATAAAACAAGTAAAATATTTGAGTACACAAAGTTAAGTCATCCATTGACAGCAAACTGTTTGAGTACACAAAACAACCTTACAATAACACCAAACTGTTTGAGTACACAAAACAATAAGTGGAAGGATATGAGTAGCAGTTACATCATCTTAAAAACAACATAGGACTAAATCTCTTCGAACCATATTGGTCAGTCCCTATCATATACAGCAAATGCAAGTTGCTCTTTGTACAATGGGAGAGAAGCATCGCTAATGTTTGATAAGTCGTTGCGTCCAGATGCCAAATATTGAATATATTTAATGGTATAAATACCACAGCTTCCTCTGCAATATGGTATGTATACATAAGGACAATACAAAGTCAGTACATAAGACAAAGTCAATACATAAGGACAATACAAAGTCTATACATAAGACAAAGTCAGTACATAAGGACAATACAAAGTCAGTACATAAGACAAAGTCAATACATAAGGACAATACAAAGTCTATACATAAGACAAAGTCAGTACATAAGGACAATACAAAGTCAGTACATAAGGACAATACATAGTCAGTACATAAGGACAATACAAAGTCAGTACATAAGGACAATACATAGTCAGTACATAAGGACAATACAAAGTGAATACATAAGGACAATACATAGTTAGTACATAAGACAAAGTTAGTACATAAGTAAAATACAAAGTCAGTATAGTAAACAGTACATAAACACAATATAAATAAACCAACTTAATGTATAAACAATTATCATGAAAGATACATAAATAAAGACAATACAAAGTCAGGACATAAGGCAAATGAGAAAGTCAATAGAAACCAATACATAAGAAATGTATATGTAGTAACATAATTATGATATTTATATGCATAAGAATAATATGTGTAGACATTTAGCATGCATATGCAATACATATGAATGTACATAAGTATAATTTGAATAAACATAAGAAGTGTAAAGAGATACACATACCCGTCTAAATTGGAATTAAGTACATCCTTTCTCACAATTTTGATGGCATCTGCAATTTATCTCCCAATCTTGTATGGTGACCATGAATTCTCAACACGTGAGGAAACAAAGCAGCAAGAGGCTCTAAATAGAACTGAAGTTTGTCTTCCTTGACATACACCACTTGAGGATCATATACGCATATGCACCAGTCGATGAAATTGATTTCAACAGCCACCCAATGTGAGACAATAAGATTGAATGGAGCATATATAACATTGACATCATATAATTCTTTCCTGAAAAGCCTTGGTATGTCTCCTTTGAGTACATCAAAAAAAGTATCTTCAAACTCAAAGGAATCTGGGCCGACAACAGAAAACTTGTCAAGGGTTGTCCTATTGTATGCATGAGCAAAGCTACAATCCAGTACAGTAGTAAGTGCAAACAAATCTTTGAACTCCATAATTGACTTCCTCATAAGCATTATGATTTCATCAATTTCCTGCAAAAACAGGAGCAGAAAAAAATATATTAACAAAATGAGGAATGTCATTGCACAAGCATGTGTACGGATATGACATAACCTGTACATAATATAAGCAGAATGGAGGGTGATCAAAAGAGATGTACATAACCTATACATAATATAAGTAGGTAGAGGAATGGGAAAGTTACCTCATTCTTCAACCAGCCTCCTTTTTGCAAAATACTTTGAATAGAAGTCCTAGTGAAGTTTTTTGTGTACCCCGTAATGGATCCTTTGTTTGCTTTGGCTTCAACCCAATTATAAAATTTTTGACGATCACTTCGCTTTATAGTACAACCAGAATGAGCTTTTAGAACCTTCACGTTATTTCTATATGGGGTCCTCTTCCATCTGCTCTCTTGACGGACCCTCATACCCATACGACGTGAAGGCTGGGCCTCCTCAGTATCAGCATCTTCTTTTTCAGTTTCCTTCATAACAAATGTGTTAACGTATCATACACAAAGAACTCATACAAATTCATATAATAATATGAATACATATTTAAATACAGCAATTGGAAAATGAACATAAAACTAATAATTATACCTCACTCAAGTCATCATTTTTGTCGTCGCATAAATCTTCAACATCATTGACTTCCTGAGAAGGTGCAGCTTTATCACCAGTAGCAGTTGCAGAGGAGGCAAGCTCTTTGATCATCTTCTTGATATTTTTTTCAGTTCTTTTGGATGATAGATAAATTGTTGAATCGAGTTTTTCATACACAATCCCCAAATCTTTAGAGTAGGACACCCACTCATCAATCAATGATTGTTGCTCCTCAACTTTATGATTTATCTCAGTTTGATCCTTCTGAAGTTGAGCAAGCATTTCAACGATTGTAGAAACCCAAACGGGTTTAGTGTCCTCACCACTAAAACGGAAGACAGAAAATAAACATATATTAGCAAGGCATAAAGAAATTGAATAATAAAGGTACATAAGACAGTATATGAAAATAAATACATAAACTCACTACATAACACATATAGTAGCAAGTAAGAAAATAAGTCAATAATAATGGTAAAGATAGATACAGAAACTCACAGCAAATTAGAACCACTCTTGTCAGTTGACTTATTTGCTTCTTCTTCAGCATGACAGGGAGGGGTCAGTGGTTCTTTCCCCTTGGCACTCTTCTTCTTCTTCTTCATAGAACTACAAAAATAACAAAAAAATATAAGTTGAACTGAATTGAAAATGTACAATACATAAATTAAGGTTACAAACATTGGAGATGGTGCAGGAGATGGTGCAGCAGGAACTGTCTTAGAAAACTTTCTCTTCCCCAACTTGGATACTTCCTTTTGAAGAGGTTCTTGAATTTTAATAGACTTGGACCTTGTCTTGGGGGGATTGACAAAGTCATCGCCACTAGACTGTTCTTCAAGAACTTTTTTGGAAGTATCCTTTTTCTGATATTTTCGACTAAATAATAATAGAATATTAAGTGAAAAAAACAATGTTTTAATAAAAGATAAATAGTACATAAGCCAAATGACAGATACAGTATAAATTAGTTGAAAAAAACAATATAAAGAAGGGTATATAAGGTGTATAAATAAGGACAATAAAAAATCAGTACATAAGACAAATGAGAAAGGCAATAGAAAGGAATACATAAAAACAGTATACATAAATCAAATCAATGTATAAACAGTTATCATGAAAGATCAATACAGAGTTAGTACATAAACACAATGTACATAAATCAACGTAATATGTAAACAGTTATCATGAAAGACCAATACATAAGGACAATATGAAGTCAGTACATAAGACAAATGAGAAAGGCAATAGAAACCAGTAAATAAGAATTTTATATGTAGGAACATAAGTATGATATGAATATGCATAAATATAATATGTTTAGACATTTAACATGCATATGCAATACATATGAATATGCATAAATTTAAGTTGAATAAACATAAGCAGTGTAATGCACACATAAGAATAATCATGCATGTAGAATACATAAAGACAATAGAAACAAGTACATATGGCAAATATAAACAAGGTACATAAAATAAAATTAGTCATAATTACCTTGTTTGTCCTTTTTTCTTCTTGTCCTGATAAACAGGACGATGTACCTGAATATTACATTTTTTTAAATCCGTAGAAAAATAAAAAGTCTAATCTGTCATCATCACACTCATCCTCCCACAAATCAGAATCATCATTTTCATAATGGCCCTGGACAGTCTTGATATCTTCCTTTGTAAAGGTATCAACCAAGACTTTGATGTCAGAATATCCAGGATATGGTTTGACCTTCAATGACTTCGACACCCACTTGTTACAGAGGTGATCTGTAGGAGTATCTGAAAGAGTTGCAAATTCCATTGCAAGCTTCGGCATACAATGGAATGCAAGTATCTAAAACAAGAAAATGAGTTAGACAGCAGTAGAAAAAACATTTTAACATAAACAAAAAAGTAAATTTAATGTAAATACACAATGTACCTGAAGGGCAAGAGGAAAACCACCAATATTATAGCCACGACTACATCTTTCTTTACTAGCCTCACAGGACTGGAAGAGTTTCTTAGAATGCAGGAAAGACTGACGACCCCATGGGTAGGCATAAAAAATAGACAAGTCACTAACAAGATTGATGATTTGCTGGCTAACCATCGTCTTCTTGTCTTTGGAGGATAGAACTCCTTCAACAAATATTATAAGAGTCATCTTATACTTAAATTCAAATTCTTTAGGCTCCTTTTCAAATAGTTGTTCTAGTTCACCATTAGTACATCTGTCGCAGCCAACGACAGTACGCATATCAACATAATCAATATTGTCTCCCTCTTTTAAGCCTTCATCACCACAATGAAGACTTGTAATCTCTTGAAATTCATTCAAACTAAAACGAAGAAGAACATTGTTAATGGCAAAGTACATTGAATAGTTTCTTGAAGTTACAACTTCCCTCATGAGCAGGAAGTGTATAATCTGATTGCACAACTTCAAACTTGTGCCCATTTTGATAATAGACCGGAAAACACCGGACTGAAATCTATCTTTATCAGCATCGGAAAGTTGTTCCAAAATATGTCGAATTAGAGACATCCTACTATAACAATTAAGTCTGGCAGAGACATTTGAATCTGTCTCGGGGCAACCTATATGTGAACTTCAAAATACAAGAACATATGAAAATTAGAAGTCAACTACACATAGATGGAAAGTCAATACACAATCAGTACATAAACACAATTTACATAAAATAAGTTAATGTATAAACAAGCAATACATAAACAGAATGTACATAAAAGAACATATGAACATACAAAGTCAGTACATAATGTAAAACAGACAGAGAACATAGATAAGACTACATAAAGTGCAGACACATAATAACACATAATATACATGCAGACACAAGCAAAAACCAACAATACAATACAAAAATATACCTTTTGTGGTGTACTAGGAACCTTAACATCCTTTGATGGCTTGAACGACCTAACTATTGGACGGACCATTTTGAAAATATACTACATATTACAAAATGAAATACATAAAGTTAACGTAATCTGTGTAAACTTGAGCATAATCAGTGTAAAATTTGAAATCCACAAACAGCAAAACAATGTACACAAAAATGAAGCTCAATATAACAACATTCAGTAATAACTTAACCTAATAACCTAACAAGTGAACCTAAAATGAAAAATTCGAAACGACATTATGAAAAAAATGAAAACCTAATCTGTGAAATGAAATACAAGGAAAACACAGCAACAAAAGTATAAAATAGTGTAAAATAAGAAGGATTGGGAGAAGGCATTACCAGTTAGTACTGGAAAAGATTGAAGAAGATGACTGTGGAAGACGATGTCGAACAAAGATGTCGATAGTGAAGGAAACAGTGAGCGAAAAGATGAAGGAACAACGAACGAAGATGAAGGAAGAACGAAGACGACGAAACGAGATGAAAGCAAGAGGTTGGGGAGAAGATGAAGGAAGAACGAAGACGAAAACGAAGACGATGAAGAGAGAAGTTGTGGAGAAGACGAAAGAAACAACGAAGAGTAAGATGAAAAGTGAAGAGTCCCGTCGGCTCCTCCTTTTTGCCGCCTAGAAGATACAAAATACCCGTTTTGTCCCTTAGTGTAATAAAAATTACTACACTCAGCCAGCCTAAAATAGCCCTTTTTGAATTAAAAAAATGAAGGGCCCAATTGGTACCGGGAAAACAAAAAGGGCCTTTATAGCTCATTTTTCTCATTATTTTTCCAAACATATCTGATACCCATATCTCCGATATAGATACCGATATCTGATATACTGATATCAGGATATCGATACCAAACAGGCCCTTAAAGTATTAGAATTAGAATTAGAATTTCGGTTTGAAACTTTCTAATTCATTTAGAATTACTCAAAATTATACGTGATTTCGGTTATTCTCAAGTCTTCAACTATACATTTTGATTAATATATAAAATTTTATAAATAAACAAATAAAATAAGTTCCCAATGTCAAATATATTTTAAAAAATATAACAATATGAAATTGCGAAAACTTTTGTCCAAGTAGATTCAGGAACGACCTGATTATATTTCGAGTAAACATAAATTAATCAAGCCCTAGTCTTTAAGGTTGTTCAATGATTTATTTTATATCCGGGTTTGATTCGGGTTGGGTTCAATGATTGAACTCAACCCGAATCAAATCCAAACCGACCCCGACACGTGATTTCGGTTATTCTCAAGTCTTCAACTATACATTTTGATTAGTATGAAATTTGAAGTCCAAATAAAATTAAGTCTTCGCTCGAACTCCCTTACTTTTTAAATAGTAATAACCGAGTTAAAATGAGCACCAAACTTCAAGGCGTTCAGTTCAAATAACATTCCTAAAGATAATTAGGCGAGTCAATATTTAATAGGTTCATGGTATACCCAATTTACTTTCAAAACGAATTATAATTAACGCATTTTTTTACTCGACTAAAATTAAGGTTCGGTTCAAACTCGAGTCAACTATAAAGGAGGTGGATATGAACATATAAAAGTTTGACTTGTTTTCGGATCTACTATATAATACTAAAAGAGAAGTGAATATTGTCACATGTCATCCCTACATTAAATTTGCCACGTGTCATTTTTATATTAAGCCACCTAACATTTTTTTCCACATGTCATCTTGAGGTTATGCCACCTCATTATTTCTTAAAAAAAATTATACACATTAATGAAGATATTAATATGTACTGTATCCTAAATTGAGATTTAGAATTATATATATTTGGAAAGACTATATTATGAAAAACGAAATTAAAATATATACTAGACAAAAAAAATTCTACACAAGATGGAAATTGCGGAGAATCATATATATATATATAATATTGATGCCATAATTATACCATATTCACCACTTATAATATTTATAAAAAAAATTATTTTTATTATAACTTTTTATAAATATTTAATATTGTAATATATAAAGATGATCATATTGTTCATTTCACTCTAGTAACTTAAATTTATTTATAATTAATTTTGTTTACCTTATTATCACAATAGATTGGATAAGTATAATAAATTAGTTTAAACAAAACTCTTGCATGGCACTAGAACTAAGCCAGTATCAACCCTATTTTGTTCCTAAAGACTTTCCCAAACACTTCTACAATGTTCTAGAAAGTTTAGAAGGTTCCAGCGCAAACTGGAATCCCATGAACTGAAGTGTACTCACATATTTGGAGCTTTATGTACAGGAATTGCAAACATTTTCTATTTGGTTAAAGATAGGTTTGTTAATTTTGGCGGGAAACAATCTTACACCATGAAAGAACACAGGTAACAGAATCAATGATTCATTACACTTCACAAAAGCAATCCTTCTAAATCACAAGAATTTGATCAATAACAGCACAACTGCAGAAAATCTACAGTCAAGCACAAATCAAACACCAAAAATCAGCCTAGTTTTGAACTACAGCCTTCTCGAGCTGGCTTTGGGCAGCCATGGCCATCTCGAATTGCTTCAAAGATACTACAGGGAAAGAGACCATTTTCGGAGCCTTGGCGATATCATCACTTTTTACAGGATTTGTGATTGTTGATCCATCTCTGCCTATGTGTAGCAAATGTTTAACATCAGTTGGAAATCCAATCTCCATATCGGGTTCGAATTCATCTTCCTCGTCTCTATAACCTGGAGTTTAGAATCATCATTTAGAGATGATCTTACAACAATCCAAGAATACAAGTCTTTCACTTACTGAATATTTGAGATGCGCTTCGAAGACTCTGGATTAGTTTATGGATACCGCGTGCAAGGTTGGGTTTTCGAAAATTGAAGAGACTAAATGAACTTTTCGCCTTCACAATTGATGAATTCTTCACCTCTTTGTCTTTGCCTACAGAAACAAAACAAAACAAAACAAAAAAACTATCAGGGTTTGAATATATATATACTCATCTGGGCAAGGAGGAAGAAGACAGTAAAGAAGTGTACATGGTGGAGGTAATCTTTTGAGACAATTTGGTGTGTCAATAGCAACACTAGACTTAGAAGCACAACCCATTGAGAAAGGGAGAATGATCCATCTCTCAATCTGACTCTTCATTGATTCTCCACGATTATAGAAGACGAATGCTCATTCGAAATATGAAGAGATCTTATATTAGCCACGGTAAACACTCTCCCTTGATTAGGAAGTCAGGAGGACACTTTAAAATTGGGCAATAAAGAAGAAGTGATCTTAAGTTTGGTAAGAAGGGACAGGAAGCTATCAAGGAGTGGGTGTTAAGAGTGGTTAAACTGTTGCAACACAGCTAACTTAAGTTAATTGCAAGTGTTTTTGTTTTGTTTTGTTGTTTAAGTATGCAGCTCATATTACTAAAAACACTTTCAAAGATCAAATCTTTTATTCATTTGTGGGTCTGGTTTTGATGCAAAAAGAAAGGAGTAGTTTGCAAGCAAGCTTGCTTAATCTTGATATTCTTCTTGGAGTAGTTAGTGGGATGCTGACAAATTATGTGTCAATTAAGGGAGTTCAGTGATTGGTGGCCTTTTTTATCACTTATGATGACAGGGGGCAAGGAGGGCTAATCATTGTTTAAAGAGTAATTAACATTTGTTTAGTGTAATGAGAGTATTATCCACACGCTAATTTGGTTGTAATGTGATTTGAAAATTTGAAGAGGAGAAAAACTGAATCTGTTGATTAATTAAGCTAAGAAAAGCTTCAAGTTTAGAGGCTATGGCGGTGTGCTAGACTCTCTGCTACAAAAGGTACAGGCATAAGAGTGGTGGACCTAGTAGACCTAGTAATCGCATGGCTATGGCTAATGTTATTATTAGTATTACTTACGCCATTGATACGGATCGGAGCTTGTGATCTACCGGTTACATGGATTCTTGTTGTGTTTGAAGGGCGAATCTCTGGTTGGTATTTTATTGGTTGTGGACCTACATTCACCGCCTTCTCACATCTGCAGCTCGTCAGCAAACCGCTGTTTCCCTTTTTCCTGGTCTCGTCGGCGCTGGAACCGCCTTTAGTTGGATCTCTTAGTGCCGGGTAAGCGAACTCCGACGCGCTCATAGAGAATCCGGCGAGGCTTGCACGATCGAAGCCTTCCGCTGTTGTCACGCTCCAGTCCACGCTCACCTCGCTCGGAGCATAGCACTCCGTAGGCGCGACCGATGGCGTAACTGGCTCGTCAACTTCCTCCTCGGCGAGGCCTGCGATCGCGACGGAGGAGGCGGTGGACTTGTTGAAGGTGGCGATCTGGAGCCGTCGCATGTTGAAGGTCGTCGCTGGATCATCGAGTGAGTCTCTTCGAGGAAACAGCGTTGTTTGAGTTGCAGTGGTGGTGGAGAAACTTTCGATCTCGAAGAGATCGGAGCTCGCATCACTGCAGATATCGTCGTCGTAGCTTGCTCGCCTGGATTTCGGACTCGCAGGCAACGCGAAATTTCGTCCAACGCCTCCCTCCCGTGGTTGGAAGACCTCGATGGAATCCCGAGGAGTCTCTTCGGCGGATGCTCCGCCTTCAGCGACGAGAACTGACGGTTGAACGATGTTCAAATTTCTCTTTGACGGAGCTGCTTTGCTGTTCAGAATTGGGAATGTGAAGCCATTTCCAGTAGCGCTGGCCACACGATCAGGTGGGAAAGTCTGCTCCCTGTGCAAAACGTCCAAATTAGGGTTTGTACTTGCCATTATAAACTTGTTTTTATCCAATTGTGGCCCAGCAATGAAGCTTCTGATCGGTTGATCTGGAATTAGAGTTGTTCTTGTTGTATTTGGATTGCTCAACCTACTCGGATACAAATAACCAGCACCGCCACCACTGGAACTGATCCTGTTCAACTGAACAATGCGTGGTGGTGTCGGTGGGATTCTGCTCGTTTCACTTTCTGAATTCGATTTTTTGACATTGACAGATTTCTTCCCCGAACAAGGACAGATGTTGCCGCGAAGCAACCAATTCATGGAGGCCCCAGATTTCTTGCTGGTTCGGTCCGCCCCACTGGGAAGGTTTCTGATTGAAACCGGAGCTAAGCCAGGAGGATTGGTGAGAAGTCCGGTCTGACTATTCCAACTGGCTTCCGACGACGCCGTTGGTGTTGCATGAAATGATCTACCTCTGTAATTCCTTCCATAACTGTCATCAGAAACAGAAGATAACCTTGAAATGGATGAAACTGATTGTTTAGGAGTAGACAAAGATAATCTCCTAATAGAGGAAGTTTCTGGTTGCTTAGGAGTAGATAATGATAATCTGTGAATTTTGGAGATATCTGGTTGTTTGGGATTGGATACAGTATGGACTCCATTGAAGTACTTATCAGCATCAAAGATACTGATCTCAGAATCTTGTGGTCTGTGCCCAGAAAAGTTGGCTTCTGTTTGCAGGAGTGTGTCATTAGGCTTAAGGTAGGTGGAGAAGGATATATCTCTGTTGGGTGGTTTGGGGGTAAGCTGCGCACGAACGATAGAAGGTTTATCGATGTAATTGATCAACGAGTTCGGTTGATCATCTTCTCTTGGTGCTAAGTGTTCCATTGTTATGTATGCTCTGTGGATTGGTTTAGTTTTCCTGTGATGTGGTGTGCTCTGCCTTATATGTATAAATGAGTGGTTGGGAAGCTGTGGTTCAGAACATCAATCATCAGGATACAAAAAGGCTACAAGGAGTGATGGGTGGATATCTAATTTATTGTCTAAACTTCAAGGATGGCTTGGATATGGTGGATGGCCATAACAACAGCTAAAGCAATCATGGTTTGATCATTACAAGTATGCCTTGGTTGTGGGTCATTATAAATAATATCAGGTATGAAGTATTTATTAATTTTTGAATATCTTATATGGCCCATGCTTAATGTATTACTTATTGATTGATCATGAAGATCCAAATTGAATCATTCTTCTGTGTTATTAATTTGAATAATGATGACAATGAAGTTGCATTTTTGTGCAATGTGCAAATTTGTTGAAGAACCCAAACCTAAGTTTTCTCTTGCTCTTCATTTTGAATTGATAGGACAACCAATTTGGTCTCATTAGACATAGGAATTTGGAATTTGGATTGTTTCTCTAATCATAATATGCTGATATGATAAGATCATACCGACAACAAGGTCTCATCTCAATCAATTATAAGCCTAGTGGCATTAAATATTAATCCTGCATATTGTTGCCTTCTGCTAATATCAATCGTCTAGATACTTGTGACAGTTCTATATCAATCACAGTTTCAATTTGGGTTAAGCTACCGTTTATGACTTGCTTACGTTCTAAGATTGCGATTGCACATTTGCACGTGTGTTTGTCGGGGAAATTGCGTAAATCACAAATTAAAATGTTAATAATAGCGAATACTGTTTATTAGACAGTCATTTGCTGAATTTGTTATGAATTGTGATTGCTAACTTGACAGTGAAGGTGTGTGATTATAACAATGGCTCTGACATCTCTCTACCCTACCACCCTGTATAGTAACTTGTCTGCATATATTATTTGAGCCAACCATTGCATATGGCCATATTCTATTATTCAATGCTGATCCAACTATGCTGGTGAATTTGAAGGCAAATAGCATGAAGAATGAGATGTAACAACCCATGCACAGACAAATGGTTGGAAATCAGAGATAACTCAAAGAGACGAAGAATGTACAGGGTACACATCTGACATAGTGACATGAGAAGAAGCTGAAAACATACAATCCTCCTGATCAGGTATCAAAAATCATTTAACTTCTTGATTAACAATTTTTTCATAATATGGTTTAATTGCTAGTTCTAAAGGTTAGATTGACGAATTTTCGTGCAAAACACAAATAATTGACAGTACGATGCAATTTTTATGACAGAGAAATTTCAGGAAAGTACTGACTTGGGGGACCCTACTGTTTTCATGGATGGAAATTATTTTAGGTAAAGCTGTCATACTTTTTCTGGGACTTTTTGAAACAGAACTTTTTAATTGTTAAGGAAACTAGGATTGTTGTGAGGATTTAAATAGAGAAATGTGCCATAATGTAGAAGCCGTGATGTACTTTCAACCACTGAGCTATACCCGGAATACACGAGTAGTGTTACAAGTAGTTACTTGAAGAAGAGTGCTAACTTGTAAATACTAAATTCCTAAAAACCCATCTTCTTCTATGAAATTATGTTGTGCCCTTGTGTGTATGTGGGGCAATTGGGGTGTGAATGGTTATGATCGGATAGGCTGGAAATTTGTCATTACAGTAGAGAAATCTCTGGGACATGAAAACATGGCAACTTACCCTTACATGCTGCTTGGAATCTTATTTTCATTTTGGTGTTTGTTTTTGGGTTTTTATGATTTTGGTAGAACAAAGAGTTGGCTTCCTTCATGTCATGTTGGTGTTATCTTCTTCCCTTAATACACGCTGCAATTTCGCTATCTGGGTAAACTTCCTTGTTTGAAGATTCTATTATTAGGGTTTTCTCTAGATGAGTTCATCAATGTCTGCATAATAGATCATATGCTTGAGAAAATGTTGTAAATGGTTTGGGCTGGTCCAAATCTGATAGCCCATCAACTGCATATAGGCTATGTAAATGTTGTGGGGACTTAAGCTCAAATTCTAGAACATTGACCATAGTTTCAAGATTCAACAATAGTCGGCTCATGGTTTTGCCAACAAAAACTAGGGTTCAATTTCGAAGAAGCCCATGAAACAACAAAGGTTGATTGAAATAGTCAAATCCAACATCAAACAATCAGAAGAGCCAACTGTTTTTTTTTATAATGGCAACGGCTTCTTGTTTCCTCACCGCCCACGGTTGAACAAAGGAAAGAGGGAAGAAAAACAAGCTGATGTCGACATTAAAAAAGACTATTCAGCTTAATCTTGTATCTTTGCCTATATATATGTGCCTAAAACCCAGATTTCATCAGATATCAAGTTATCATCATCATCTTCCTTTCATTCATTTATTTTATGGCTTCTTTCATTTTGCTGGTGTCTGAGCTTTTCCACCCACATAATATGCAGCTGAATGTCAAGGCTTGCACTTCCGTCTCCGCTTCTATAAAGTCGCCTCCACAGAGCAACCATGCCTCGAAAAAGGAATCAGCATCGATGAAGGCAGAAGGCGTAAGAGTTAAAGATATTGAAGAACAGGTAGCTAGATCATTGGTGTTTGTAGACCTTTCCTGGCCTTGAATACAATTTACTTGATTTCAGTCTGAGTTGTACATAAAGGATGTATATATAATTTCAATAAGGTACCTGTGCTGTTGAGTTGAGATCAAAGCAAATACAGTTCAGATTTTTCCTATAGTTCCTTTGTTCATTGTGCTTACCAATATACATTATCCTTATCCATAGACTTTTGGTGATAGATGAGCAAATGACTCTTTATCCTTAATCGGCAATCTCGAGTTCAAGTTTTAGAGCAAGCACAAAAAAAAAATCCAAGTTCATGGCATCTAACATAGTGAAATGCGTTGAAATTCTAGCACCAATCCTTCCATAAGAGCAACAACCAAAAAAAGAGGTCACAGACTAGACAAGCTTCCATCAAAAAGTCTGAGTAGTAGGGAGAAACCACAGTGTCATCAAATAACATAGTTTTCCATGACAAAATGTAAGTTTATTTCACGATCGTCATTAGAATTTGATGCTGTGCTCTCTTGAGACATGTCAAGAATAAGCAAGCTCGGGTATGTTGCGTTTTTAGCCAGGGGGCCACTTCATTTGGCGCCCTCCGATGACATGCAGATGAATGTGATTGACAGATTGAGCTAACACAAACATACAAACAATTTCAGTGTGTTGTTGTGATGAATGTATGGTAATAAATATTTGAGTTCAAAATCAGCAAAGTTAAAGTCACTCACATCCATCTGGCCCATCATTAATCACAACCCTATAGCCATTAGCAAGGCCTTCCTGTTTGGCAACAAGCTTAGCAGTGTAGAGAAGACGACCAAGAATTTCACAGTGCCTCTCTTCAGCCTGCATCAGAAAAGAGAGAACACGAATTCTTTTCATAATTCACTTATCCAATATGCATATCTAAAGAAGACATGCTGTACAGTATTATATATATACATGACTGTAAGTACTTTGCTTCCGCATTTTGAAGAACGTAATTCATGTCTTGAAAGTTCATCATCCATGCATAATGTCAACCAACATCGTATAACTCCAATATACATATCTAAGAAAGTCATCTTTAGTTTGTTGAGGGGATACCCAGGACAATTTATATGCATCCTTCAATGCAAGGGCAAGCATGGAAAAGTTTCTACTGAATAAAATGCCACTTCCAGTTCTTATAAGAACCCATTTACTGCAGTCCTGAACATCAATCAATCGTCTCTACTGTATCAATAAATTGTGGTGAATTACCTTAGAGATTCCTGTTAAGCCATCTCTGACCTTGGGAATAACCAAGATATGTGTCGGAGCCTGTGGAGATATGTCCCTGAAGGCAAGTACCTGTTTGCAAATCATATGGACTCAAGTTCTATCTGATAAGCAGGCATATTAGTGAAGCAGCTAATAAGAAAATTCTAAGAAAAGCGGTTTGAAGCACATAATCAGACTCGATGGATAAGCTTAAACTCTAAATCCCATTTTCCTATAAATAAGTAAGATTGTGAAGGTACGAGCAATAAAATCCGAAAACATGGTCCTATGAATAAGTATTACAAAAAGATGAAAATGAGGCCTCAAATGATTTTTTCTGAGAATAATTTAGGGAAACGATGAAATTATTTGAGTTGCAAAATGAGAGAGTACCTTATCATCCTCATAAACTACTGTTGCAGGGATCTCCTTGTTGATGATTTTATCAAATCTGCAGCAAAGTTTAATATGTGAGGTTACATTCAAAATTCACAACCAATAACATAATAGAAACTAGAAAGCAATCCAAGTTTGTTTTTGGAGTTGGATAGTAGATTTTCGGTTTCGGACACAAGGGCTACGAAATCGCGATTCAAGTTTCAAACCTCTACACTACAATAAATTTTGGATGATCATCACAGCAATCTTCAGCATATGTGATTAAAACCTAATTCAAGGATAGTATAAATATATACTCCTTCAGGGTCTAGGGTTTCCATAAAATCGACAGAAATTTGAGAAATTTTAGAAAGTGGTTGGGCAATGAAACAACAACTCATTTGAGTTACGGACGTTTAAACGGAAGAAATTGAAGGAAAATCACCAAATAATTCTGAGTATTTAGTAACTAAGAAGAAGCGAAAAAGGATCAGGAAGGAAAGAAAATCTTACATGGTCGGAGCATCGGCGGGAGGCGGATTGGCGGCGGCGGCGAGAGCAGCTTCTTCCTCGGAAGCCATGGGTGAGTTAGAAGTCAAATGTGAAGTTATCACTCCTAATCTGCTCTTCTTTATATTGCTACTCATTGTCTCATTTCTGACGTTCTGCGGCAATACTTATGTGTAAGGTTGAAGAAATTATAAATCTTTTCTGTTAAAAAAGAAAAGGAAAAATGGAGATTATAATTGACTTTTTTTTATGAATAAGAAGAATCGGAGAACAAATACAAGGGAATTAATATCGATCATATATATTAAATTTAAAAACAAAAAACCATGCTTTTACTATATCTTAAACACTGCCAAATATATTTAGAGTTATCGGGATTGGAAATTTTTACCCCACACTCGTTTAAATTCGAAATGATGTGGATCAAACACAAATCATTTGAAAATATTGTAAAACAATTTTGGCGCTCCAACTTTATAAGAAATGAAATGTTTAACCTTATAAAGAAAACACATCTTTTGAAAACAAAGGAAAATGAGTGGATTAAAACCAATTGCGGCAATATCTTCAAGCAATTGAAGGACGTGGAGATAAAATTACATGAAGTTCAAAGCGACCATTACAACACTATGAACCAAAACCCTGAATTAACCCACAGAAATCTCCTAACTAAACAAAACAGACTTATATCTTCCCACCAAAGATATTGGAGACAAAGATCAAAAAATACGCATATAAAAAATATGGATTCAAACTCCAAATATTTCCACCACATTGCTACCGGAAGGAGAAACCAAAAACAACTAAAAGGGTTAACAACTAGAATGAGAACAATCCTCTCATATGAGGCCAAGATTAGTTTTGAAGTAAAAAAGGAATTACAATGTAAAATTCTCCAAGACGCCAATTGACCAATCTCTACTCGACGAGAAACTCCGACTCATCAAAACCAAAGTAAATTATGAGGATAACTTGCTTCTAACAAAACCCCCATCCAACGAAGAAATCATAAATGCAATTTTTGATATTGGATGTGACAAATCACCCGGACCCGATGGTATGTCGGCTGGTTTTGACCAAAAATATTGGCACATTGTAGGATCGGACGTATGAAAAGCGGTAAAAGGCTTTTTTAGAAGCGGAAAAATGCTTAAACAAATCACTCATACTTTTATAACATTGATCCCAAAAATGGATAACCCTGCAACAATTAATCATTTTAGACCTATAAGTATATATGTGCTCTACAATTTATAAAATTATTGCTAAAATAATTATTAAGAGAATGGAATTCATTATGCCAAAACTCATCCACCCTCTTCAAGGAGCATATGTGGCTAATAGATCTATCAATGACAATATCCTTGTTGCCCACGAAATCTTCCACTCTTTTTGGTCCAACAAGAGTAAGGAAGGTTGGGCTGCCATTAAACTCGGTATGGAAATAACATATGGCCAAGTTAATTGGGATTTCATCATCAACATTCTGAAAAAATTTGGATTCAATGACAAATTTGTTGGATGGATTAAGGAGTGTATTTCTACAGTCTCTTTCCCTGTCCTTTTAATAACGGACCAACCGATCAATTCTTCCATGAAAAATGACTCAGACAAGGGGACCCCTTATCTCCCTATCTCTTCATTTTGAGAGTTGAAGTCCTTACACAAATGCTACAAGATGATTGTAACAATTACGATTGATAACATGATTTATCGATCTTTTAGTAGAGCATATAGGTAGTTTTTCCCTTTCTTCATGCATGTTTTAGCCTTAGTTTGTGTCTTTCATGCTTGTTTAGTGCTACTTTGCAAGTATAGACGTCTACACACTCTTTTGGTGACTTTGTAGGTTATTTGGCGTATTTTGGAGCTAAAATGATGCATTTGAGGATCAAGCCTCGGAGTGGATGCTTAGGAGTAATCATACGAGCTAAGGAAAAGGAGAAGAAGACGATTTAGGAACAAACGAGACCAAGTTCCCGAGTGAAGTTCTTCATCTCGGCTGAGATCCATTTACCTCGGCCCGTGATGAAGGCTATTGTTCACAAATCTCGGTCCACATCACGGACCGAGTTCAGGGGTGACTTGACCGAGATCCATTTGACGCTAAAGATTGAAGATCGAAATCTCGGCGCTGACATGGCCCATCTCGGCCCGAGATGCCACCCGATATTCTTTCTTGAGCGTCGATTTTATTTTATTTCAGACTTTTTGGCCCAGCCCATGTCTTTCGACAGGTTTTAGGTTTTAAAAGTAGGGTTCCGAATGGTTCAAAAGTGTGTGGGAATTCACTAAGGAGTCGGTTAGTTGGAAGAGAAATGGGAAGATCGTTTGTTAGATTAGAAAGGAGACTTTTTCTCCTACCTTTCTTCCTCGCTTTATTTTCACCATTGTTAGATCTTTAGTTTATGAAGAAAGATTCAGCATTTTTAGTTTGTTTAGAGTTCAGATTTGCTTTGAAAGTGAAAGACAATTTGTTTTCAAGATTTAATAAAGTTGGGTACTTTCTTCATCCTTTTTTCCATTTCATTTGTGTGCTTGCTTTGATTGATTTGATTTCAGTTTTGATTATGAATATCATTGTCTAGAAACTTTTTGTGGTTCCAAGGTAGTTAGAAAATTGTTTATATCTTGGACTATGATGGATTAATTGTTCTTTATAATAAGTTGTGTAAATCGCTTTAAATTCTATGGAAAGGTTTAGTTTTTGTCAAGTTTAGAACTACTCTAAACCACTTCAACCTAAGTAGGTATTGAGTCGTAACTGAGATATTCTTTCTTAGCTAAATAAGAAAATTTGTTCATATGTAATAAAGGTTTAACCTTTATTGGATTGAATGTGTCATTATTCATTCTTTGAGGCATTTAATTCATGAGACATAGTTGTAAAGGGTTATTTGATCCTTAATTAAGAAATAAGGTCTATTTATGATTTCTCCCTCTTTACCTTGAAAGTAATAGGTATTAGGTTGCGGATTTATATGATCTTGAGACGTAACTATAAAAGAACATTAGTTGAGAAACATTCATCCCTGGAGTTTTACAATCATATATATGTCACGTGTGATTTATCTAATCATGAGTCCAATGTGTATAAATAATGATCTTAAATCCTTGGAACTACATTTTCTCCCAATTATATTTGTTTGTTTGTCTTTTTGTTTTATTTGATTTTCAATCAATAAGTGACAATTGATTGCGAATCCACCACAACCCATCAAAGCCTTTTTTATCCTTCTTTTCCTTTTCTTTTCCAATCTTTTTCTTATTTTAGATTTATACTATCCCATATCAGTTTTCATATCAACCTAACTTAGTCCATGTGATCGACCTTGGAATACTTGCTCTTATTGCGATTGATCCATACAATGTGGGTTCGTTGCACTATATAGTAGATATTAGGAGTATAAATTTAAAGCAAACCGTTGTTTTACTACCTTGTGAATTTTTATCTATTTTGATAGGGATTTATAGGTGGCAAAACCAGCTAACAACGATAACCATATTGGATTCTCCGTATGCAGACAAGCAGCACCAATCTTTTTCCTCTCCTTCGCTAACGATATGATCATTTTTGCAAAAGCTAATTTGGTTTCTTGCCAAAGAACAAAGAAAATCTTTGAAATGTATTGCTCCATATCAGGACAAAAAAATTTAATTTGAAAAATCAGTTTTCCAAACAACATGGAACACAAGCGACAACAATGTTACCCAACTAAAAAACGTGTTGGGGATGTGCCATATTACAACCCTCGAAAAATATCTTGGATGCCCAATTATAAACGGAAGAGTGACAAATGAATTTTTTTTGTGAAATTAACATTAAATCAAAACAACAACTTATTAAATGGAAAGCAAACTCTTTATCACAAGAATGTAAAAAATACCCTCATAAAACATAATCTAGCAACCAAACCGACATTTGTTATGCAAAGTTTTATGCTACCAAAACATGACTTGGATGAACTTGATAAAACCTACAAAAAATCTTATGGAATAAAGGAGACCAACACAGACCTATCATAAACTAGGATACAATTTGTAAATAAAAAAAAGAGTGGTGGTTTGGGATTGAGAAAATCTATAACCACAAATAAATCCCTTCAAATGAAACTCTTATGAAAAATTATAACAGAACCAACCAATACATGAGTTAAAATTATCAACGAAAAATTCTTGAAAAAGCAAAATATTCTCCACTACCAAAAGAAAGGGTCAGCTTTATGACAATTGAACAACCTTATGAAGCTTAAATATGAATTCAAAAAATGTATTATTTGACAAGCCAGTGATGGCAAAACAATCAATTTTTAGCACGACAGTTGGATAACAACGACACCACTAATTAAAATGGTCCAAAATGTTAATCTAATTAACACAAATAAAAAAATTCAGTCACTTTATTAACAACTAAAGAAACTAGGATACCAACAAATTTATCATAGAACTACAAAATATCATCAATCCATATATCATGGAAAAAATAAAAGAAACAATCATTCCCAAAAACAAACTTCAGGACATACTATATTGGAGATGTAGTAAAAACGGTTGGTTATCTACTAAATTTGCTTCCGATATGATTGAAGACGAATCCATTTTACAACCATATAATGCTTGTGAATGGATCTGGAAACTTGATACTCAACCCAAAATTAAAAACTTTATTTGGAAAATGTCTATCAATGGAATTCCTACAAAAGAAAAAATGGATGAAAGAAAAATTGCCGTAACAAGACACTGTGAACTCTGCAACAATCACCTGGAAGACTTCACCCACTTAATAATTGAATGCCCCTTCACTAAACAAATCATTACCAATTTCGATAGAACAATTTTGAATGATCTTAACAAAATAAGATTCCAAAATAAAAAAAGCTCATGAAATCCTACAGGAAGTAAAAAACAAAATTGGAACGAACAAGTTCGAGTGTCTCGCAACTATTTGGTGGAGTATCTAGTGATTTAGGAACAAAATTATCTTTAAAAATAAACCAATTGGACTTGATAAAAAGGTAATTGCATTCATTAAGAACCACATAATTGGAAAACTAAAATAACAGACGTAGATGATTACGATATTTTAAAAAAAAAACAACAAAAGGACACTAACACGACAATAAGGAAAAAACACAATATTAAATGGGAAAAACCAAAACCTGATTTCCATAAACTCAATTTTGACGGATCAAAACTTGATTCGGGTGTAACATCCATTGGTTTTGTAATTCGAAATCATAATGGAGATGTTATTAGCCTTGATGCAAAGAAAAATAATTTTAACTCATTCGTAAAAGCTGAAGCATTCACTCTTAAGACCGGTTTACAAGAGACAATAAGACTACCAATAAAAAAGATTGAAATCAAAGGTGACAATATGTGTGTTATTAGGGAACTCCAAGGTTTTTGGAGCTGTCCATAAGATGTCAAGATGATTATTTCCGACTCCAGACTAAATCTTTGTTTTTTTCATGAAATCTAGATCAGACATGTTTTCAGTGAAATCAACTGTGTTACTGACCGATTGACCCACTTGAGAAATTTGACCCCCAAAACCAAAATTTGTGGTGATCTCGAACTTCGTGTTCTCATTCGCAAGGATGCTTTAGGTTGGATTAACTCTAGAAGGTAGCATAACCTAACCGCTTTCCGTTTTCAAAAATAATTAAATAAAAATAAAATAAAAAGTATCGATCATATATAGAATATTGATATTTGATATTTATAAGTATTACAAAATAACGATATCACATATTTTTTTTCATCCTCGCTTTAATCCGTTCATTCACACTCTTCTATAAAGTTACTATTGGATCTCTACTCTCCTTTATTTGCTTATATTTAAAATGAAATAAACATTTCTTAAGTCCTTTTATCTTTATCCGGATTTTCTCTAGCATTTTTTATTGTCCAATGTCTTGTATTTTTGCTTCATACCATATGAAAAAACGTACCTCAAATTCGGGTTGCAACTTGATTGGGTTGCTCAACTATGTAGTTTCATTATGGTTTCATGTAAATTTCCTGATTAATTGTGTAGTGTGTATGAATTGGATTATTTTGGTTCTTTAGACACACTACTATTTCTATTCGCTTTCTATCTTGTGTTGCTGAAATTTTGAGAGTTAGTAACGGAAGCAATTTTGGTAAACTTGTACCGATATTTGTAATGTTTTAAATGTTTTTAGTGATGCAACTAATGTCACGAGTAGCGTTTACACTCCAACTTCTTGTAGATTTTTGGTAATAGCCGTTAACGTTTCCGAAACTTTTCTAAATTGTTATGAAATATCAATCCTAATAGATGCTATGTTTGGAATGAAAAATAAATGGCTTAAATATTACCAAGAAATTCACATCCTTTATCTTGTAACCGCAATTTTTTTATCCTAGACTTAAACTTGACGGTGTTTCCGATTTGTTTCATGCTTATTATGATTGTTTGTGCATAGACTTAGAACAAGAAAACAATATTTCTACAATTATGCAAAACATTAATACCGAAATTGAAAACTTTGCTTAATAAATTTGAATCAAGTTCTAGTTCTTCTTCAACCGCATCTACTCCTTCTCCTTCTTTTCTTTCAAAAGCACAAAAAAATTTTAGCTTAAAAGAACAAAAACACCTAGACATTCATCATCAAATATGAAATATCAAGATTACCTTAGCACAAGTGTTTAGTTTTGATGGTGATTTTGATATTTTGGATTGGTGGAAGAAACTAGCTTCTACATATCCAACATTAGTGAGAATGTACAACATCTCATGGTCGTGCTCGCATCAACGGTTGCGGTGGAGAAAGAATTTAGTCAATGCGGGAACATACTAGGTGACAAAAGAACTCAATTGAAGCCCGAGAAGTTGGAGATACAAGTTTGAATTCAAAATTGGATAAGGGCGGCGAAGCGGAATGCACCGGTATATGACTCCAAATTGGATACCAACTCCAAAGACGACGGCACTACTTCGGAGTCTGAGACCGAAAGGTAAGCGGGTAAAAAAACTCGGAAGTCCCAAAAAGGTAAGACAACTACGTGAGCTTTGATTCCTCTTAACCCCGAGAGGATACAAATACGTAAGCAACCGGAAAACCGGTTCAGGCCTCCTTTTCTTTTTTTCTTTTTTTGTTCAATTGAATTTCGGTTTGCTTTATTTATTTATTTTGAATTTTAATTTCAATTTGTTTTATACTTTTATTATTTATTTTTTAAACTTCATTTCCGTATTTTTTTTTAAAAAAAACCGTGGCTAAACCGGCGGTTTAGGTTCAACCTAAAGCGGCGATTTAGCGGTTTTGATTCGCTAGGTTTGACCTTGGGCCAAACCTAAATCGCCGGTTTAGATTTGCAACCCATCTCTAAATTATAAACTAGTCGTATTCTATAAGAAATGACTTCATTCATCCTCTTCAACGTTGATTGGTTAGGGAGCTACAAAGTTATATTAGTTTAATAATAGATAAAATTAAAAACTTATAAAACTAAATTTGCATGATATTTTTCTTTAATAGTTGTATGATTGTATAAATGTTTAAAGGAACTTTATTTTATTATTCGAAGAACTATTTAAAGAAAATTGACGATTGGAAGATTTTAAAACAACTACAATGGTTACCCTTTTTGTTGATAAATTGCACAAAATTACATTAACATAAAAAAAAAAATTTAGTAAATGTAAAAAAAAAAACACAAATGCCATCTACATGACTCTATGTGTTTTTATTGATAATTTTGCAATTCCCCGTATTTTGTGGGTAATTTTATATGGATCTCTTAGAACATCCATATTAGAGAACACTCAAGATTAATCTTAACTCACTTTTTAGTTTTTCTCTCTCTGTCACGTCAACTTAAAAACACAACCAAATTTATACCCAGATCAATAAGAACATACTACTTGTTCTTAACATACATATCATATATTATCTACTTGAATTTGTTTTATAAATAAAACCATAAATGAATTATATTCAATATTAAATTTCAAACAAGAAAAATTAAAATTCATAAAAAAAAAGAAATATATTAGTGTGGGACTCATTTAAGATCAATCTTGAAAAAATCTTGATTCCCACAAACTTAATATGGATCCCACACAAGATCAAAATAAGAACACTCTAAGATCAGCCGATGTGGCTGCTCTTACTTGTTTTGTATATTTTTATTCTTGCAAACGTTGTAAACGGCTTATGTTTCTAGTAGTTTTTAATTTTTGCTTCTTAAGGTTAAAAAAAAACTTTTGCTACTGTACCGAGTAATTTATATAAACTTCCTTAAAAATCTTACCTTTAAAGATCATATATTAACAAAAAAAAAAAATTTTTCAATTAATCAATTGAAATAGCCTATTTTTTGCCTGGCCCATTACCATTTAGCTTAATATTTATTCAATATTTCATTTCATAGCATATAAATAATGATAATCTATTTTATTTTTTTATTTTTGAGTTTATAAGAGATATTTAGCTAGGAGTTTGAAGTTGCTAACACATTATAAATTTATGTGATATTACAATTTAAAGGTCGTTTTTTAAGCAAATGAGTAATATCTGTAAAATGTCAGTGTAAAGAAAGCCCAACTTCAGATCCGGCCCAAACAAATCTGTACGTTGTAACAACCCGACCCACAAGGAAATGAATAGTATCCATATAAATAATATAAAGGTAAATTTCGGATGATACCCTGTGGTTTGAGAATTTTCAGATTTTGTCCAAGAGTTTTTTAGAGTTTGAACAGTACCCTTAAGTTTTATATTTTTCCGAAATTTGCCCTGTTTCACTATACATGCCAAACACTCCCTATCTTTAAATTTAAAAAATTGTGAAGAAAAAATAAAATAAATGAAATTGTAAAGAACAGAAAATCAAAACAAAATCAACCTTGTTCTCCAATTGAGCTTTTCGTTCTTGTTGCTTTCGTGTAGCCACGAGTATAGAGATTCGTTCTCTATGTAATTGATTTTAGTCCGACACAGCAGAAGCCTTCTAGCGTAACAACACTGTCATGTTTACCTTCACAAAGTTCAAACATAATTGATTTTAGTATAACACAACAACAAAACAGCAACCAATTGAGTAATAATAGATATAGATCTAGCTAATAATCATTCAACCATTATTGACTTTTGACAAAGCTAGATAGCTAATTTAAAGGAAAACCTAGAAAATCTTAGCTAATTGATTGTAAATTATCACACCTACAATGTTAATGGATTTTCTTAACTAATTTGAAGGAAACCCAAGAAAGAGAGTATACCTATTGAAGAAATTTGAGTTCCTGATAAGCTTTCCACTTCATTTCAAATCCACACATAATGTCAACCGAACTCTACACAGAAAAACCGAATTTCACACAGAAAAATTAGACACAAGTTCAACTCTGATTCCCGCCCCGAAAAATCCGAATCTTTGAAAAAGACGCCACAACAACTTAAGTTCAGTTTCAATTTTTATATGAAGACACAAGGAGAAGATACGAGAGAAAGCTAGGATTAGGGTTCAAAATTTTCAAACAAACCCCTAATCCTGCGATGGAGCGAGGAGTGAAGGAGGAGAAACGAGCCTAGCCCCGAGATGGAGCGACGAAGGAGAAAGTCTGCCTTGCGATGGAGCGCTGAGCCATGTAGAAGGCGACGAGCGAATGGAGGAGAAGAAGCCCTGCATTTATTTTTTATTTTTCTTTGAAGTTTTTTTTTAAAAAATCTAAAGGTAAGGAGTGTTTGACTTTTTTAATAAAAATTGGACAAATTTCAAAAAATTATAAAATTTAAAGGTACCGTTCATAAAATTCGAAAAACCCCAAACCACATTTACCTTCCGCAATTTCCCTAATATAAATGGTATACTGTGACTGTAATCATCCAGATATTTTTGGTGCACGAGAGAGAAGCGAAAAGATAAGCCGTCGCATTTCGAAACCCTAATTTGCGATCTATCTTTTTCAAGCCAGCCCTCATCTATGGCGAAGAAGAGAAAGCTCGTACCAAAATCGGGGGAAGCTCAAAAGCAGAAGCTGAAGAAGGAAGAACAAGAACAAGGTCAAGAAGAACAACATCTCACAAATCAAGTTAAAGCGGAGGATCCAGTAACAGAGGTGGAAGAGGAGGAAGAAGATGATGAGCAGACAGAAATCGAGGGTGAGGAGGAGGAAGAGGACCAAGCCGTCAAACAAGAGGAGGATGATGACGTTGGCGAGCCGATCCACAAGCTATTAGAGCCGTTCAGTAAGGAACAACTGATCAACATCCTTGCGGAGGCCGCCGAGAAGCACGCGCAGGTCGCTGCGCGTGTGAGGAAAGTGGCTGACGAGGATCCTGTTCATAGGAAGATTTTTATTCACGGTCTCGGATGGGATACCACCACCGAAATCCTAAAAAACGCCTTCGTCCAATTTGGAGAGATCGAAGATTGCAAGGCGGTGACTGATAAGGGGACTGGTAAATCCAAGGGCTACGGATTCATACTCTTCAAGTCGAGGACCGGCGCAAGCAAGGCTCTTAAGGAGCCGCAGAAGAAGATCGGTAACAGGTTTACATCATGCCAGCTGGCAGCCACCGGGCCTGTTCCGGCGTCAGGAGCTTCTGGTTCGACACAAGCTGCGGCTTTGCAACAGCCGGTATCGGAGTACACGCTGAGGAAGATTTATGTGAGCAACGTTGGGCCTGAATTGGATTCTCAAAAGCTTTACACTTACTTTGCTAAGTTTGGTGAGATTGAAGAGGGGCCTTTGGGATTAGACAAGCAAACTGGAAGGCCTAAGGGTTTCTGTTTGTTCGTTTACAAGACTGTGGAGGGTGCTAAAAAAGCATTAGAGGAGCCTCATAAGAACTTTGATGGAAACATCTTGCATTGCCAGCAAGCAAATGATGGATTGAAAACTGGGAAACAGAATTTCAACCAGCAAAGAAACCCACAATTTGGAAGGAACAATAACCAGAATTATGCTAATTCAGTTGGTGGGTTAGCTGCAGGTGGTGGTGGGCCACAGATGATGGGCCAATCCATTTCTGCAACTATTCCGTACAACCATGGTGTTGCAGCTGCTGCACCTGCTGCTGCATTTAACCCTGCACTTCTCACTGCTTTGTTGTCTTCACAGAATGGTTTGGGACTGCAAAACTTGTTGAGTCCGCTCGCGGCTGGAATGGCTCCTGTTGTACCTGGAGGTGGGCAAGGGATGCAGGGAGGTTATGGGAATCAGGCAGTAGGGAGTGGTGTGAACCTGGGAATGTTGGGTGGCTATGGGAATCAAGCAGGATTGCAGAGTGCTTACTCAAATCAGCAACAGGGTGGTTCTAGAACACAGCATGGTAGTGGTCACACACCATATACTGGTCGCTGATACTTGGATAGGTATACTCCTTCGTTCAAGTCATTGTATTTGTATCTTGTTATGACCTGTTTCTGATATGCTTCTGCTTTAGTCCTTGCTGAGTTCTGATACATGTGGAGGGTTCTCGGTTGATAAATTACATCCCAGACTGTAAATTGTATCATAAAGGAAGCATGAGCTAGGATAAACCAATTTGAATAGTAAGACAGGCAAAGATGATGTTTCATAAGATCAGCTTAGAGCTAAGGAACTACAAATTTATAGTTGTATGCTCTCTCTATGCTTATCTGAAAACATTAGCTGCCAAACGTACTAATGAAATATCTTCAGCGTAAATAATCTATCTCTCAAGTTGATATTCTAGTGGACACTTTTTGCACTATATTTGACATTCTGGTTTTCCAAGAGGGATAAAGATTTGGACTTTAGTGATAGAAGGTTGAAGAGGTTAATTGCTTTGTGTAGTCCCCACACACAGGATTTAAGGTTGAAGAGTGTAATTACTATTCTAACATATAAAGCATTATACAATGCAGAGGAACCAATTAATGATTAGAAAATATCAGTTTTTGAATGGAGTTTTTGTTAATGCTAGATAGAGAACACATCTATTTACACTTCCATGTCTTCTTCTTTACGCTTTTCCTTGTTTTCTTGTCACTCTGTGTATACAATGATGCATCTTGTTCAAAGTGTCAAGTTTTTAATGCAGCTTTTCTGAGCTGAATGTTAAGTTTCCAATATTGTGGTATAAAGTAGTTTACTAATTTATGACCCTTCTAGTGACCATTTGTGCACTGTATATTTTCTATATTTTCTTTAATAATATTAATATTTGGCAAATTATTTTTCCTCTTCACAGGTAAGTTATAAACTTTTAGTGTTTTCTTACAAGGTATTTCAATCATTTGATGATATGGAAATGAATTAAGACAGTTTACCAAATGGAAGATGATATTTTTGAGCACTTGGTGATTTCTATCATCTGACAATTGAAATTGTTTTATGCATTCCCTTCACGAGAATTTTTTCTGGTGAAGTTTAAGATTTTATCAAATTATTTTTATGATTTATTGATTAAATGTGCAGATCCTAATAGGTGCATCACTGTTTTAGTACTGGCCTGGTGAATCTTCTGAAGTTTCTGGAGCTATGCAAACAAGATCTTTATGATTTCTATCTTTCCTTTACTAGAATGACTGAAGTGTTTTCACTAAATGGAGCTGGTGTTTTCGTACCTTTTAAAACATTTGTAATATTTTGAAGGCTTTTGAAGTTCCGTCAGTATCATGTTTCGTCGGTTGCTATAGAATTTACTTTTGAAATGGATTTGGATGCTTTGCTACCAGGTGTCTTTGGTGGCCTTCTTCGTTTCTGATACACTTGGCTCTTTTTTTCTCTTCCCTTAGATCTTTAAAAACAGTATGCTTTGATAAGTTTTTTCAAGTTGACCATCCGGCAACTAAGCTGTTATCATTTTTTTACTATCCGATTGTGTGCAGGTACTTGTTTATCTGCACTAAGATGTTGTTTGCTAATCCCTAGTTTAAAATTTTGGAACTAAAAACAGAACCTAAACAGAGCAATTATTGAGCATGATAGGCACTCGTAAAGAAATAATCGTGCTTGGTTGTCTGGTATTGTGCTCTACAGGGTTCAGTGTGTTTTACATGTGCAACTGCATATTTGTAGTTCTTATGTAGTAACCCTATCTAGAGAGAAAGAACCGATTCATAAAACTGACAGCTATTTTGATGGGTTGATGTTGCAAGGTCACTAGACGAGCTTTATTGCCCTCATTCTAACTGATTAGACTCTTTAGAAGCTGTTGATGAAGAAATTCTGGTACGAATCATAGGTGAATCACAATCAGATCTCTGAGTCTGATTTTATTTAGGTTTAGTGCTTCCTTTGGTACTCGAACTTGACGCTTCCATCCTCATTCCACTTACTGACCGCCCGCCACCCCCTACTGCCTACCGGGCATTGGGCCTTCGATGTAGCTTGTGGAAACCATTTTTTGTTTATGTTTATCATGTAAGAGTTGCTTAAGCTGTATTGATTTTTAGTTCAGGCAAGTCTGTCTTTTGTTGTTGTGGATAAGTCTAGCCAAAGATTTTGCCATGTAACATGTCGGTAGTGGTAAGATGTTAAAATTTTACCAAATCAACTCACGCTTTATGGCCTAATTACAGATCATCAAATTGCGTAACATCACGGTCCAAACACTAAAATCTCAGTTGCTATCATATCGAAGATAAATTTTTGGTCTACTATATTGCTAATTCTGTCACGTAAATTCACAAGATACCTTCTTTTTCTAATTAAATGAAAGATAATTTATGTTCGACTGTTGATGAAAGAGGTTCAATAATGAGGAAAACATATGTATAATTTCAAAAGTATGAGGAACGACATCATAGTGCTTGTTTGGTATGATCCGAATCGGTTTCAGAATCACTCAAATCAACTTATCTTTACAAATATAGTGTTTTAGTGTTTTAGGTCACTAATTTATCATGGCAAATTAGAACGTATGTCAATATTATATAAAATTAATGTATTTTTAAACCATAATTAGTTCATCTTTGATTTCAATCTGATTCCTACAACGCGAACCAGATGAGCTTGTAAACGAGGAATCACAACATACACAAGATGGTTTCTATGACGAAGCATGTAAACATTGACAAAAGTTTATATCTGTCTATGACGAAGCATGTGAACATTGACAAACGTTTCTATGTGGTCAAAATTACAGTTGAAGCCCCTAATGGAGGATACAACAACGTTGCAATCGCTTTTTTCATCATTCTTCAGCTTGTTTCTGAAACATTACGCTTTCTCAATACCTACAACTTCAATAGTGTCAAGTACATCATTTACAAAGCCCAAAAAAAGAAAAAAGAAAGCGTGTTAATCTAACACTTACAATCAGCAGCAATGTTACACCATGATTTTGCTGAAATCAAACCCTACTTTCTTCCCTATCAAGTCTGTCTCTCAAATCAAGCTCTCCTCTTGTTACTATTTTCTTGCTTCAAGAATTCCTTCTCTGAGCCCATACTAAAGCCAGCAGGACTCCCATGTTGATCTCGATCCCATTTGTCTAGTGAAGAGCGTTTTTTCTGGTCTCCCACAGTCGGAACAGGAGGAGAAATTCCTCCTGAAGTTGAGGACGAGTCATCAAGCTTCAGCTTTTTGCGAGGCGATGGAGATCGTATGTACGCATCTGGCGTTGAAGGAGAATCGGATGGCTTGTCTGGTTCACCATTTGCATCATCAGCTAATTGCAATGTCTCTGATGTGTTTAGCATGCTACTTAGTTTCTGCTGCTCCTCTATTATTTTCTGTAGGTATTTTCCCTGTGCTTCTATCCTCATTTGTAGTTGCTTTTGTACCTATCAGAAGTCCAAAACAATCATTATAAGCTTCAAATTATAGTGTTGTTGTGTTGTTTATCTAGCAAACTTGACAAGAAGTCATAAGAAACAAAACCCGTCTTAGATCATGTAACGGCCTTGTGTTTTACCTTTCACATTATGCATCAGTATTCAGAAGCTATCGGCTATTAGCAGTTAAAAAGAGCATATTGGAAATGCATCTTTAACAAATAAAACTAAGACAAACCTCTAGCTGCTCGTGAAGACGCTTCTGAACCTCCATCTGCATCCTGAGTGCATCATTAGCCTCTATTCCCCTGAAGAAAAAGATGTTGCAGGATTGTAGGTTAGAGTTTGAATCACACAGCAGAAACGCAGAGCAGAAGTAACTCACTGCAAAGAATCCATGCTGCATGTACCATCTCCAGAGCCTTTCTTCTCATCTTTATTAGAACCTAGAATTCAATATCATCCATTAACCACAAATTACCCAAAATAAAGATTCTACTGCATTCCCCGAGAATCAGGATGATAGATGGGAGCTTTACCGTCACTTGGAGATTCTGGCAAATACTTTGCTAGGCGGTATTTCTACATACACAAAGATTTTGCTGAAGTTAGTAACATGAACGATATGATGTAGCCATGTCAATACAAAAAATTAATGCTTCAAAGACAAACCTGTAAATGGCTTTTGACATGATAGATGGTTAAACCAGGTACACCCATCACTCTTAGAACTCCTTTCGGCGTTGCCCCTAAAATAGAATATAAACTTTATAGAAAGTTTGTCCACTACACATAATAGCATCTTATATTTCCTTATGCAACCTCATGCAGACGTGCCAAATGAAAGACTGATTCTATATTGTCAACTTCCAATTCCCTCAGATTACAATTCAGAAATACATAACTATACTAATATTTGCCAGAAAGTTCACTTGCTGATGCAAAAACCTCAACTACTAAGACACGAGGATCTTGAAAACTTACTATCCGGTCCACCGAGTTGAGCAATGGCATTGACAAAGCGCTCATGCAGCTCACCTGTCCATCTTAACCTTTGCTTCCCATTGCCCCCTGGAGGAGTTGGACTATTCATAGCAGTACCTCCCACTGCCTCGGAATTAGCAGCTTGCTCGTTGCCTGGAGCTTTATACGGCACCAAGCCAGTTGTATGCATAGCAGCACTGCAATTTCCAAGCAGAACAATGGAAAAACATTTATGTCTACAAAGTTTCAGGTTCTAAACAATACACCTCAATGATATCACCCAGAATCCTCCTGTCCTTTTTTTATTAACCCTCAATGCTAATAATTCCTCTCACTTTCATCAAAATTTAGCAGCAAGTATTTTTCTACATCAGGAGCATAGTGCAATTCACATAAAAGTACAGAAGTTTGATCCCATTAAGGATTAAGGATCAAGGATCACACGTAATACTTAACTGAACGGTACATAACTATCTAATGCCGTAAAAATCCCTAAAATATATTAAAACAACTCTAATTTGGGCAATAATCAAAATAGGTATCAAACAGCATAATAATTCAAAATTGCAAACCTAAATCAGAGAGGATAGAAAGTGGTGATCGACATACCGTGAAACCGGATCGAAATCGGGATGAATTTGGATCAAACAGAAGATGAAATCGCATATAAGTAGACAAGGTAACGTCAAGAGTGAGCAAGCTTATACCAAAGACTTTGAAGTTGCTCACTTTCCTCGCCTAATTATAGCAAACTGTGGAACGAAATCACCCCAGCTAGCAGTAATCGGAGACTAATGAGACAGGAAAACAGGGCGAAAATAGGGGAGATTTCGAACCAGAGAAAGAGAAACGAAGGCCAGGTAGATAGCGTGGAAGGACGACGACATTTAACACAAGATTCCCCTCTTTCTTCTTCTTCCTCTTTCCTCTCTCTCCGCCTTTTCTGAGGTGTTAGATTGTTTCTAACGGGTCTTCCTCAGCCTCTCTATTTTGCAAAAATTGCATAAAATAACCTTTTGAGTTATTTCGGAAAATATCCTAAATTAAGGTGGATTGTAATTACTACCCTCTTGACAATATAATATAATATCTCGTCCCAGATAGATGAGGATTTTTTCTTCAATAATAAAAGCAAAGTAAATAGATGAAACTTATTTTTGAAAAACTCATTATTTTAAACAACAATTTATCCTATTCTTTTTTGAGAAAATAATTGATCTCCATTGTCAATTTGTCACCCTATTTTCGCAAATAAGTTTTACATAGGGCTACATTTAAAAATATATACATTTTATTTTATTATTTTGATAAATAACCCCATAAATGAGACTAGTGTATGCAATTCTGACTATTTTTCTGCAAGCATTCTCAGATGTAGAAGGTCATTTACATTTATTGATTTGTATTATTTTTCATTCTTTTGGAGAAAATGACTCTCTCTCCTAACCCTAGCGACGATCCCGAAGCTGCAACCGCCATCGGTACGAATGGAGATCCCAATGCTCCCGCCGCCCAAAATCCACCTCTGAAACTGCCTTCCGTTGTTGTGGATCCTTCTGCAATTATTGATCCCGTGCCAAACCCTAATCCCCAAGTGACCCTGGATCCTTGAAGCCGAAAATTGTTTGCATCCGAAGATTGGAAGAAACTCCCGGATATAGCAGAAAATCTCATTGATTCGGGTAAGGTGAAAGTCTCGTTTCCAAAAGGAGTTAACGCAACTCCTTCTATCAAGATTGATACAGAAGTGGTGAAGTTCTTAGAAGAACCATGGAAGAACTCGGTGGTAGTGAAGTTACTAGGTCGAATGGTATTATACTCACTGTTTGAAAGGATACTCAAGTTAATCTGGAAGCCTGTTGGGGGTTGGTGTGTGATTGATCTTCCGAATGACTTCTTCTTAGTTCACTTTGAGAGAGAGAATGACATGCTGGGGGCACTAGCAGGGGGCCCTTGGACCATGTTTGGACATTATATGATGGTACAACAGTGGACGCCGGATTTTGATCCGGATTCTTCAGTCATTACGATAACTGGAGTATGGGTTAGAATTTCGGGTCTTCCTTTTTTTATGTACAATAAGAATGTATTGTGGGTTATCTCTACGGCAATTGAAAATCCAATAAGAATAGATGAAAATACTTTGCAACTTACTAGAGGTAAGTTCGCTCGAGTTTGTGTGGCAGTGGATCTATTTCAGCCTTTAAAGGGTGATTTACTATTGAATGGGAAGAGGTTGAAGTTAGAGTATGAGAACCTTCATACCATCTGCCATGGTTGTGGAAGATATGGCCATTTGGTAACACTTTGCCCAGAAAGACCACAAGAATTGCAGCTTGGGGTGGAGGGAAACATGCGGAATACGAGAGGGGAGGCTATGACGCAGAATGTGGAGCATAATGAAGTTTCTGATTCTCATGTTTCACAAGAGACTACGGGTAATTGTGATTCAGGACATGGGCCTTGGATGACTGTTCCGATGAAACAAAGACCTAACATAGGTTCAAGGAAACAAGAAATGAGTAGTCAGAGAATTGTGCCTTACAAGAATGCTTCTGTTGTGGGTACAATGAGGGGACAAGCGGTGAACTCGGAGATTAATAAGGGAAAACAACCTTTGGTTAATCCTTCTACTTTACCCGTTAAGAATAGTCAAAGAAAACGGCCAAGAGCTGGGAATGCTAAGGCCTCGACTAGTGGAGGGGATTCCGTACCTGGGTTATCTCATGTCAACAATGATCATTCTAAGTCGCTGGCGGCCATCCAAGTGAAGAAACCGATAGTTAATTTGGATGTTTCACCTACAAAGCGAGTGGAGATTATGGAAAGGGTGGCACCTGGAGTGATGATTTTTAAAGCCACTGATGTTCCTGAAGATATGGTGGTGGAGGAAACTATTAATAGATCATAGTTTGTAGATCAAGATGATAGTATGGAGAATCGTGATACTGGTGGAGGGAACACCCCGAATACCATTTTGGTACGGGAGTCTTCCTAGTGTTTGTTCCTCCCGTCTCTCTTTTTCATTTATTTTTTTAATGATTAGTCTTTTTTGGAATTGCTTCGGAGCGGTGAAACCGAGCTTCCGAAGATCTATCAGATACCTATTACGTAAGTATAAGCCAAACTTTGTTGCTTTATTTGAAACTCATTGCTCCGGGGAGGCGGCAAAATAGATTTGTAGAAATATGGGTTTTGACTCCTGGGATCGAGTTGAATCAGTTGGGCAGAGCGGTGGTATTTGGTTACTCTGGGACTCCAATGTCTGCCAAGTGAACATTATTGAAAAGAATAGGCAGTTCATATATGCTACGGTTGGTGCAGGGCATGAGAGGTTCCATTTATTGTCTGTGTATATTTGCCCAAACCCTAGACTAAGGGGTAGGGTGTGGGAAGAAATAGCTAATGTTTTGAACCAAACTTCGGAACCATTTGTCATTGTTGGAGATTTCAATGTTATTTCTGATCTGGGGGAGCGTATTGGTGGATCTGGAGCATTGACTAGGGAGGACATCCGTTTTGGTCGTTGGCTACAAGATAACTCGCTCATTGATCTTGGGTTTCAAGGGTCGCAATTTACATGGTTTAGAGGTCGTGAAGTTGCATCGAGGGTTTCCAAACGCCTTGATAGAGTTTGCATGAACATGGCTGGACGAGTAAAATGGGATCATGTTGAGGTGAGACACCCGCCAAGGCTTTCATCCGACCATAATCCCCTCTTACTTTCTCTTCAAGGTTTCGTTCAGACGGGATCACATCGTAGACCTTTTAGGTTTATTAATGCTTGGCTTTTGCATCCTGAATTTCATGCGCTTATTGAATCTGCTTGGGATAAGATTGCTCCCCTTCCGTTGGCTCTTATGAAACTCCGAAAGGTCTTGATTAAGTGGAATCGTGATGTTTTTGGGAATATCCATGAAAGAAAAGCAGCGTTGTTACGTTTTTTGGAGAGAGTGCAACTTGATCTTTCTTTGGGGGCTACGGAGGAGATTATTGCCCGCGAGTTGCTTCTGAATAACGAGTTGGATAGGTGCTGGAGCAGGAGGAAAATTTGTGGCAACAAAAGTCGAGACAACTATGGTTGACGTGTGGAGACAAAAATACTAGATATTTTCACCTTTCAACAATTATTCGTAGGCAGATGAACCAGGTAGAGGCTTTAAGAAATGATGATGATTCTTGGTGCATGGATAGGGAGGGGCTTGTGAAGATTGCTACTGAGTTTTACATGAACCTGTATGGCCCGAGTACCAGCACTCCTCTCCGATCTATTGCAACTGGGCTCTTTCCTAGTCTCACTGATGTTGAGAAAGAGCGGCTTTCTTTGCAGATCTCATCGGAAGAAGTATGGGGAGCTGTTAAGGACATGGGGGCTGGAAAGGCGCCGGGGCCTGATGGATTTAACCCGGGTTTTTACCAACAGGTGTGGCCGGTGGTCGGGCCAGCGGTCTGTAAACTTGTCATGGATTTCTTTGCGACGGGTGTTCTTCCTGATGGTGCAAATGATACTTTGGTTGTGCTTATTGGCAAAGTTGACCGCCCGGAATTTATACAGCAGTTCCGCCCTATCAGTCTTTGTAACGTCTTTTACAAGATGGTTACAAAGGTTATGGTTAATAGGCTTAAGCCGCTTATGAATTCCCTTGTTGAACCTATGCAAAGCAGCTTTATTCCTAACCGATTTATGTGTGATAATATTGTTATTGTCCATGAAGCTGTGCACACTATGAAGTCAAAGAAAGGTCAGAAGGGTTGGATGATCCTTAAATTAGACCTAGAAAAAGCTTATGATAGACTTCGTTGGGAGTTCATTGAAGAAACGATCAGGGATGTGGGACTTCCAAGCTGTTGGGTGCAGCGTATTATGCGGTGTGTTTCTACAGGAGAATGAATGTTTTGTGGAATGGTGATAAGACCTCTACGTTTAACATGACGAGAGGTTTGCTTCAGGGAGATCCCATTTCTCCGTATCTTTTTGTGTTGTGCCTTGAACGGCTGGGTCAACTTATTGACAAAGCCATGGGGGAGAGTCTGTGGAAACCTATGAAACTGTCAAGGGGTGGTCCGACAATCTCGCATTTATTTTTTCGCTGATGATATTCTTTTATTTGCGGAAGCCTCGGTCGCACAACTTAATGTCATTAGGAATATTCTGGATAGCTTTTGTGATGCTTCTGGTCAGAAGGTTAGTGCTCATAAGTCAAAACTCTTCATTTCTCACAACTTGAGAGGTGAGATTGAAAGTCAGCTTAGTAGACTTAGCGGCATTCCTAGTACGCGGAACCTTGGAAGGTATCTTGGAATTCCGATTGTTCATGCTGGCCCGTCTAGGGAACTTTTCGGCCCGGTCATGGAGAAAGTTACTGCTCGGCTTGCTGGCTGGAAGAAGCGTACTCTGAGCATGGCCGGAGGGTTACAATTGTAAAGTCAGTCTTGTCTGCAATCCCGTCCCATATTATGCAAGTCTTGATTCTCCCTGCTCATATTTGTGGAAAGTTGGATAAGTTGAGTAGAGATTTTATTTGGGGTAGTTGTAATACCGAGAGAAAGATCCATCTCATTAAGTGGGATCATATTTGTTTACCAAAGGATGAAGGGGGGCTTGGGGTTCGTAGTGCTGGTGAGTTTAACCTTGCTCTTGTAAGCAAGCTTGGGTGGAGGCTTTTTGCGGATAAAGATGCCATGTGGTCGAGGATGTTCAGGCATAAGTACCGTTTAGTTGCTAGTGATTGGCCGAAAAATATTTCTTGTAGACAGGGAAGCTCGCGTGTTTGGAGAAGTATTGTACGGGGCTTTAATGAAGTGATTGCCCCTAATATTGCATGGACTGTGGGTAACGGAATGGATACTAGATTTTGGGACGATAAGTGGTTGGGAGATACGGCCCTTTGTCATTTGGCTGCTGTGCAACTCTCACAATCAGAACAACTACTAAGGGTAGCTAATATGTGGACTGAGGGGTCGGGATGGAATTGGACCTATTTGTCCAGTAGAGTTAGCAATGCTACGTTTTTACGCTTAATGACGTTCCCTCCTTTATCGGATAGACCAGATGTGGTGCGATGGAGTAGGACTAAGAACGGTGAGTTTTCGGTGGCGTCGGCTTTGGATTTTATCCGCCGGGATCGAATTCTGCTTGTGCTAAGACTAGGCCTGTTCCCACCGGTCTGGAAACTCGATGTGCCGGAACGAATCAAGACCTTCTTGTGGAAGGTTTGTTGGGGACGCTTGTTGACGAACCAAGAAAGAAATAGGAGACATATGGTTGATAGTGCGAGTTGCGACCTTTGCACGGGAGTTGCTGAATCTTTGTTACATGTTTTTAGGGATTGCCCTATGGTTAGGAGCATTTGGCAGAAAGTTATCCCTGGGGATCACATGTCCATTTTCATGTCTCTTCCCTGGGAGGAATGGTTATTTGTGAATCTCAATGTGGGAAGAAGTGATTTACTGAACGTGCAATGGAACATGTTGTTTGCGATGGTGTTATGGTGGGTTTGGAACTGGCGCAACAACAGAATTTTTCGCCAACAAGAGGGGGTGGAAGACAAGCTGGGTTTCCTATGGGGCAAGTATCGGGAAAATTACGAGGCTTTCTGCAAGACTCGACTGGGCTGCTCTCCACCTACAGTGTTGCAGGAGGTTCACGTGCGTTGGATCCCACCGGAAAACGGCTGGGTGAAGTTGAATACTGATGGTGCTAGTAAAGGGAATCCTGGTTTGGCCAGCGCAGGGGGAGTCTTCAGAGACTATGTTGGCATGTGGTTAACGGGTTATGTTGTGAATCTAGGGATTACTAGTGCACCAGTTTTGAAAATATGGGGTATTGTTCATGGGCTTCATATTGCTTGGGAGAAGGGTTTCCGGCATGTGCTTGTTGAGACTGATTCTAAAGCGGTATGCGGTTTGATTGAGCATGGTGTTGATAGCAAGCACCCATTATCTAGCCTGGTGGTCTTATGCCAAGGTTTTTTCACACGAGATTGGACCATACGGTTTAGTCATATCTATCGGGAAAGGCAATAGGGTAGCGGACTCGCTAGCTAATTTTGCCTTCACTCTTTCTTTAGGTTGCCATGTTTTAGATAATCCTCCTCTTTCGAGTAGTATTTTAATTTCGGACGATTATCGTGGTGTTAGTCTACCACGAGTGATTCGAGTGTAATTGTTTCTTTCTTTCTTTTTTGGAGCTTAGTCTCTTTTCACATCAAAAAAAAAAGTCATTTACATTTACTTCAATTTTCTTTTTCTTATCAGAAAAAAATGAATGAGGGATCGGTACCATTTTGTTGTACAATCTTACCGTTGTCAACTCAACCAGCTTGGGGTTTTCGGTTTTGACTGATTCAGCTAAGCTTTATTCATCTTATTTCACGTACATAGACTCATTAATATTTTTTATGCCCAATATATAATGTTGATTTATTATTTTTTTTTCTTTCTTTCAAATCTCTTTGTACCGTTTACATTTCATAATTGTACTGCCAATAATTGTTGACGAATATGATTAACTATAATTTACTATCCATAATCGTATGCTTTTTTTTAAATAAAAGGTAAAAAACAAAATAAATAAATAAATTTGGTATTAGATTTCTAATTTATAAACTCAAATATTTTGACTAAAAATTTAAACCGTTTTACTAACTACCTAAACATACAAACATATATCTGGATCGCAAATGCAACAACATAATAATATTTAACATATACTTAAGTGAATATTCAATATATTTGAATATATTTGAACATTAACAAGGTGATTCTTTTTTTTTGAATCCATTTTAAAAATTTCAATTTCAAGTAAAATGTAACTCATAAATTAATAACGGATTCTGATTGGTCATATGACACATTTGATAAAATTTTGTATTGAAAAAAGAGGCAATTGGAGGTGTATCATATAGACTTTGTGACGTTTAAGCTTGTATAAAAACCCGAAAATGACCTTAAAAACCACATCGAATCTCCATTTTGTCCCTTCCACGCCCTCACCGGCCACCGCCTATCAATCTCTCCAACAGAGCTCATCTCCACCGTTCTCTGGAAGACTACCAATTTCTCCTCTCTTTTGTCTTCCTCCCGATCGCGTCCTACGTATACCGACGGCTTCTTCAAACCACCTCTTGCCATTTCATACGTCTTCATCACCTTCGCCATTGTTTCCCTTTCGTCAGACCTAAATCGGCTTCGACATCAATCGCATCTCCTTATCGAGGTAACTTCCTCGTTTCGCCTCATTTGATGCATGGGTTTTTCGCTATTGTGATTGATTTGAATTTGATGTTTGATTTTCGGACGGCGCATACTCTGTTCGTCTTGATTTTGGATCTGCACGTTTAGTTTTGAGTCTGTTTTTATTTTTAACCTAACCGTATGTGATTTGATCTTTATCTTTGTTCATGGGCTTTATAGCTGTTTCTTGATAAGTATGAAGCTATCCTTTGTGGTCATCGACTTTCTTCTAGGATTGCCTGGACGTGTCTGATCATGTTGGTGATGATATTTTCTTCTTTCTTACTCTCATCTGACTTAAAATTTTTATCTTCATCTTTGTTCAGAGGGCATACTTGATTACTTCTTCCTTTTGATAATAGAAGATGAATATTCTTGAACCATTAGTCACAGAGCTTGTTGTCACTATAGGCATATTTGATCTGATGTGTTTTAATCCTCTATCAGTCTATCCATAGAGTGTACTCATACTCAGATTTTAATATTGTGAAATTCCGTTTGTTACCTTAGGGTTTTGCCATTTCTCACCGAATTTCTCTTTGGGTTTCACAAATTTCTCTTTGGGTTTCACAAATTTCCTTTCCGTGCCCAAACTCGATCCAAACGCATTTTTCGTCAGTTTTTAATCGGAGAAAAAAGACCAAAGGAAAAGAGAGGGAGAAGTGAAAAAGGCGCTATTGCTTTCGCCGGTGAGAAGATCTTTTTCGTAAAGCAGGTCTCGGATCAGGGATCGAAGGTAGGTTTTCTAGTTGAAGCTTCTCCGCCGGGCCAGTGGTGTTTCTTTGCAGGTCTTCTCCGCAAGTCATCTTCGCAGGTGTGCTTCTTCACTGTTGCTCTTCGACAAGTATCCCATACATGAGCAAAGAAAATTTCTCTACAGGATAATTAAAATTTGAATACTAATGTCTGTGATCTCTATTTGTTTAGATTTTTTGATGTCATCGTGAGCTTTGTCGATGTTAATTGATTGCGATTCTCTTCAACATCGATCTTCTATATTATTTTTGTTGTTGCTAACGAATTATATCTTTTGACATGGTATATTATTCGGTTGATCATTGATTTTCTCTGTTGAAACATATGTTTATTGCAGTGGTAGATCTCTCCTTGCAGATTGCTTTTAAATAGCAGAGGATGAACCCAATTTTGATTGCTTGAAATCTATTTTGTTGCTGTTTCTGGATTCTTTAGGAGGCCCTTCTTTAGATGAAGAGATATTTGATCCCTGACTGTGTTGACCGACATCAGTTTTTTCACTTTTTTGTTGATTGATTCTTTTGAGAGTTTGTCACTCTTAAACTGTGCAGATTCAATAAACTAAAAATAACTTTCGGATTGAGTTTGAGCATAGAAAGGAAATTTGTCAAACCTTAAAAGGGAAACAAACGGAAAAGTGAAACTTGGTGGTAGCCAACTGGAAATGGCGTAACCTTGAGGGCACCAAACGAAATTTTCCTTTAATATTTTATTATTATATGGTTCATCTTCTGCTGTCACACTTGAGTGATGAAATATAAGCTGAGTTATAAACGGCATTTCCCTTAATACTCGCATCTCTCTGAGTTTGAGAGTGTCTGGAATCAGAATTCTATTGGAGATGTAATGTAGTGTTAGTAGCTATGTACTATATACTTTGCTCACTTTTCTCATTTTGTTCTCCCAGATTTTATTATTGAGGTCATTTACTAAGTGCTTTAACTTGCTTGCTTCCCCCTTCATGCATCCCATTTATTCAACGTGTTGCTGTTCTCTGCCCCAGGTTTTGTGCTGCTTCACCAAAGAAGTTTGATTCCAGCTTCTCCATTTTCTGTTCACAAGGCAATGGCAAACAGAGGTGGTTATCCATATAGGTCAGGGTAGTTTCTCAAGCCTTGACTAGTTCTTTACTTTTTTACCTAATACCTTTTCTGTACACAGAAAGTCTTGTTGTATATTTTTCTGAAGCATTAATTTTTTCTCCACTCCAGTGAGGGGCTTAGCACTAGGCAAGTGGGAAATGGAAACTCACATGAGATACAGTTAAGTATCGATCCCATGCATGGAGACTTGGATGAAGAAATTATGGGTCTGCGGAATCATGTCCGACGCCTGAAAAATGTAAATGTTTGAATTGCTTTCCGTTTTCCCTTTCTTCCTTACATCATGTTTCTCTTAATTACTTCATCACCTCGTTATTATTGCTCCCTTTCAACACCTCGTTATTATTGCTCCCTTTCAAATTGAAAATGAGCTTTGTTGGCATTTTCACTGTCTGGAAATAGTGTAACATCATTGACTGATACCATATGGATAGAAATAGTTCCGAAATTTGTTTTTTCTTATGGGTCTTATTTTAGATAATTTGTGTTTTGTGTCCATCATAGACAAGGCTCATTTGTGTACAGATGTGTTTTAATTGTTGCAGATTCTGTGATTTCTATGTTTCGTTTGAGCTGGTGCCTGCATCTGATCACACAATTATGCTGTCTTCTCTTTATCTTTTGTTATGAAATAAGCTGGATGGCATTGAATTTGTGCTGCTATAATGAATTATGACAATATCCACTCTCACCTTCACTTCATGCCTTCATGGCTATTGCAGGTAGCTGAAGAGATAGAATCCGAAGCAAAATATCAGAGTGAGTTTATGAATCAGTTGGTATGTGATAAATTTTCTCTACATGCGTTCTAAATAAACTTGTTACAGCTAATCACTTTTCTATAATCTTGTAATTAATTCTTTAACCAATATTAATTTCTGTTATCTGTAACAGCAAATGACACTCCTCAAGGCTCAAGCTGGAGTGAAGCACAACATGCGAAGATTAAACAAGAGTATTGTCCAGAGCGGGGCAAGTCATATTCTGCACGTTGTATTATTTGCGCTATTCTGTCTCTTCCTTGTCGTCCTCTGGTCCAAGATTTCTCGTCGTTAATAGAACTTGCAGGCTTAATCAGGCACTATATTGTAAGTACAAAGAAAACAAAATCCCAAGTTGTAGACATTTTGCCTTTGGCATGTTCTTTTCCTTGTGGGAGATTAGTAAATGCACATGCACCAAACCTTTACTGCTAAATGAGAAACACTATTTTCAATCATATGTGCATATATTTCATTTCGGTTTTCGCTATTATGGTTTCTGCTGATTCTCCAGACATTATTGTTAGTAACTATGCAATTATGCCCTGTACAGCCATGACAGCAAGCAGCAGAAACTGCAGCTGGCAATGCACTTTGCTAGGCTTGAAGAATCTCACAAATCCCTTCAAATCTTGCCTCTTGGGCTTGCAGCTTTGGAGTTTAGGACTTCTAAGCTAAACAAACAAACAATTACTGTAAAAGAAGCAATTTGAAACTCAAAGTGCACATACAGCAGACACTGGCATGTGCATTTTGGTTTCCCCATTTATCCCTTTTCTTCCACAGTAACAGTGTGCACTTTTTACTTTGCTTTGAAATTGGTTTCCCCATTTTTTATTACTTGACTAATTGCTGATTAATTCCTGATATTGATAAAGTTAGTCAAGTAATTATATAAAGAAAAAATAATAATAATATGAAGTTCAGTAGTAATGCGTAAATGAATCAGATACCATACCACTCACTTGCCACGAACTGCCCACTTTCTATCAATTTTTTTTTTAATAAAAATTTCCACTTTTGGTAATTTAATCAATTTGATTGAGGATAATGTATATTACACAGACAGCCTTTCTTTTCACAAAAGTTAAAAAAATAATTTATGAATTCTTGTTCTCGTGTAAAAAAAAAATTTTTTAATCAATTTGATTGAGGATAATGTATATTACACAGAGTATGCGCCGTCCAAGCATAGTTTTTTTTTTTTCCGAGTTGAATCTGAGACAACCCATATATTTTAACCGAGTTTTAAAATGTGTTCGTATTCGGAATATACTTGTTCTCGTGTAACACCCCTTTAAGTACAATATATTTGGAATATGCTTGTTCTTGTGTTAGGTAGGTGTCGTCTAACAATTATTCGATCTTGAGACTCCTAATCCATAAATTGCAACACATGTGGGTTAGCCATCAGTAAACGCATCATAGCTTAATAAAATATTAAGGTGACATAAGATTATGGGAATAAACATAGTGTTTATATATCTAAAGCTTAGTATTCCAACTAAGATCTGATTCTACGGCGTCTCTTAGTCTGTAAAAGTAGCATTCAAATGTTTATTTGCACCATTTTTCAAAATATCTGTCAGGTGTAAAAAATATCAGTTTATAATCACTTGTGGAATCTCATTCTCTGTCTGTTTCTGCCATCTTTAATTAATCTTCTGCAGTTTTCTTTACAGCCATTTTCATAGTTAATGGTGTTTATATCTTCAACCTGATTAAGTGTTTCTTTTCGAAAATATAATGGGATCTTTGGGTCTATGTAGACAAGGCTCAATGTATGATCTTACACTTGATGAGGTTCAAAACCAGTTAGGAAATCTTGGTAAGCCATTAGGAAGTATGAATCTTGATGAGTTACTAAGATCTGTTTGGACTGCAGAAGCCATTGATAAGAGTGGTCTGCAATCGAGTTTTCTGGTGTCTCAGGATCTTAGTAAGAAGACAGTTGAAGAGGTTTGGAGGGAGATTCAACTTGAAAAGAGGGATAGAAATAATCTTGGTGAGATGACATTAGAGGCATTCTTGGCTGAAGCTGGGGTTTCGGTTGATTCAAATAATCAATGGATTCAATACCAATTGCTTCCTCAACATGTTGTAGATTCAGTTTACTCGGATTCATCCATGTCGGATACACAGCCATTAAGGAGGAAGAGAGTGGCTTCTGGTGATGTTGTTCAGAAAACTGTTGAGAAGAGGCAAAAAAGGATGATCAAGAATCGCGAGTCTGCTGCACGCTCGCGTTTAAGGAGACAGGTTGGAAATTTCAATATATGTGTATGTATGATCTGATTTTTTTTTTTTTTCTGTACTGAAATTTTTATCTGTTTTTGGTGTTTCTGATTTCTTAGGCTTACACTCATGAGTTGGAGAACAAGGTGGCTCGACTGGAAGAGGATAATAAGAGGCTGAAAACACTCAAGGTAATAATCTTGCTGCTGTTAAACTGTAACCATTCTCTTAGAAGATTTTATCATTTCTTTTTGTCAGTGCAAAAAGATTTTTATTGCTTCTGTTTATGTGGTTTGAATTTAAACATCAGAAAGTCTGAGTCTTACCTAAAAAACTTCTGTTTATGTGTAAAACAGTGATCCACCCCCCCCCCCCCCCCCCCCTCCGTATTTCTTAAGGTCAGCTCCTACGTCTTGACAATTGTATTTGAATTGATGACAGCAAATGGAGAAGTTGCTACCAAGTGCACCCCCTCCCGAGCCCAAGCATCAACTGCGTCGCACGAGCTCGTGTCAATTATAGCCATGAGAACTTGGTTCATTATTTCTGTTAAGTTGTCTTAATTGTCTTTTGTGCATCTAAATTGCACGTCTCAATGCTCTCGACTCATTGTAATCCTAGCTTGTAGTCCCTTCAATCTAAAACATGAAATGATCTAAAATATTGATCATTTTAATAAAAGTTACAAAGCTTCCTTCAAAGTTCTAATGCTAGATACAGAGACAAACAAATGAAAGAACCCGAGTCGCATATTCTCTAAATCCAAAAATATATGCATCAGCTTCCCAAAGAAGCTTATGAAGTCGGTTCTCAGCTCCATCACAGTGCTATCAGGTTCACTGACACACTCGGCCACCCATCTGGGACGCTACCGACTTTGTATATTTGACATCTAGGAGGACTAACTACAAACAAGGTCTGACTCCTGGCCATAGACAATAAGTTCAAAACTTCTGCTTAATGATATTGGATCAGACAGGGTGATCCAATATCACCGTACTTGTTTGTTATGTGCTTGGAGCGTCCGAGCCAGTGTATTGAACAATCTGTTATGGAAGCCAATCAAGCTAGCTAGAGGAGGAAGCAACATTGCTTCAAAGTCACTCTTCTGGCAAACTCGAAAGGGTCTCTCATTCGTTCTAACATTTGATTCTGAAAACGAGAGGAATGTGGCTATTATACTTGCAAAAAAAACACGCTCTTGATTTTGTTCTTGTAGATGTTGTTTGTGTTAGGCTAATTCATATTTTCAAATATAAATATTATGATAATGGATTACTCCGGAAGGTAGAAGAAGATTCCGGAAAAATGTGGAAGATTCCGGAAGAAGACAAAAGATTTCGGAAGAAGGCGGAAGATTCCGGAAGGTAGTGGAACTTTCTGGAAAGATGCGGAATATTCTGGAAGGTGGAGGAACCTTCCCGAAGGAGGCGGATCCCTCCGGAAGAATACGGAAACATCTAGAACTCGGCGATATCGTGTAGGCTAGGGTAGAAAGATAAGAAGAGCTCTAGAATTGTATATGATAAGATTGAGTGAGAAGGCTCCGGAATAATCTAGGAGAATCAAGTTCAGAAATCTTCCCATAGAGGAGGTGACGATCACTATAAAAAGGGCTTGTTTGTAATAACTCCATCAAGAAGAGAGTAATAAGGCTTCTAAGAGAGCTTGTAAGTGAGGTTGTATTTGAGTACGTGAACGTGCAACAAATTACCAATTTATATATACTCGGAGCGAGCCGAAAACGCGAATTTTTCTCAACAGTTTGTGTATGTTTGTGATCTTCATTTGTATCTAGTCAATGCTCCTAGGCATGTGTTTTTGGTTTGCTGATTCAGTGTATCTTATGATCATGTAATCCAATTTTTATATAAGTTGTGGCTACTATAATAATCAAAGGGCTTTAATTGTCTTTTTAAATAGATTATAATTTATCAATTAAAATAGTTTTATAAGGAATGATTAGTAAGTTTTGAATAGATTCCTAAGGCTCTCATTACAACAAGGCTCCTATTACAGCAAGGCTCTACACGCTCTACCCACTAACCAAGTTCATCCAACGGTAATGATTTTCAAAAAAGCCAATAAAAAAGTCGACCGTTAGACATCCCTCTCATTACAAAAGGCCGCTGTCTACTTCACAAAAGGGTGTTTTTTCTCCATTGCCAAGACCCATCAGGTGAGAATCGGAAGTGTCTCGTGTTACCCTTTGAAGAGAAATCACAAGTAAAAGAAGAATGGCGACAAGAGCAATTGTTCCACTGCAACCAAGAGGTTTCTTTCTTCTCCCTCTTGGCATCGTTTCGATTCTCGCTTCGTTTTCTCCTCCGATTTAGAAATTGATTGGAAGTATCGTATTAATTCATCGTTTGCATTGAGAATCGTTGAAACCCTAAGGGCTTTTACCGGGAATTTGTGATAGTTCTTGCTGATTTGGATGATTAGGTTAAAGTAGTTCGAGTTGGGTACTTGTTACAATTGTTTTCATTTGTTATCCAAAGTTCGATGATTACTCGGTTTCGCGAGATCGTAACTTGTTGTTTTTCATCTTGAATAGCGGAAGAGGTAGGTGGTGGCGACGGAAAACAGAAGAATTTTGCTGGGGAAGGGAGGAGCAGAAAAGCCCTAAATGACATTGGAAATCTTGTTACCGGCAGAGCACCAGAAGGGAAGGCACAGATCCAGATTAACAGGCCTGTAACAAGGTTTGAATTTCACCATTATTGGCACTATAATGTACTTTCGTATTGAACCCTAATCTAATTAGTAATTACTATTCTTCTGTCAGCAGGAGTTTTGGTGCACAATTGCTAGCCAAGGCACAAGCAGAAGTCGGAGCTGATAACAAGAAGGTTGAAAATCTCAAAATGTTTGAACAAATTTTCATATACTTGATTGGTTGTGGGGTTTTTAATCTTTATTTTTTTTGTTTCTGGGTATATCATTGATGTTGTATAGAAAGGTGATGCTGCTATCAAAGGGGTTCAATTAGTCACTAAGAAGGCTGTTCCACAAGCAAAAGAGAAAGGAAATCCTATCAAGCCAAAGCCAAACCAGGAGGTGATTGTGATTAGCCCTGACACTGAAGAGAAGAAACTGAAGCAGAAGAAGACTGGTGCTGGAAACTTGGGTTCTGCAAGGAAGAAGAAATCGTCAACTACAACTTCAATCCTCACTGCTCGTAGCCAGGTCACAATTCTAATCATTTCATGCATCTATTTTGCATCATTTGTTGTTAATATTGTGAGTATCTGCATTATAGACCGCTTGTGGAGTGGTTGCTGTCAAAAAGCCCAAGGACCCGATTGTCGACATCGATGCTGCTGATATTAACAATGAATTGGCTGTGGTTGAGTATGTTGAGGATATCTACAAATTCTACAAGGAATCTGAGGTAGAAATTTTAACAGAAAATTCTGTCAAAAGGAATCTGAGTTATATATATATAATTCAATCTTTCTTTTCTTAGAATGAGTACAAGTCACATGATTACATGGACTCACAACCAGAGCTGAATGAAAAGATGAGGGCAATTCTGATAGATTGGCTAATTGAGGTCCACAACAGATTTGAACTCATGCCAGAAACTCTCTATCTCACAGTCAACTTGATTGATAGATTCATGTCCTTAAAAACAGTACCAAGGAGAGAATTGCAATTAGTGGGTCTTGGTGCAATGCTCATTGCCTGCAAATATGAAGAGATTTGGGCTCCACATGTCAATGACTTTGTTTCTATAGCTGATAGAGCATACAACAATGAGCAGATCCTGAAAATGGAGAAAACCATTTTGGGCAAGCTTGAATGGAACATAACTGTCCCTACACCCTATATGTTCCTTTCCCGATTCATCAAAGCTTCCATCCCCGACGATGAAGTGAGTATACTGACTTTCCGGAAACTTACGAATTCCAATGATTTGAAGTTTTGTTGATTTAATTTTGTCTACAATGCAGTTGGAGAATATGGTTTACTTCTTAGCAGAACTCGCCCTGATGAGTTATACCACCTTGGTATATAGCCCTTCAATGGTGGCTGCATCTGCAGTCTACGTTGCTCGCCGCACTCTCTACAAGAGCCCGACTTGGACTGAAACTTTGAAGCTGCACACACAGTTCACAGAATCACAGCTTATGTAAGAAAACATTTTATGTTAAAAGAATATGTTAATTCTTCTTTTAGGTAAAATAATGCTAAGAATTGGTAATGATTTCAGAGATTGTGCCAAGGTGCTTGTGACTCTACACTCGACTGCAGCTGAGAACAAACTCCAGGTGGTGTTTAGGAGGTACACACAATCAGAACGCCATGCTGTAGCACTTAGTGTACCAGCAAAAACTATCTTGTCCCTTTCATCCTGAAGGTCATCTATGTAGTTTCTAAAGACCGTGACATTCTCTACCTGATTTTAGCATATCAAACTCTTGAAAAGCATTAATTCATGCTGAATTTGAACATGCTTGAAGATGACATTTCTTTTGTACATATATGTCCTTCTAAACACATGAAAAGGCAACCAAAACCTACTTTGTTCACCTGCTCCTTTTTTTTTTGATTCTTTCTTGCTTGACAATTCATGCTATGGTTACTGATATGATTGTGCTTGTTTAACTAACAAAAACACAATTAAAAGGCAGCAGGCTTCTAACTTCTTTTAACCGTGCTGCAGTTCAAGCTATGGATCTTGATTTAGAAAAAGAGTGAAAGGACAGGTTGGTGTAGATTTGCACATATATAGAAAGCTAAGTGAGAAGCCAAAAAGCATTAAAGGGAGACAATGTTATTGTAGTATTGACTAATGTTTGATATGTGTGATAACCCTGCTGTCCTCCTTTCTGTTTCTTATATGTTGTTTTGACGAATATGATCAAGGCTAGCGAAGATAATGGTGATGTTGAAGTACGTGTCGTGGATCCAGGATTTTGAAATAGAGCTTTCGCAGTTCAATTCTAAAATTTTTATTTTAAATTATTTTTAGCCATCAATTAGATATTTTTGTAGATTTTGAGTTTTTAAAAATGATTTAAAATTTGGTATTTCGCTAAAAATTTTTTTTTATCGAATTTTCTTTTTTTAAATGTTATTTTTTGGAACGAGTTTTTCTTTAATTTTTTGGACGATTATCGACGCAATATATTTAACTTAAATATTTATTGAAAACTTGTATCAAAATGATTTGAAGATGAAACAAAACAAAATTTTCTTGTCCTTTTGCTTAAGTTTAAGTATACTTTTTGTTTATTTATATTGGATTAATATTCGTTTTGTGGGTCGTTGACATATAATGTAAGTATGTGGATTACGATAAATTTTTTAACAAATTTTCTTTTTTTTTTGTATGATATTTGTTTGTAACTATTATTCTTTAATTATTTCGATGGATTATAAGAACAATCTATTAAACTTAAATATTTTCATGAATTTTGCTATCCCACCTCGAAGATTTGACTTAGATCAAGTATAATTTTGTTGTTGACCTGAATTGCGATTTTTTTAACGAATTTACATTTAATATTTCGCTAAGTTATATATTTTTTTAACACGGATTTTTTTGGGAACGATTATTTTTGGAACGATTTTTTAATATTTTTCGAAGGATTATAAACACACTCTATTTACATTATATATTTTCATAAATTTGCTATTCCACGTCGATTATCAAGTAAGACTAATAGTTTGACAACTTGAATAAATATAAGTTTTGAATATTAAACAAATTATATATTTCTTGCTTTTTGGCTAAGTTTAAATATAAAATTTATTCATATCGGATAATATTCCTTACGTGAATCGTTGATTTGTTATGTAGGTCATTGACTTAATGTGTCGCTTACCACCGATACATGGGTTTTGTCTATATAGTTTTGAAATATTGTTGACCTACTAATACGAATTTGAATTTGTTATTTGGTTTAACAAATCAAATACATATATTATCGGTATAATATTTTTCTTTCTTTTTTAATTTTTTTCCTCATATTTTTTTAATATTTCGATCATATTTTCATGTATTTGTCTATCTCACCTCGATTATCATGTAAAGATGACAGTTTTGATAACTTGTTTGAGAACTTGTATAAATAAAAGGTCAAAGATTTAACAAATTATATTTTGCTTGACTTTGTTTTCTAAGTTCTATAAAATCGGAAGATTTAACAAATCATATCTTGCTTGACATTGTTATTTACTTTGACAAAGTCAAATACATATTTATTCGCTATAAATTTTTATTATTTTTATTATTATTTTTATTTCTCATAATTTGTTTTACAAAAATATTTGTTATCCACATTTTTTTTAATATGTTTATATTTTCATGATTTTTTTTTACAATCCGGTTATCATGTAATACTAACAATTATTGTTATTTTATTCGTATCGGATTAATATTATAAGACACTACAAATATTGTAGTAATCAATGAACTTTATCGTAACATACTTTAAAATATTTTTTTAGATGTAGTTCTACACGATGATCGAATTGAACTAACAATTACGGTGCTATTTTTTCTATTAAAATCAAAAACTTTTTAATATAAATATAAATTTACCATTAACAAATTTTAACTAATAATTCGCCCGTATACAAAATTATTTACAAATAAAAATCTCTTTATACATATAATTATTTTATAAATACTCGTGCAAGACACGAGCACTAAACTAGTTATTAGTAAAAAAATAAACTTAAATATTATAAGCTCAAAAGTTACGATCTTCGCATGGATTTTTATGCAACACACTTATGTCGGGAGTCCAAAATGCTCTCTATGTGAGTTGGGTTTAAAACCCCAAAGAACCACTCACGACCTAACAACATGGAACACCAAAGCAACACAAAGTGCAAGTGACCTCCGTCACCACTCACGGCCTAACGACTTTCCAGATCTTATCGAACCTCCTGTTGACCATCTATTATGGCCTACCGGCCACCACTCCCAATCGATCAACAACTTTTTTGCAACGGTCGGAGTGTCTATGTCCGCCTATAACTCTTTTCTGTATACTATTTTTTGAGAAAGGATAACCCACCATTAACACAAAACTGAATATTTCATAGTTCTTGTGAAGGGATAACCTCTAAGCTTTTATAGCTTCCATGGATAAAACGGCACACCACTGCTCCTGGCGACTTTTCGTAATTACCTCCAACCACCATAATTTATTTTCTTTTGTTATTTCAACATCAAACCAACCCATCTTGAATCAACATATGTCTTTGCTACCCCCTACTTCCATTGTTTTTGATGATGGAGGGTTTCCGAAATCTACTTCCGTAATCATGGGATTTGATTTATGAATACTTCTAGATCTGAGAATGTTTCCTTTTGAGAACTAATATTTAGAATAGATCTATGTTTCACTACACTGAATAATGGCCTCCTTGGTTATCATTTACTTGATGGTTGATTACCTTGAACAACAACAACATAAATTGGACAAAGAATTTATAAGATGAAAAAAAAATCTCGAGTCTTGTTCTTCTTAATCGAGCTCAGTCCTTTCTCCGTTGATTTTGTTTTTCACCCGATACCACCGACAAACAGCATCATATGTTGGATACTGCTTTAGCAAAGGCTTGTGGGCTGATTTTTTTCCCATTTCAATAAGCAATTTCTTATTCATTCACCCAAAATCCTTTTAACCGACACACGTTTTAAAAAAAAAATCTTAAGGAATAAATTTTTTTCTTTTTTCCCCTCAAATACAAAGGTTCTCGTTTTCTTAAAAACAATTCAAAAGGTTGAAAGTTTTAGATCGATTCTAGCAACCTATCGCTTTGCTCCTAACACGGTCTAATCATAGAGAAGACCCCCACAAGGGCCACAAAGAGAGAAATAAAGTTCATTTAATTTGTGTTTTAAAAAATAAACAACAATCGATCATCTATCTTTGTTTCACGTTACATGGTCCGATGATTCGGGGTACGCCTTCATTTTGTGATCTTCGCTTGAAAGAAGTGTCGAATTTGTTCGTGAGAACGAGTCGAGCATAGGTGATCAAAATTTGAAGGCTCTAAAGGTCCAAATATGAGGTTTCCATCGGTGGTCTTTGGGAGTTGTACTCTGCACTGCTTCTACAAATTTAGTCTCGTTGTTTCTTTCTCGCTTTGACTGCTTTGCACTTTTTTTTGGGTGCTCCCTCTAGATCAGCTCGATGTGATCGGAGTTCTCTATTTATGAGTTTTTTTTTTCACTTTTTATTGTTTAGGTTGTCACATGACGATTAGTTCATATGTCGATTTATCGACCTTTCGATTTATTAAACGGCATATGAGTGCATTAAACCATTTTCATATATATATATATATATATATATATATATATATATATATATATATATATATATATATATATATATATATATATATATATATTTTACTACCTTCACTTTTTGAGTTTTGACACCACAAAAAATTTCAAAATAAGACAAGACATGTTGTGGTATGATTGTATCTGCTCCACCTTACCAACCCATGTCTGTAGTTCATATGTGAATCGTGATGGATGATGATTGATAGAAGACTTGGTCAAATCTCATTGGTAAGTCAACAAAACCACGAGTAAAAGATAAGAAAAAAAAAGACCCTTTTTTGTTCCAAAATTTCAAAATTACAAACCCCACCATAGCCAAAGTTCCTCGTGATTTCCTTTAGGTCAAAGTATAACAACACCACCCCTAATCACACGTACACCGCTGCTTTTTTCTTCCAATCTCTTCCCATATTCTCCCACTAAGAAAATAGAAAGTCACCCAAATTCCTTTCTGTTCACATTTCCCTTCCAATTTGCCCCCAAACTTCCTTTGTCGGATCAATTTGGTGGGTTTCTGTTTACCAAACCCTAGAAAGAGTTTGAAGCTTTTTTTCTTCTGGGTAGTGAAAGAGGTCCAGAGATGGAAGCTAGGGTTCTTTGGGTATCTTGTTTGTTGGTCGGTTTGAGCTTGGTTTCAGGTAATTCTGAAGGAGATGCACTCTATGCACTTCGCCGGAGCTTATCGGATCCGGATAAAGTTCTTGAGAGCTGGGATCAGAATCTGGTTAATCCTTGTACTTGGTTTCATGTCACCTGTAATCAAGATAGCCGTGTTACCAGATTGTGAGCTTTCATTCTTTCTTGTTTATTCATCATCGCTAATTCGATTGATTTCTGTTGTGTTACTAACCTTAATCATGAGTTTTGATTCTGTCAGAAATTTCATTTCCTTTTTCGGTGATTGATCTGGGTTCATTACTGCTAAAGAAAGTGCTTTTGTTGCTTGTTTAGGAACAGTTAATTTAGGCCATGAGTTTGAAATTAGATATAACTGAATGTAATAAGTGAACAATTATTTAAGAAAGCCTTAAGCAAATACAAGCTGATGTAGTACTAATTAGGCCCTTGTATCCAGACATGCAGCATCTATGTGAAGTAAACTTTCCATAATCAAAATTGTAACAGATATAATCAGGAAATGCTTAAATATCATCAAATCTCTTAAATTGGTGAATGTGCTATTTGCTACTTTCCTAATGACTAAAGATGAAAACCTTGTCTGTGTAAGATTGCTTCTGAGCAAAATTGGTTCTGTAGTAACTTCCATATTTCTCTGCCATATACGTTATACATAAAGGAACAAGCATTTTGATGTTTGGTGTCGAACCAGTTAATTGTTATCAAACAATGTATAATGATATCATGCTTTGGATCAGGGACCTTGGCAACTCAAACCTGGCTGGTCATCTAGTTCCCGAACTTGGGAAACTTGAACATCTTCAGTATTTGTAAGTATAGATGCTTTCGTTTTTTCTTAATACTATAGTTCTATTTCATTGTCAGTATGTTCTTTTCCAAAATTGAGCAATATGGCTGTGAAACTTTACAGCTTGCACTTTGTTAACTCAATGTCTTGATTTAGGGAACTCTACAAGAACAATATTCAAGGAACAGTTCCTGTTGAGCTCGGAAACCTGAAGAACTTAATCAGCTTGGATCTTTACAGCAATAACATGACTGGAATCATTCCCTCTGAGTTGGCAAAATTGAAATCACTTGTCTTCTTGTGAGTTTATTCTAGCAACATTTTTTTGTCATTGTTCCTTTGTTTATATTTATAAGTTACTTGTTCTGATACCGTTTTGATCTGGCAGACGCCTTAACAATAATCAGTTTACCGGGCCTATTCCTAGAGAGCTTGCTAATCTTGGCAGCTTGAAAGTTGTGTAAGTTAAATAATCTGCATTATTATTTCTTAGTCCTTTTCCATGTATCTTCTATTAACCATGATTCTGTTTCAATGCAGTGATGTCTCTAACAATAATCTATGCGGAACCATACCTACATCTGGTGCCTTTGAACACATCCCATTAGAGAAGTAAGTGTTTCACTTCATAAATGTACCTTGAAACTGTCTGATCAGAAGTAAGATTTTTTCAAGAACACAGTTACTTCAGTGACATTTGAAATAACTAAGTGATATCTCTTCGTTTTACAAAGCTAAAGGTCTTTGTTGTGTTCATGGATACACTTGATCCAGAACCGGAAATTTGGCATTCGGAAATTGAAAACATACTGTGCTGAACATAGAGTATATGGTTTTGGATATTTTTCAGAACCTCAATTAGCTATGATTCTGTATGCCTTTTAATAGCCATCTGTAACTGTATTTTTGTGGCTGCAGCTTCGAGAACAATCGGCGACTGGAAGGTCCCGAGTTGATGGGGCTTGCAAGCTACGATACAAACTGCAACTGAAACCAATGGCTAAGCAGTATGAAAGATGAAGATGGTTATTAATACGTTATATTGTGTGGTGAAGTATATCAGTATATGTGTACTATTTGCAGATACCTCATTCACCTATGAAGATGTATCTTATAAAAAAAGTGAATTGCTATTATGCTCTAGTATGGATCATTGAGGATCAGTCAATGCAAGATTTTCTATAATTTGTTAAGCTGCTTATTAAGTTGGAACACAGACTGCACAGTCCCTTGTCCTAAATTTCATGGAGTAAAATAATCGAAATCCATTATCCCCCGTTTGGTTGTAACTCCGGAAACGGAAACGGAATGGAAACGAATCTAGTCCACATATGTACTTTGTTCATGGAAGCATTCCGGTTGGTTTAATGCAAAATGCACTTGCTTCCCCCTACTTTGTTACCCTATGGGTATTAAAACTAATCAAATTCTACTACAATTAGTTCAAACCACAATGAATGATTTCCAACGACTTCATGAACAAGGATATACGTATGGACTAGATTCGTTTTCATTCCGTTTCCATTACCGGAGTTTAAACCAAACGGGCCCTATATATACTCAAGATAAAGTAATTTATGTGAATTTTTTTAAACTTTGGAGATAAAATAATTATTAGTACAACTTTTTGACCATGTTATCAATTAAATGACAAATTCAATAAATCGAGATATTCTAATCATCTAACATAAGTTTGTTTTTTAGTAAAGGTATTGGTGGTTAAATTTAGTGAAACACGTTTTTTTTTTAAAAATTTTTTAGGTTAAATGTGGTTTGTTAAAGAAATGATAATTGAAAAGCTGTTTTTTTTTCTTCTTCCTAAAAACCCTTCATTTTATTAGCATTTTTTGGGTTTGGTTTAGCATTCATTAATTCTGTGATCCGAATCAACAAGACTTGTAAATCAGCCGAATTCAAGATTACCCGACTTGAATCCATCTCGAGTCTAGAAATAACATGGTTAAGAATGACTCGTTTATATATCCATCTTGAGTCTAGAAATGACATGATTAAGAATGACTCGTTTATATATGATTCGAGCTTAAATTTTGAATGAGATTTAAAATGTCTTTATATTCAAATCGTTTTAAAAAGTGAACGATGTCAAGCCGAGGTTTTTCCGACCCGAGTAGCTTTGACAAAATAACGTCCCTTGTAAGGTTAATTTATCCGAACGAGCAGAAAATCGACATACTCAACTCTTTCAAATATGTTTATATTCGACTCGTTTAAAAGATAAATAAACTCGAGTCGAACCGAATAACTCATCTCATATAATAAATTCTTATAATAATACAAAATATCAAAGCCATTCTGCAATATAGAAAAAAAAAATCACATTTCTTTATCACAACTTAAAGTCTGTATTATAAAACTAGAGGGAGTCAATATCGATCAACTGAAATCAAAGTTGCAACTAACTAATAACTCATACTTTTCTTGCCTTGGAGATCAAGGCTTTGATTCATCAGTTGACTTGCTCTATTTCCAGCTCAACCTACATTACATATACATGTATATTTCTGAACATTTGAATCACCCAAATCATAATATTAGTCCAAATATTAGAAATGAATACATTCGAATCCGATCACATGATGCTGGATCTCGAAGCCGAGATCACGAAAATTACAGAGCTGATCCGGAAGCTAACTGAAGCTGAAGAATCCATTAGACAACGTCTTAATATCATCACGGTATTAGTTTCTTTTTAATTTTTCGAGTTTGAAGTTAGTTTCGGTATACGTAATGAGTTTTTCATGTTGTTCCGAGAGCAGGAGAAAAGCAATGCGAGGCAGACTGAGATTAGTAACAATAACTATCGTAAACTGAAAGGGCGAATGGATGAGTTGATTGACGAAATTCTTTGGCTAGAGAAATTTCCTCGTGTAAACTACCACGTAACAAGTTTTCATACCATATTGACACCACTCTCAATTGCTAAGGTTCGAAAATTACCCTTCTTTTCACATATCTTCAAGATCACTTTCCACTTCTTATTGTGTTGGTCGAGCAGTTGAACCCAATACATAAAAATGTATTGGCTTCAATTTGATCCAAACCCATCTATGTTAAAGTGTAAACAAGGCTAGTGTCGTATGAATACGGAAAAAACCCCATATATTAATATATGGGTTTGTTTACATAGTTTTGTAGGGTTTATAAACAAAATGAGTTTATATGACATTATAGATTATTTTTAAGTTTATTTTCCAACTTTTTTATTTTTATTTATATGAATAACCTTGATAAGGAGGCTTACTTGGGTATATTTTTGAGGTTAATTTTACTTCAAAAGACACCTATGCCTCCTAAGTAATCGAAGAATAACTTTGAATGTCGAAGGATGACTATAAAATACCGGGATGAAAAAGTACAGGACTAAAATCGGGTTTAGAAAAAAATAAACCCATACAAACCCATATAGCCTTGGATTCATCATATTTATTTTTGTGTAATTTAGAACCCAAATAAACCCATCCGAAAATAAACCAATCATCTAATACCCACCCAAATTAATTCCTTGGTTTATAAACCAAAAATGGAAGGCAAGTAAACATGCCCTAATAAAACCTAGATATAATCTTAGGTGTCAGAAATTTTTTATGTCTTTAATAGTGTAGATTGGGTCAGGGACTCAGGTGGAGGGGAGCAATACTAATCTGGTTTTGATCCAGGGACAACAGAAATAAAAATAAAAGCTTAAGTAGAATTATCCGATACAATTTTTTCCTTGCTTCATGTTTTATGTGATGACAGGAACCAGCTAAATCAGTTCAAAGGTTGAAGATAAAGTTTCACCATAACAGCAAGAACTTAGCAACCGAACGAAAGATGGCTAAAGAGCTTCAACTACGTGAAAGAGAAGAACAACAACAATATGAGGTTCAAGTGGAAGAACAAAACTTGAATCTAACTTGTTACAGACGTCGATCCTGTAGTGGTTTGAGACCCTTAGGAAATAATACGAACATCAGAAGCATGATTAGAGTAAGTAGTTTCCTAAAACTTCACCATCTACCAATTTAACATGAATTTATGTGTTGAGTTTGAGCCTAACATGTAGGTACAATCTTTTTTTTTTGTAAAGATTTGGGCAAAGAAAGTGGAGTTTGTAAGTACTTTAGTTCTTGGTGACAACAAGAACATGACTCCGAAATGGCAAACTCGTGCCAACCTTAATGATCTTCAAGCAACAAGAAATCAAATGTATTGGGAGCCGCAAATTGGCAAGGCAGAGTTTAATTAGAAAGCATTGGGATTCAATGGCACGCACCAGAAATTCCTTTGAGGTTTGCGTTTAAACTTATAACAAACATGTATAAATATAAATGAAAGTTTATCCAGTATGATTAGAACTGTTCAAATCTAGGTTGGGCTGGAGTTTAGACAAAAGTTGGTAAGGTTTATTTAGATTGAATCCAAATTAAACCTGACCATTAGGCATGGATTTGTGTCGTACCTGTATTATTGTGCGGAATTATGAGAAAGGACAAAATTCAACAAACAAGAAAGACAGACGGCACACAAATTTATAGAGTTTCAAAATACAAATGAAAAAACTCTAACCAGATTGGGAAGCAGAGGGAACGCTATAGGGTAACGAAACCTTAGGTTATACTTGGGCGTCAAGTATAAGACCAAGCCAAACTAAATGCCCCAGTAGACGACAAACCCAATTCAAGACATATCAGCACATCTCCACCTTGACTTGAATCCTCACATATATATCAAATACATTAGTTAATGTCCAAACCAACTCCTCTCTATCCTGATGTGTCCCATGAACACTCAACAACTTCCGACATTTAACAAGTCCAAAAGATGTTGGAACTTGATGCGAGGTACCTATTTGGTGAACATATCAGCAGGATTATCAACAATCCCTACTTTCTTCACCTTGATCATCTTGATATTTGCCGTCAATATGCTTAGTCCTCTCATGATGAACATGATCCTTGACCAAACAGATTGCACTTAGATTGTGACAATATATAGTAGCATGATCGTGATGTATACCTAGATCCCTAATCAATCCGTTCAACCATATTCCCTTTTAAACTGCTATTGCTAACGCCATGAACTTTGTTTCTATGATATACAAAGTGATTGTTGGTTGTACAATTGCTTTTCAACTCACAACAGACGTGACACTTTTTTGTACAACTCTTATGATTTATAAATTGTTTCTGTTCAAAAAAATTTCAATTATTTAAAATTTTCCATTTTTTTGAAATAGTTCAAAGGGTATTGTAAAGGAAATTTTTCGAAAATCGATAGAACTCCAAAAACGTCGTATTCTTTGCTCCAAAAATCGTGAAACTTCTTTCGTACCATTGTTACGTTTTATAGATTTTGTCCGTTTAAAAAAATTCAATTATTTACACATTTTTCATTTTTGTAAAAACTTAATTAGGTATAGTACACGAAATTCTTCGAAAATCGATAAAACTCCAAAAACGTTGTATCCTTTGCTCCAAAACTTGTGATTTTTTTTTTGTTCTATTGTTATGTGTTATAGAGTGTGTCCGTTTAAAAAAGTTCAATTATTTAAAACTTGCTGTTTTTTAAAATAGTTCAAAGGGTAGTACACGAAATTCTTTGAAATAGTTCAAAGGGTCTAATACACAAAATTTGCCGAAGGTGGGGATGTCTTATCCTGATGGTGTTGGTCCTGCTTTGCTCTCTTGATTTTCATCTGCTTATGGCTTTGCCGAAGGTTGATGGGCCTTTTGAGTTTGATCCAGCTTGTTATGAGTGTGAGAGTTATATGTACAATTTTATTAAGGGCATTTGGTTTTGCTCGGGGACTTGCATGTCCGACTTGATACATTAGGTGTTGAGATTTCATTTTTTTGCGGCGTAGACTTCATGTTTGGGCACCTTGTGTATAGTCCTTGTTACCCGTATTCATAAACCGAATTGAGTTTATGTGTATTTTTGTTTCTATGAATTACCTTTATCTGCAAAGATCGTGATACTTTTTTTTGCAAGTCTTATCATGTATAGATAGTGTCCATCCAAAAAATTCAATTATTCAACATTTGACGTTTTTGTAAAAAGTTAAAAGGAATAGTACACATAATTCTTTGAAAATCGATAAAACTCTAAAAACCATGAAACTTATTTTGTACAAGTCTTATGATTTATAGAGTGATTCAATTCATAAAATTCAATTATTTAAAATTTTATAGTTTTTGAAAAAGTTCAATGGGTATAATACACGAAATTCTTCCAAAATCGATAAAACTCCAAAAACATCGTGTCCTTTGTTCTAGAAAGCACAAAACTTTTTTTGTACAAGTCTTATGATTTAAATAGTGTGTCCTTTCAAAAAAATTTTATTGTTTAAAATTTTCCTTTCTTCGAAAAAGTTCAAAGCATATAGTACACAAACTTTTTCAAAAATCGATAAAACTCCAAAAATATCGTAGATTTGCTACAAAAATCATGACACTTTTTTTTCTACCATTTTTATGATTTATAGATTGTGTTCATTCAAAAGGTTTTATTATATAAATTTTCCGTTTTTGCAAAAACTTTTGAAAATCGATTGTACATGAAATTTTCCGTTTTTTGAAAATCGATAGTACATGAAATTTTTATGATTTCATTTTTATGATTAAATTACATAAAGTTGTAAATGCCTTATCTCATGCAAAAATTAAGGATAACACATGAAAATAATACTACAAAAGATAGCATGAAAACATGCTATCAACTTGTGTTCATATCCTTTGCTCCAAAATCGCTATATTTTTTGTACAAGTCTTATGATTTATAAATTGTTCCCGTTCCAAAAACTCATTCAACATTTTCCGTTTGTGTAAAAATTTCAAAGGGTAGTGTACACGAAATTTTTTAAAAATCGATAAAAGTCCAAAAACGGCGTAACCTTTGCTCCAAAAATCATGATTTTTTTACAAGTAAATTGATTTATAGATTGTGTGTGTTCGTATCCTTTGCTCCAAAAATTTCAAAGAGCTAGATGATGATCTAACACTTAAATGCTATTTTGCTGATTTTGAACCGATAGATTTTGCAGAGGTTGTGAATGATGAAAAATGGAGAACCGCAATGGCTGAAGAGATAAATTCGATCAAGAAAAATGACACATGGGAGTTGACAACTCTACCAGAAGGTGAAAAGCCCATCGGTCTAAAATGGGTGTTCAAGGAGAAGAAGAATGCTCAAGGAAAAGTTGAGAGGTACAAGGCAAGTTTAGTAGCAAAGGGCTATAGTCAACGACCAAGGGTCGACTATGGTGAGGTGTTTGCTCCAGTTGCACGACTAGAGACCGTCCGTTTGATCATTTCACTTGCATCTCAGAAAAAGTGGAATAATTATCAAATGGATGTGAAGTCGTCTTTCTTAAATTGTGTGTTCAAAGAGGATGTTTATGTTGAACAACCTCCAGGTTATGTGATCAAAGGTCATAAAAGTAAAGTGTTGAAGTTAAAGAAAGCTTTGTATGGCTTAAAACAAGCACAACGGGCATGGAATAGTCGGATTGACAAGTATCTTTTAAGAGAATGGGTTTGTAAAATGCCCAAATGAGTACGCTATTTATGCCAAGGTGTGTGAAAATGGTAATACGTTGTTTGTTTGCTTAAATGTTGATGATATTATCTTCACGGGTAATAACTTGATTAAGTTCGGAGAGTTCAAGCAAGAAATGACGAGAGAGTTCGAGATGACAGATCTTGGTCTCATGTCTTATTATCTCGGGATTGAGATAAAGCAAGCAATTGACGGGATCTTCATTTCTCAAGAGAAATTTGCTAAAGATATTTTGATGAAATTCAAAATTGGATGATTGTCAAATTTTAAGTACGGTACACCAATCTATTGTGGAATCAAGCTCTGAAAGCACGAGGAAGGTGAAATGGTCGACCCTACAACTTTCAAGAGCTTAGTTGGAAGCTTGAGGTACTTGACATGCACTCATCCGGATATTCTCTATGGAGTTGGGCTTGTGAGTCGGTTTGTGGAGGCGCCGACTACAACCCATTTCAAAGCAACAGTGCATTCTCCGGTACATTAAATGTACTATTGCCTATGGTTTACTTTATACTTCTACCGATGAGTATAAGCTTGTGGGTTATAGTGATAATGATTGGGCTGGAGATGTTGATGTTCGAAAGAGTACTACATGGTTTGTTTTCTACATGTGAGAAACTGCTTTCACGTGGAGTTTAAAGAATCAATATATTGTTACTCTTTCAACATGTGAAGGTGAGTATGTTGCTGCTACATCGTGTGTGTGTCATGCAATATAGTTGAGAAGATTATTAGGAGATTTGCAGTTGTCAGATAAGGAAGCCACAATGATCCTTGTTTATAACAATTTTGCTATTGCATTGGCAAAGAACTCAGTGTTCAATGATCGTATCAAACACATTGACTCGAGGTATCATTTCCTTCGTGAATGTGTTTCCAAGAAGAAGATTGAAGTTAAGTATGTGCGGACTCAAGACCAAGTTGTTGATATCTTTACGAAACCTCTCAAGTCAGAGATATTTATCAAGTTGCGTGAAATGCTTGGTATTACAAAGAATTAAGTTTAAAAGAGAGTGTTGAAAATAAACTTAATTGATATTAGATAAGTTTAAGATTCTTGAACTTGATTTAAGGAATTTAAGAAGCGAATAGTTTCATATGCATGTATGAAACTAACATATGAATTTATGTAAATTTATGTGTTATGTTTTATGTAATTAATTCTTATAAAACTAAGGCTAGATTCATGTTCCTATATTCCTATAAATAGGGACTTTGTAGTTAGTTTAAACAAGTTTTGAAAAACGTTTGAATAAGAGTTACAAAGTGCAATTGTTTCTTCCTCTTTAAATATCCACCTTTTTCATTCATCGTCCAAAATTTCTATCAATCTCGTATAGGGTTGTTCATTCCCGGATATCCGGGAAAATTTTTGGTAAAATTGGTATCCAAATCCCATTCGTAAACTTTTGGATATCCGATCCGAAAAGATAAACGGATCCGGATATCTGATTTTAGATATCCTAAATATCCGAATATACTTTTTTTTCTTCCTTTCTTCCAAAAATGTAGCGGTAAGAAGTAGTAGTGAACCAGTGACCGGTGAGGCGACGCCTCTAGCGGGACGCTAGGGAGAGACTAGTGGGAGTGTTAGAGAGATGTATTGGGGCGTTGTCACGCCTCGCCGGCATTAGCGGTGTGGATCTTCGAATTGTTTGTCGCATGAGACAAGTGAGAGAGAAATTAGAGACTAGAGAGTGGAGAGGAGACTAGAGAAGCAATAGGTCGCCGGAGAGAAGTAGCGGGGCGTGGTCACGCCAAGACTAGCGGAAAAGGAACGAGACTATAGAAGTGGAGACCGGAGAGTAGACGAGAGATGCTCCACAAGTAAAAAGTTTGCCAATCCCAGCCACCTCACTGATTTTTCGGTCGTGGAATGAGAGAACTAAGAAGTTATAGAAGAAAATTTAAAAAAAAAGCAAAATAAATATTTTTGTATCAAGGACTCGAACTCCAAACCTTTTGTCACACAAGTTAAAACAAGATCCCTCACCCACAACTCACCCATTACAAAAAGTTTTAATTTAGGGAAACATATATTATTTACTAATGTATATCGGATATCCGAGTTAAAAAAATAACTCGATCCGTATCCGATCCGTGGATATGTAAATTTTTACCGGATAGGTATTTCCGTCGGATCAATTAAATGTCGGATATTCTCGAGTCGGATACTCGAATTATTGTCGGATCAGATTATTTTTTAACATCTCTAATCTCGTATTCATGTTAATGTTGTATATTATCAAGCTTGAAGTGAAGAAAGCCAATAGACGTCATCAGACGAGTTACACCCAAACTGTAAGACTTCGGTAGGAAATGACGGAGATTCTGAAACCCTATTTGGAGTTGCGAGATGTATCAAAGAAGCTATTGAAAGAACAATCAACTGCACGCAAGTACCTTGCAGAGCTCCAAAAAGCAAAATGAAATCACCGCTTAGTGTTTGATTGTGTAATCCTGATGCACCGTATACTGAATTGTTCAAGGCTAGTAATATATAATGTGCTATTATATCTTCCGTCATTCTATTGCGGACGTAGGACCGATCTATCAAAATGTGTGGGTAATGGCGTTGCATCACCAAGTTTACCGTGTGAGTTTTGAAATTCACTAAGGTTGCTATAAAAGACGTAAAAACTCGTTGATCGAATTAAAATAAAGATAGCATCCCAAAATTTTACTTTTTATATTCCTCGTACTAAACCTACACAAATATTATCATATGTCATAGTAATATTTGTACAAAAAATAAAAAATGTTTCATGGAGATAAACCAAAAGCCATGTTTGATAACAAAAATGTTATCAAACCCGGATTTTCCCAAGCAGATTCCTCGGGGGTCAATCAAGTTTTTGTTTCAACAAATGTTAGAATCTATGATTTTGTGAAAGAGAAGATGAAATGTATTGAGAGAAAGAGAGAAGATAGATTCTGAAAGACTGAATTATTATTCCTTTATAAATGTCAACAAGTATTTATACACTTGATCTGATATTCTGTTACAACATATTTTGCTCATCCACGTGGCTATGCCAGCGTGTTAACACTATACTCATCACCCCCCCCCCCCCCCCCCCCCGCAAGCTGGAGGATGCTCGAACCATGCCCAGCTTGGACAATAAACTGTCTTGTTGAGATGAAGGTATAATCTTGGTGAAGACATCAACTAGCTGGGATGTTGTTGGCACATAATGAAGCTGAAGAAGGCCCTCCATAACTTTGTCCCTAGTGAAATGACAGTCTATTTCTATGTGTTTTGTACGCTCATGAAACACCGGGTTATGAGCAATCTGGATTGCAGAATTATTGTCACAAAACAAGCTCATAGGTTGCAGTGATTGAACTCCCAAATCGTGAAGTAGATGTACAAGCCAAGCAACTTCAGCTGCTGCACATGCCATGGCACGATATTCTGCCTCTGCAGAACTTCTAGAAACTGTTGTTTGCTTCTTGAATTTCCAACTTATTGGAGATTTACCAAGAAGAAGTACAAAACCACCTACAGATCTTCGTGTAGAGGGACATGAAGCCCAATATGAATCTGAATAGGGAAGCAAAGAAGGAGTATCACAACCATTTAAAAGAATGCCATGACCAACTGTCCCTTTAACATATCTCAGAGTGTGATGAAGAGCCGTAAGATGAGAGGTATATGGATTCTGCATAAACTGACTTATGCTTTGTACTGCAAAGCTCAGATCTGGCTTAGTATGTGTGAGAAAATTCAGTTTGCCTACCAAGCATTGATACTCAGAAGCATTGTCCAGAGGTGTGCCATCATTTGGCAATAGCTTGAGATTTAATGGAAGAGGTGTGCAAGCATTTTTGTCATCTTGAAGTTGAACACCATTCAACAACTCCATTGTAAACTTTCTTTGTGATAGAACAACACCATCATTGACATAGCTAACTTCCAAACCTAGGAAGTAATGTAAAACACCAAGATCTTTAACACTGAAAGTCTTGTCCAAAAACTCCTTTAAATGAGCAATTTCTTCATTATCTGAACCTGTCATCAACAAATCATCTACATATATGGCAATGATCGTCACAAGATTTGCCCTATGTTTAATGAACAAAGAATAATCATTTTTTGATTGAATAAATCCTTGTGCAGTCAAAGAATTGGTCAATCGATTAAAACATTGTCTTGATGCTTGTTTGAGCCCATATAGTGACTTTCGAAGCTTTCAAACTAGATTCAAGGGATTAGGAATACCAGGAGGCATTTTCATGTAAACATCCTCGAATAAATCTCCATGTAAAAAGGCATTATTCATGTCTAGTTGGTAAAGAGTCCAGTGCTTTGAAGCTGCAATTGCTATAACACTTCTTATTGTGGTCATCTTAACAACTGGGGAGAAAGTTTCATGAAAGTCAATACCCTGTTGTTGATTAAAACCGTTTGCCACTAATCTGGCCGTGTATCTTTCCAAGCTACCATCAAACCTTAATTTGACTTTAAAAACCCACTTGTAACCAATGGATTTCTTTGAAGATGGTAATGTCATTATATCCCATGTGTGATTGTCTTGCAAGGCTTTGTATTCCAATTGCATAGCATGAACCCGGTTGGGGTTTTTTGATGCTTCACTATAAGAGGTTGGTTCAGAATATGAAGAGAGTGAGGATACAAAAGCATGATGAGAAGTAGGTAAGGAAGAGGGATGAATCATACCTGGTGTTAGTAGATTGCAAGAGCTATAAGAGTAGACGAAATCTCGAAGGTAAGATGGTGTTTGATGTGGTCTAGTTGAACGACGAATTGGAATGGATGAAGGTATTGGTGATGTGTTTGGAAAGGATTCAGAAACAGCCTCCAAGGGTGATATGTTTGGTGATGACTGAGGTAAGTAAGAATTATGAGATTCAATAGACTGCAGAGAGGTGTATCATTTTCTTGTGATGGATTGGGAAGAAAAATAGATGTGTCAAAAGAAGGGTAATCAGAAGATGTAGAAAGTATGGAATGAGCGGAAGCAATGTGATGAAAAGGGAAGTAGGTTTCATGAAAAACCACATCTCTAGTGTATAAAATTTCTCTGGATTGTAAAGTGAGAACTTTAAATCCTTTCTTGCCAAAAAGATAGCCTAAAAAGGCACAAGGTATTTCTCTTGGTGTGAACTTGTCACGATTGACTGGGAGGGTATTAGCAAAACATAGGCAGCCAAAAACTTTTAAGGATGTATAGTCGGGTATCTTGTGAAAGAGTAGTTCATAGGGTGTTTTATTTTGGAGAAAAGGTAGGGTGATCTATTGATGATGTGTGTGGCAGTAGGAATACAATCACCCCAGTAATCAAGAGGAATTTTTGACTAATGAAATAAAGCTCGAGCAATCTCAAGTATGTGTTTATGTTTTCTTTCAACAACCTCATTTTGTTGGGGAGTATAGGGGCAATAAGTTTAATGGAGAATACCTTGAAGGCTAAAGAAGGATAAGGTTGCAGTACTTGTTAACTCCTTGGCATTATCAGTTCTGATGGACTTTATTTTTATGTGAAATTGTGTTTGAATGAGGGAGACAAAAGATTGAATGATGGAAAGAGAATTGCTCTTGGTGGACATTAGGTAAGTCCATGTACATTTGGTGCAGTCGTCTACAATGAGGAAATATGCAAATCCATTGTAAGTGTGTTGTTTATAAGGTCACCAGGTATCTATGTGTATGAGGTCAAAGGGATTGTCAGTTTTTGAGAGTGAAAGTGGAAAAGATTGCTTGTGTTGACGAGCATGAGGGCATATTTGACAAATGGAGTGATTCTTGATAATGACACTAATGGAATCAATTTTGGACAATTGATGAAAAGGCAAATGTCCTAATCTACAATGCCAAATCTCAGGACTTATTGATTTGTTGACAAAGTGTTGATCAACATGTTTATTACAATGGAAAGACATAGGTAAGCTAGAAGGAGATTGTGAGATTTTGTCTACAATGTATAGACCATTGCATGCTCTACCAATCACTAGTTTATGCTTCATCGAAGGGGCCTGGATTGAACAAAGAGAAGAGGAGAAAGTGACATCATTCATTAGTTTTGTCGAAAGCTTATGAACTGATAAAAGATTGAATTGAAAGTCTGGTACATGTAACACTTGGTGTAAAGATAAATCTGGGCTGAGTTTTACAGTGCCAATGTGAGATACTGCAACATTCATGCCATTAGGCATGGTGATGTTTATATGGTTAGCAACAGGTGTATATGTCGAAAATAGATCAAGATGGGGACTGATATGATCTGTTGCACCACTATCAATGATCCAGTGGTTCTTAAGAGTTGAGGAAAAAAGACATAAAGGCTTACCAGCCAAGAAAACACTATGTGCTTTTTTTTTCCTGACTATCTTGTGAAGAAAAAGGTTGCAAAAGTGATAATAGTTGGTTCATCTGGTCCTATGAAAGGCTAGCTGCATCAAGTTTGTGACCAGTAGGATAACCATGTACCTTCCATCATTTTGCAAGAACGTGACCAGGGACTTTGCAATGATCACAATAGGAAATTCCAGGTCCAGAATTGATTGGATAGCCATTCAACTTCCAGCATCGATCAATTGTATGATTTGTAGCCTTACAGTGATCACAAGACATTGATCTGGCAGAGATGGAATTTGAATTATGATTTTTGTGGAGATTTCGAGAGGAATTACTTCTACTATGAGTGTACAAGGCAACAACATCTTCACTAATGGTTGCCGAGGATTTGAGGCCTCGTTGTGCCTCTTCTTGAACACCTTAACCAAGAACTAATACCAATTTGTAATCACGATTTGGGTCAAGATCAAACAATAACGATAATGGATCTAGAGTGATCCAGTTTCAAATAACACAAACACATGTACTTACCTCAAGAGACCCTATAAGACCAAAGAAACAAACACAAGAAAAATACAACAAATCAAAATTCGAGAAACTTCACGTTGGTGAAACTCACTTCACTGACGTCTTCTCTTTTCTTTTCTTCTTCGATGCGTCTCTTCTTCTCGTGTTATTCCCTCTTCGTTCTTCCCTCTCCGTTCTTCGTAGTTCTCTTCTCTTGTTTTCTCTCTCGCGTCTTTTCTTTTTTCTTATATCACGTTCTCTCTCTTATTCGTATGATGAATAATGCTTACTCTAAAAAATGCCGCTTCTTCTTTTTGTGTTTATATCAATAGTTGTAGAGTTGGATCTGAGGAAAGCAAGCAAGCCAGACCCATTAACTTCTTTTTGTGCTTAAATCTTTTTGAATTTGGTACAAATTTGTACGATTGGATTTGCCGAATTGAATCCCTAATTCTTTCCAGATCTGAGATGCAGTTTTATAGTATAGAACGGACTCAACAATGTCCTTTTCTACAGAATGAACTAACCAAGAAATGATCATATTGTTGCATTGATTCCATTTAGAAATGAGTTTGGGATCTGTGAGAGGCTTTCTGCATTCGCCATTGAGAAACTGGAGTTTGTTCTTGGCCATGAGTGATACTTCGACCGATCGTTTCCATCGGTTGTAGTTGTGGTCGTTGAGCAATGTTGTTGATAACTTCAATGTTGGAGAATCTGAATGGTGTATGTATAGTTGCCCAAGAAGATCAACTTCTGATTGAGAAGAATCGTCCATTAGAGTATCTCCATTGTTGGAAGTGGAAGGATCGATATTACCCTCTGATACCATGTTAGAATCTATGATTTTGTGAGAGAGAAGATGAAATGTATTGAGAGAAAGAGAGAAGATAGATTGTGAAAGACTGAATTATTATTCCTTTGTAAATGTCAACAAGTATTTATACACTTGATCTGATATTCTGTTACAACAGATTTTGCTCATCCACATGGGTATGCCAACATGTTAACATTGTACTCATCAACAAATAATATCACAGGTATATGTTTAATCTTACATAAATTATCAATATTCGTCTATAAATTTGCCTTCTATGAAAACCATATATGCCAAACCCCTCGGCCTATTAACTGCTAGCCTTTTTTTTTCTTTTTTCGTTAATGTGATAAATAGATATGGTTTGGCCTAGGACCATCACCTTGGGATTGTATTGAACACTACAGTTTGGCGACCCCTAGATCTGAAATTGTTTTTTTAAAATTTATTTTGATAGTGTTACATTATTGGGTGAAATGGGAGACTAGGCTCTTTTTGTAGTGATGAACACTAAGTAAGCTCATTTTAATATCAATGGACAAATTAGGCCCCATTTACTTATCTTTAAAGATTAAATGAATGGGCAAATTAGGAATATGAAATTACTTAAGCCCAAGCCCAATTGATTTAATGAAAGTCCATGCCTAATGTTTTAATAAAGGCTCAAATGTTTTAATAAAAGTCCAAGCCCAATAATGAAGGCCCAAGTGTTTTAATAAAAGCTCAAGCCCAATTGGTTCAATGAAAGCTCAATTGTTTTAATAAATGTTACACCCAATACACAAGCTTCGCACAAGGCTCAATACACAAGCTTCGGACAGGGCCCAATACACAAGCTTCGGACAGGGCCCAATACACAAGCTTCGGACAGGGCCCAATACACAAGCTTCGGACAGGGCCCAATACACAAGGTTCCGACAAGCCCGATACACAAGCTTCGGACAAGGCCCGATAAACAAGCTTCGGACAGGGCCCGATACACAAGCTTCGGACATGGCCCGATACACAAGCTTCGGACAGGGCCCGATACACAAGCTTCGGACAGGGCCCGATACACAAGCTTCGGACAGGGCCCGATGCACAAGCTTCGGACAGGGCCCGATACACAAGCTTCGGACAAGCCCAATACACAAGCTTCGGACAAGGCCCAATACACAAGCATCGGACATGGCCCAATACACAAGCATCGGGCAGGGCCCAATACACAAGCATCGGACAGGGGCCAATATACAATATTAATAAATCTTGTAGTTAGTGAGTTTACTAGTTGGACTAATTAAAATTGTGTATTTCATTATTGTTTTTTCTAATGTTATACTTCAAACCGAATGTTAATACACAATATTGATACACAATTTCAAATACACACTTCCGTCGTTTACAAAAGTATGTCGTTTACACAAGGTCGGGTTACACAAGTCTAAGCTTCAAATACTCACTTCCGTCGTTTACAAAATCCCGTCGTTTACACAAGGTCAAATTACACAAGTCTAAGCTCAGTCGAGTTACACAAGCCCATTCAAGTTACACGAGTTCAAGCAATGGCTTAATGACTGCTTTTGTTATTTTTGGGGCAGGGCTAGTCACCAGTCTTTCACCCTGCACTTTGAGTGTCTTGCCACTGACACTTGGCTACATAGCTTTCTTGGTTTTGATTTTCAGCTTATAATTTAGTTCGATGAGCTTATGACTTATTCGCGTATCAAATTAATCAATACCTTCTTGCAAGTGCATTTGGCTCTGATAAAAGTCGAGCAGAGGTGAGGATTTTTCCATATTATTTGGACATTCATTGCTTGAAAATAATATGAAATGCCTTTTCATTGATAATGTGAACTAAGGACATGATTTTAGCCGAAAAGAATTGAAAAAATCCAACCGACTTTTCTTAGCGGAATTTTAGTTAGTCATAAATCTTGTACATAACAATACACTAAGGAGCTGATTTTTTATGCTTTCTCTGTTAGTTGAAAGTCATGCTTCCAACAAACTATATAGTTTTGTATATGTCTTGCCTTAAGTATCCCAACTCACGAGATATCTTGTTTTGTTTTTATATATCGTTGGTGACTCCATTAAGGCTTAAGCCTGTTTTACAACCTCTAGAGAAGATCGGTCAAAGACTTCATGGCTAACTGAACAATTTGAGCTCCCTCTTGAGCCATTTAATGTATCTTCTCGACTTGCCTAACAGCTTCGGTTGCTTGCCAGGACAGATCCTCGGCCTCCGCTGCACACTTGGCTGCTTCTGTTGCTGCTTCCAAGCTCTCCTCCTCCTCATCCTCATTAATTTTCTTCTAGCATCATTTCTATATCTGCAATATGTTGGGCATCATCTTCTGCTGCTGCTTCTTTCTTCTGACAGACGTTATTCCCTATCTGCAATTTCTCAGAATATATATTCTTAAGCCTCTATAGAGGTCATCACATATCATGATTACATATTGATTACATTAGAGAGCTGCAAACATCCATGAAATATTACCTTTTTAATTTTTTTTTGTACAACTAGTCTCCTTAGCCTCGAACTGAACTGTTTCCTAAAATTCTGGGGCACATTTACCCTTTGCTGCAAATTTTGTCGTAAAAAGTAAATATATAAGTACATGTAAAGATGCATGTAATAATCCTTAAACTAAGGTATTCATGCTTGAATTGTACGGGGACATCAGCAACTATGGGACCCGATTCGATAAACTAGGTTTACTAGTAAGCAATTGTAAGTAGCACAATATGAAAGAAGGAATTCCAAGTTTAATTACAAACTTGGAATTCCTATAGTGATCGCTAATCATCCATTTGGCTCGTGTGGTTAAAAGTGCTTCAAAGACCATGTCATTGTACCTGATAAATGGTAATCATAGAGGCAATAATGCACAGTGTGAGTCTATTATGCTCCAGGGTGTTCATATATTTATTTTGATTAATGCTTACCCAAAACCAAAGATGAAACTACATAATGATATCATATTTCAGCAAATGGAAAGTCCAGCCACTAAGCTTATTGGTAATGTAGCTCCTATAGTGATCACCAATCATCCATTTCACAAAACTTGTGCTCTACTTAGATGGGTAAAACCACGCAAGTCAGTTCCCAGGACAAAGTTTCAACAAAGCCAAGAAGTTTCCGCAGGAGAGGGCTTTACTCAACAATCACATTTAGCAAGATCATATTGATCAAAACCATGTGATTAGTAACTATTATCCCATAAATATAGGGGCCATCGAGGCTACATGATAAAAAATGGAATATTAGTGAAAAAGATGGGCCAACCTCAAGGCCAGTGCCGTCCATCAAGAAAAAATGAAGGAGAATCCTAGAAACCATCTAGCTTTAACTTTTAATGTACGCAGAGATGCACATTCATCAAGGATGCATGACAGTTGTCCAGTGTCTGCATGGGAGATGCATAAAGAAATCAAACAGCATAAATAAGCAGATAAGCTTGAACAAAATATGGAGTATTTAGAAGAATGGATAGGATATCATTGCTTATCATTACCTACCAAGATCAAATTTTGTACTTTCTCCAATTTTGTTACTACTATACTACTACTACTTCAACATCCATTAATGCTCTATTAATCACTCCATGCCATTTATATGCCTATTGTCTTCTTTTTCTCTATCTCTGCACTAACCATTTTTACATACAAAATCTCTAACTTCTGTCAGTCATCTCCCTGATAAGCTTTAGCCAGTCATGGCTCTCCAGTTCACCTGTTTCGTCTTTGTATTACATCTTTCACTATCAACCCTTTGCAAGCCAAAAAATGATGCACAAAAAAAGTTTTTTGACTCCATGAGAACATCCTTCTCTGACAATGCCATGACTAGTTGGGGTGCTTCATGGAACAATTCTTATTGCAATTATTCTGGAATTAGCTGCAACAACCAAGGCCTCGTCACAAAAATTGAGATACCCGGGAGATCACTCTCGGGTGTCTTCCCACCACGGAGTGTGTTCTTACCTGCCAGAGCTCAAAGTACTGGATATCAGCAACAACAATATACAGGGAAACTTTCCTGAGGGCATCATCAACTGCTCTTTCTTACAAGTCATCAACACTAGTTCGTTGTATCTGACAGGAAAACTGCCAAACTTCTCAGATTTAAAGTTCCTCCGAGTTATGGACTTATCATACAATTTGTTTGAATGAGACTTCCCAATGTCCATCACCAATCTCACTAATGTAGAGGTTCTCAATTTCAATGAAAACAACCAGTTCAACTTATGGGAGCTTCCACTAAACATCACTAAGTTAAAGCTTAAGGCGATGGTGCTGACAACCTACAATATCCGCGCGCGGTCGTATCCCACCAGTAATAGGCAACATGACCTCCCTCGTTGAGATTGAGCTAAGCGGGAACTACTCGGACGGTCCTGTTCCACGGGAGATTGGAAGGCTAAAAAATCTAGAACATCTCAAGCCTTACTATAATGGGCCAACAGGAAGCATACCTGAAGAGCAGTGGAGTATCGTCGCCGAGAACCACCACTAGAGAACCGCCACCACTGTCGCTTTTCTTCCGGAGCCACAACTGTCGTCCGACAACAACCTTCTTCTCCTCGCCGCCGGACTCCATTTCTAGATTTTCTAGGGTTTCGCAGATCTGAATTACGGTTTTTATTTTAACGATCCCTCTTTTACCCCCTTTACTTAATGTATTTTTGAATTAAAATTTTATCAACTATAGTCTAGTTTGTTTTTTTGATATAAAAAAGGCTTTATCCCCTCAATCTTCTCTACATTATTTAGCATTTCTAGACCCATAATCGTAAGTCCCAATTTATAATAGGTAATAAAAATTCTTATTGAAATAGGTAATTATTTAATTTTATATAATATTAATTATAAACCTTATTAGTTGGATTGTTAGTTTTTATAGAGCGTTATAACATTTTGCACTTCTAAACCCATAATCCCGAAGTCCGGTCTTATAAAAGTAATAAAGTTAATTTCATTAATTAAGGGCATTGTGTTTGTCTCCTTTTTACAAAATTTGAATAATAGCCTCTTCAATAACTTTTTAACAAAATTTTTCCTGTTTATAAGATTTGATACAAGAAATTAATTTATAAAATAGACAAAATTTACAAGAATTTATCGAGAAATAAGTAAAATTCTTGTAAAAAATTTACAATGAACTATAATTATTTTTGTATATATGAATTTAGTACTAAATGAGACAATTAGTTTAAAAAAAGTATTAGAGGACAAACGATACACAAGATTTAAAATGGGTAATAATACCTTCAATTTTTACCTTTTCCCTTATTAACTGCCCCATTGAACTTGAACATATATCATCACTAGGTCATAAGATTCATAATACAGAATATGAGAATACTAAAACCAATTTGCAGTTAAGGGGAAATTCACAATACTTTATCACAACTTGAAAACTGTATTATAAAACTAGAAGGAATCAATATGGATCAACTGAAATTAAATCAAAATAAATTAAACTGCAACTAACTAATAATTGATAGTTTTCTTGCCTTGGAGAGCAAGGCCTTGATTCATTAGTTGACTTCCTCTATTTCTCAACCACTATATATATATATATATGCATAGTCTTCTCTTTTACTGTATCAACAAGTACTTGCACTTCCATTTCCACTCATAAATCTTATTCTCTTCTTTCTTTCTGAACAGTTGAATTACCCGAATCATAATTTTGATTCCAAATCGATCATAGAAATGAATACAATCGCATCCAATCACATGATGTTGGATCTCGAAACCGAGATCTCAAATATTACAGAGCTGATCCAGATGCTGACTGAAGCTGAAGAATCTATCACTCAACGTCTGAATATCATCAGGGTATAAATAATGCATTTTTCATGTTGTGTGGACTGTGGAGTAAATTTTTTTCAATAAATAATGCATTTTTCATGCTGTTCCGAGAGTAGGAGAGAAGTAATGCGATTCAGAATGAGGTCCGTGACAACAAGCATTCATTACTCAAAGGGTGGATAGATTTATCGAAGGACCAAATTATTTCCTTACAACAATTTCACCTGATCAAATGGGACAACACTCTACATGTATGTGTAATTAAAACCTTAATTGCCTTAATATGATTTTATCAATGATTACCCGTAAATATCCGAATTATCAAAATAAGAAGGTGATATTTGGGTTATTTTTTTTAGTATTAATATATCGATTCAAAAAATATAAAAATATATCCACAAATATCATTATTATAATAACATGATCCGATAGTCTGTAAAAATCTCTCGGATCGGATTTAAACATATATCAATACTTAAGAATTGGACTAATCAAATGATTGGATTTCATGGATCAAATTAATCCCTCTTTTATAACCGTTTCATATTTTATGAGATTACAGAAACCAGCTGAAGCAATTCAAAGGTTGAAGATAAAGTTCCACAATAGCAGCAAGAGCTTAGCAACAGAACGAAAGATGTTGAAAGAGCTTCAGCTACGTGAAAGAGAAGAACGACAGGAACAATCTGAGATTCAAGTTGAAGAACAAAACTTGAAGCTAAAGTCTTACAGACGTCGATATTATAGTGGTTGGAGACCCTTAGGAAATAATACGAACAGCAGAAGCATAATTAGGGTAAGTAATAGCATCAGAATGTTCATTTTGCATTTCAATTTCATTTCTTTATCAAGTCATTACTCTGTATTTTCCTGCAGATTTGGGCAGAAAAAGTGGAGTATGTAAGTAGTTTAGTTCTTCGTGACAGCAAGAACTTGACTCCAACACAGCAAACTGAAGCCAACCTTAATGATCTTCTAGCAACAAGAAGCCAAATATATTGGGACCCTAATTGTAAAATTAGCATGGAAGAGTTAAAGAAGCATTGGGATTCAATGAAACAAGCCCAAAACTCCATTCAGGTATGCATTGTGAGTTTATATATAGATATGAAGTATGAATATTAGAGTTGTTCGAACCCGAAACAGGGGAGATTCGACTAAAAGGCAAATACCGTTATCCGGTAGTCCGACTATAGGGTTTGGGCTTGTTTCCGGATCTTCTTGGTAGTCGGGTTGAACGTTTTTTTTATTTATAATTTAGATATTAAAATTAAAAATATTTTCAAACTTTAAAAAAATATTTTTACAAAAATTAGTATGGAATATTTTTTTAATAAATATTTTTACATTTTTAAGAAAAATATATTCAAACTTTATTTTTTTTAAAAGCAATTTTTTACAAATTTATTTGTTTAAAATTTTTGTAAAAACTTATTTAAAATTATTTTCCTTTTTATTTTATAAAATATTAAATATTATTAACTTGATTTAAAATAAAAGAAAATCCAATCACTAAATTAATTATTTTTCTTTATGATATATAAGATTCTGGTCGTCACATCATCGCCGGAGTTAGAATTTTTGCCGGAAAAATATGACGTATTATTTTTGTTAAATACGTTTGATAGTTTGTATCGATTGTAGTAATTTTTAAAGTTGATAATATTTTCGGTTCAATATTAGTAGTCCTATTTATAATTATACATAGATGTTAGATGTTATGTGATATATTTATAGTAAACAATCAAATAATAACGGAATTTAGGGCTAGAAAACATACATACGTAACACGTTGGGTGTTGTATGCACCAGATAAGGATACGCATGCATGTGCACCTGATAGGCTAATAAGGCAACGCAATAAGTGTGTGCATATATGTGTCACATAAGGTGCATGTCTAGCATGCTCCAAGAATATGGTCAATGTATGTAGATTAAATTAAGTAATCAACTACCCTCGATTGTTCTTATTTTCTCGTCCCCCAACTCATTCACACTAGAATGCAACCCTGAATATGGTCAATGTATTCGTACCCTTTTATTTTTCAGGCAGGTTTTCGGTCTGACTTGGTACATATGCGCGCATGTCTAAATATGATCATTTGTTATACAAATCCTTCTATTATTGTATATATTTATAATATTGTGAGATTAATTTCCAAATTTTTAATATGATCTCGTTTTCGTGTTTTTGTTGCAGCTTATCGAGCTTGAATTGAAGAAAGTCGATAGACGTCATCAGGCGAGTTACGCTGAAATTGAAAGACTTCGGAATGAAAAGGTAGAGATTCAAAAACCCTGTTGGGAGTTGCAAAATGAATCAAAAAAGCTATTGAAAGAAAAATCAATTGCACGCAAGTACCTTGTCAAACTCCAAAAGCAGCAAAATGAAATCATTAGTATTGGGTTCTAGAGTATAATGTATTGTATCTTAGGTTGTTATAATCTCGAAATATAATGTACTACTAAATCTCCCGTCGTTTGAGTTATGCGTTCTTGTTGGATTGTGGAGTCTGAATTACCGTGTGTATATGCAAGTTTATACAATATTATTGGAATGTCAAACTTCAAACTGATAGATTATAGTGGACAATGTTACACTATTATGATCACCCTTTATATCAGACTTACAAGAGAATAATAAGTACGAAAACGAATAACTAAAGAATAACAAAGAGATATAATCTAGCGATCGAAGATCTTATTATATAAGACAAGTTGGGGTTTGGTTCGAGCTCGTACACATAGGCGAAACGAACGCGTGGGTGCGACGCATAAACTTTATTATCTCAGTTTAAGTATCATATATAGATGTATAGATTAGTTAAGGTTCCGTTTGGGAGACTCAAAATGAAAGATGAAGCTAGATAATGGTAGACGAAGAAATGAAAATATCCGAAAATCAGGTATTTAGGAACCACAATATTTCGGAGATGATGGTAGACAAAGCTAGATGAAGGAAGATGAATAATTGAAATTTCTATCACTTACCAAATTGTAAGCTACGAAGATGAAGACCCTTCACAATTAATTTCTATCTTACCCTAAAAATGATTATTTTTGTTTAGGTTTTTATCTTCTTCTTTTTTTTTACTTGTAGTGAAGTAATTTTTGAAAGCCTAATTTAGTTTATATTTGTGAATAAAAATGAAAATTCATTGATTATGATTGTTTATTATATTTCTATAACAATAACTATAAACAAGATATTTATTAATAAAATTAAATTCAAAGCTAACAAATTAAATAAAATTACTTATAAATGAAATTTAATAACTGCATTTGAATTGTTAAAAAAAAATTGTTACATAACTCTTGAAACATTACAAAAAAAAAGTTTTAAGGTAATTATAATTTGTTGTTTAATTACGTTAAGTTTATTTAAAATTAATGATCAATAAAATGATGTCCTTTGGTAACTTTACGTTTAAATTAGATTTCGTAAACTTTGTTTTTCCAAAACTAATCAAGTTAAACAAAAAATATCAGCTTGTCAATCAACTACTTACTTCAAATACTCTTCAATTTCAACTTTAACTACCAATAAGTTTCAGTTTCAGCTACATCTCCTACAATCTACCATTATTCAAACTGACCATAAGATTTATTTGACTTTTTTCTTTTTTTTTATAATTTCCATATATACATAATTTTTGTCTAGACAAGCTACTGAGATTGCTCGAATATGATATGGATGGGTATTCGGTTCAGGCTTTTATATTGGACCGACTTCATAGTTCATATACAACGTCTATGTATACACAAGAACAATTTAAAATGTCTAAAATAGATAATTAGTTGTACACATTTGATTGTAGTATCTTTTATAATCATTGTGGGATCGTGTCCAAAAATTATGATTTAATCACATATTTGTGTTAATGTTACAGCTTATCGAGTTTGATTTGAAGAAAGCCGGTAGGCGTCACCAAGAGGGTTACGTTGAGACTCTAAGACTTCGAGAGGAAAAGGAAGAGATCGAAAAACCCTATTCGGAGTTGCGAAATGAATCAAGAAAGCTATTGTAAGAACAATCAACTGCAAACAAGTACCTTGCGAAACTCCAAAAGCATCAAGATGAAACTGAGAAGCAAAAGAGGAACTAACAAGTAAAATTTCAAGGGGTAATTACCCCGTTTACTGCATATGTGTGGTAGTTGGCAGTAAAAACCAAAGGTAAAAAGTTAAAGAAAATACAAAGGCTGCGACTGCGACCCACAAAGAATAAGTGTTTTTGTTTGCTTTATACAGAAGTGAAGATTTATAAAAAAAAGTGGTTGGTACTTTGATGTGTATAATAATAGAGATCTTAGTTTGAGAACGATTTCTCATTATCTATGTGTATTGTTTCCCTGCAACTGTCACGCCATTTATGTGATTTTTTTTACTTGCCCGTCTTTTTCATCATTTGGGAACTATGTTGTTCCATATTAAATGCCGTGTCTACATCTAACATGTCCAAACTCATCTCTAATACGCAATAAAACTAATGTAGTTCGACGATAAAATGTTACTAGATTTTTAAAAACTTGTCTATAGAGTCGAGTTTGAATCCTTGTGAATTCGTGTATAAAGAAATTGATATCGAGAGGGTTTATATCACATAAGATCACTAAGTATTTAGTTCGAGCGTTGAGTGACTTCGAACGATTAAACGTATAAATAAGGTTGACTAGTTGGTTTCGAAAATCTAGTTCCAAACTAAACATAATAAGGCTTTCTTAATATGAAACATGTCCAAATTCGCCTCGTTAGACTTTTATCCGTTTTGTTTGACAACAACCAAAATATAATTAGTTAATTAAATCCAAACACTAATAAGGAAAAAATATATAAAGTATCATGTAATGAAAAGTACTATTAGTGTAAATATTGTTTTACCCTTCCTTTTCTTTCATAGTCAAAGTTGCCCTCTTCTCACCGAACTTAACAAAATGGTGATGTTGTTAGCCTCGACGCAAATTTTTTTTTTAATTCGGTTATAAAAGCTGAAGCATTTGCCCTCAAAACCGGATTACAAGAGGCGATCAGACTACAAACTAAAAAGATCGAAATCGAAGGTGATAACTTGTGTGTAATCAAGGCACTCCAAGGTTTGTGGAGCTGCCCGTGGGAGGTCGAGATGATTATATCCGACTCTAGACTGAATCTTCGTTTCTTTGACGAGGTCCATATTAGACATATATTCAGATAAATAAACTATGTTGCTGACCGATTGACCCATTTGAAAAACTCGACCCCAATATCAATTTTTCTGAAGATCCCGAACTCCGTGTTCTCATCCGCAAGGATGCTTTAAATTGGACCACCTCGAGAGATAATCCAAATGTCCAATCTACCCGCTTTCCATTTTCCCAAAAAAAAAAAAAGTTGCCCTCTTCTCTCCAACTTGTTGATATTGATAATTGCAATCTAGGTACTATAATTTTTTGTTTTATCCACATATACCCTATCACATTATATAACCAATGCATTTAAACAAATGGTTCCACTTCTAGTCTAAGTCCATTAGATTCGGGTTTAAACAGGTCTGAAATTTAGCTTATAATTTTTTCGTGACATTAAAAAAGACAAAAAGTTAAAAAGATGGCAACTCGATGAAAAATACCAATTGACATGTTTTTAGATGCCATGAGAACAATAAATTTCACATTTTAAAAAAATAAAATAAAAAGGAGGTTTAGATCCGAAAAAACTAAGAGGAAAAAAAGATGAAGTAGACATAAAAGATGAGGGTAAAAATACTCGTTATAAGCAAAATTAAATTTAAGACTCTACTCGACTTATATATGTCGTAGTTAGGGGTGTTTTTGGGCCTTTTCGGAATATATTTTGATTTGGTCCAAATCTAGATCTGATTGCAGTGAGACTGTGTATATTACTATACTAAGATCCTATTTTATTGAAACATGCAGTGATATCTTACACTATCCCACATCGTGCTTCATACGTACTCGATATTAAATACGTTATAAGTTTCTCTTATAATATGCCCATTTTCACTCATGCTAACATCACCAACCGTTGTGGCTTTAAACAAGTCTCATAAAGAAAAAGAAAAAGAACAACGGTGGCGCATGTCCAAGTGGCTTTATATCCCTCCCCTACTACCACTTTACGCTTTGCCTTGCCCTTCTGCAACCGTTATTATCACCTTCACACTCGCAACCACCTCTGTCTCTCTCTCTCGCTTTTCCCTTTCTTCACCACCCTCAACAACCTCTATGGACAATTCGAACTGCTAATCGGTGATATAGATGAAGAGGCAAGCTACATTGAGATCGTCGTCCTCCGGGAGAGAAGCTGCTGGTTCTTCTGCCGATCATCAGTCGGCGACCGTTCAACATGCTGCAAATTCCGTTGGATGCATGGCTGGCGTTTTTCAGCTCATTTCCTCTAAGTACAGGACTCGTCGCAAGTTCCTCACATTTGGTATGTATAAATTCCGTGGCATTTAGTATATGGTGTTTGAATACTTGCCGTTTTCGAAATTTGAATGATTTTGTGATTTCTGCGTGCATTACGTGAGCTGTTTAGGTAGGAAGCAACAGGTGAAGCAAACGGGGTCGGTAACCTCGTCTCCACAACAATTGAAGCCGAAATCACCGGCGAGGAAAAGCAGAGGCGATATTTGTGACCGATTTGAAGGTTCGCGAGAAATCCGGAGGTTATCGTGCGAAGTACCGCGAAGTCCGACGATTCCTCCTGAGATCCGCAGATCTAACTCTCTCAACTCGCCCGAGAGCTTCCGCTCCCCTGTTTCGTCTATTGTAGCTCGATTAATGGGACTGGAAGAACCTCCGGCGCCGGAAGTAGCTGTGATGCCTTCTCCGATAGAATCGGCGTCGGAAAAGAGGAGGAAGCTTCTCGGAGCTTTGGAGAAGTGCGACGAGGACCTTCAGTCGCTTAAGAAAATAATTGAGTCCGTACGGTCTGTAGATCGATCGAAAACGCCGCCGTTGGTGAGTGTCGGTAAATGCGGGGAAATGGTGGCGATTAAGAAGTGTACGGATTCGGTAAACGGAACTATCGAGCAGGAGCAACCGAGTCCGGTATCGGTACTTGACGACTTCTGCGAATCTCCTCCACCGTTATCCACCGGCGATTTGCATTACTCCAAAAGAGTTAATAATGGTTAGCTTCTTTTCTCTCTCTCTATCTATCAATTTGGATTTCTTCTGAACTAATTGCATTTTACAGAGAATGAATCTTAAACTTTAACAAGCAAAATTGAGCCAAAAAATGCTTAGGTTCATAGGCATTTGTTTAACAAACAAAACTAATCTAAGCATTTTATCAATGAACTGTAAACGATTTCATGAACGAAATAAAGATAATGCAAACTCAACCCTAGATTATTAGGTATGAACGTATTATATTATTTCATCCAAAACAAGCCTTCTAAAACCAAGACCTAAATTTCATATTTCAAAATTCGTCTATCCCAATCTTGTCCCAATGGCCAATACACACTGGGATATGATTACTGTTCCTCGAACATTCTCAATTGGTTAAAAAAAACAAAATTGTTTGATATTTTTCTAATAGTTAACTCAGATGACTGATGCCTAATTGTGAAATTCAGAAATAAATTTGTTGTCCTTATCCTTGCAAATGCTTGAAACCAATTAAGATGCCACTTGTTAGAAGCAGACATCCTATCGAAAGTTGCCATGCAAACATTCCAGGCTCCAGAAGCTGTATTTATCGTGAAATTAAATAGTATCCGCTGCACAAGAAGATAAAAATCATAAACTCATAGATTGTCCTTGCATAAACTTACGACAATTTACATTACCCTTACACTCCCAGCTAACAAGACAAAACTCATTAAAATAAAATTTATTATCGAATCGCACTATATCTGAGAATTTGCCCTTCCATGAACATATCTCCATCCTTTTGCTTATGTCAAAAGGTAAAAAATTCCCACTGGGACCCCACTCCCCAAAAGTCACAGTGTGCCATACTCTGTAATTTACAAGATTTACTGCTCTACTCTAACCACGCTCCACCACTATATAATATTGTACTTTGATCCCCTTCTATGCTAGACTGCTAGGGAATTGAAGAGTAGATTACTAGATTATATATAGATAATTGAACACCCTAGATGATGAAGAATCCATAATTTGACTTTTGATGACTAGTTTCATTACCTCATGTGGTTTGATGATGAAATTATGCTTGGATTAGTTGGCTTTTATTGTAGTTATAACCTGCTTACTGTAGTTGGGTACTTTGATTGTTGTTGCCAATATGAACTTAATGAATCTGAGTGAAAGTAATTGACAGGGGCCCAATGGCTGGTAAGATTAGATTAAAAGGTTAAAAAAGTTATAAAAAAAAAAAGAAGGATGGGGATCATCAATATCAAGCACATGCATGGTGCCAAATATCATATGGTGGTTTTATTTGTCCCAAAAATGTTATGATGTTAATGTAACGGGGACCCATAGCCACAAAACTTTGTTAGCTGTATATAATATAATCATAGTGGTCATACAAACTTTTTGTCTTGGTTGCCTCAATGCCAAGTTTTGATTATCATGATTCGGTCTATGCATCATAGATGGATCCAAAGTTTTTGTTCCCCTTATTTGCCTTTTAACTACTTTTCACACTTATCTATGTTTTATTCATATGTTACGACAGAAATATAAACATTTTTATCCATTTTTATTTCTTTAGCTGGTACATTTTTATATTTATTTTATGCCCCACTCAGTTGGCCTTACAAATATCTCATTTCGTTTCAACTTAAGTGTCATTTTAGAACTTTTGAGATTTACATTATACAATAATTTTTATATTTATATAATTAGTGGGTTATTAGTTATAATTTTCAATAAAGTGGATTGTATTATAAGTGGACTATGAAGCCCAAATCTCCAGTTGGGCCCAATCTAGCCCATTTACCATGTGCGCTACCAGACTAGACACCATCATCTGCCTTATTTGTTAGTGTTTGTATATTATACCGAAAAGTAAAATTCATAAAAACTAGTTTACTGAAAACTGAATTTATAGGCATTAAAAATTTATAAAAATTTGTATGTCTAGTTTGGTTTGAACTAATTTTGTTATATATAATTAATAATTATTTAATATAAAATCGAGTGAGTTATGGTTGTGATTAGTTGTAGATTGGGGTTAAGGAGAGAATTATTTTAGATTTGGGATATTTAAATTTGTGTTTTTAAAAGAGGTTATTTATGATTTTTATTTTTATTTTAAAAAACATATCTTAAGTTATTTAGTTGGAGATTAATTTAAGGGTTTGTTTTGGTTTTCTTATTCATAAAACTAGGAATCCAAAATAACCTCCTAAAACCCTGGGAATACGAGGTTTCAAAATGTTTATAATTATAAAACCTCATCTATAAAAAAATAACCCCTAAAATCTACGATTTAACACTATAGCTTAGATTAATTCGAAGTTATTAGTAATAAATGTAACAATTAGAGGTACTTGGATAGGAAGTTGCACTTGTAACTTGTAAGTACACCACAAACCAAACGAGGACTTATTTACATAATTCAAGGTTATACGTTCTAACAACGACTACTATACATCAGATATGTGCCGTTTGGGAAGAGTAGTAACACCACATCAACACCAAAAGAAAAGGCCAGGAGAAGACAACGTAGAGATAGCAAGTTTTTGTTTCCACAACACCAACAACCGAATACAAGTGTCGAGCTCGCTCTTTGAACCAAAGAGCTGGACAACCACCGTGTCTCCGCCACAGAGCAGCGGCGCATCCATGGCAGAGGCGGTGAATGAGGTGTGCAAGGACATTGAGATGGGCCAGAAAAGGGAGAAAGAGAGGCTAGGAGTTGTGGTGGAGGATTTTATTTACAGAGACTTGATGGATGAGATTACAAAGGACTTAATGGGTCGTTGCCATGTGGAATCTTGTTTGCCCTTTGACAAATGCAAGAGGAAACTATGCTTTTGATGTAAAATAAGCCAATCTAACAAATTGATCTGAGATTTCAGGTTTAATGCATAGAGTTAGCTTTGTCACCTTTATGTAACGTTGGTCTTAATGGTCTATACGGAATTATATGTCGTGATTTTTATGTATGCAATCATATTTGTATTTGTGTTCTACAAACTGTATTCTTGTACCTACAGAGTTCATGGTTTTATTGCGAAGAATATCGGTTAATTTAAAGAAAAGGACTGATTAAATTGAAAATTACAGAAAGTAGCCATTGAAAATATTTCTCATGAAAGTGATGGATTCACCTTTCGGTCGACTTTATTTATTAAAAAACAAATGCGGTTCAGCTTGGCCATTTGGAAAAAAAAACTAATTATAATTATAATGGAAAAGATACAAATATTTTTATTTTTTTAAAGACGAAAAGCGGTTAGGTCAGGCTACCTTCTCGAGGTAGTCTAACCTAAAGCATCCTTGTGGCTAAAAACATGAAGTTCGAGATCATCAGAAAAATTGGTGTTGGGGTCGAGATTTCCAAGTAGGTCAATCGGTCAGCAACACAGTTGATTTCTCCGAAAACATGTCTGATGGATTTCGTCAAAAAAAACAAAGATTCAGTCTGGAGTCGGAAATAATCATCTCGACATCCCATGGACAGCTCCAAAAACCTTGGAATGCCCTAATAACACACACGTTGTCACATTCGATTTCAATTTTTTTGATATGAAGTCTGATTGCTTCTTGTAAATCAGCCTTAAGAGCGAATGCTTAAGCTTTTATGACTGAGTTGAAGTTATTTTTCTTTGCATCAAGGCTAATAACATCTCCATTATGGTTTCGAATTACAAAACAAATGGATGTTACATCCGAATCAAGTTTTGATCCGACAAAATTGAGTTTATGGAAACCCGGTTTTGGTTTTTCCCATTTAATATTGTGTTTTTTTCCTTGTTGTCGCGTTAGTGTCCTTTTGTTGTTTTTTAATATCGTAATCATCTTCGTCTGTTATTTTAGATTTCCAATTATGTAATTGGTATTTAATGAATGCAATTACCTTTTTATCTGGTCAAATTGGTTCATTATTAAAGGTAATTTAGTTCCTAAAAAACCAGATACTCCACCAAATTGTTGCGAGACACTCGAATTTGTTCGTTCCAATTTTGTTTTTTTACTTCTTGTAGTATTTCATGAGCTTTTTTATTTTGGATTCTTATTTTGTTAAGATCATTCAAAATTGTTCTATCGAAATTGGTAATGATTTGTTTAGTGAAGGGGCATTCGATAATCAAGTGGGTCAAGTCTTCGAGGTGATGGTTGCAAAGTTCGCAGTGTCTTGTTACGACAATTTTCCTTTCATCTAGTTTTGTTTTTGTAGGAATTCCGTTGATAGACATTTTCCAAATAAAGTTTTTAATTTTGGGTTGATTATCGAGTTTCCAAATCCATTCATAGGCATTATTTGATTGTAAAATGGATTCGTCCTCAATCATATCGGAAGCAGATTTAGTAGAGAACCAACCGTTTTTACTACAAAAAGATACAAATAAATTGGTTTCGGTCAAACTTTCTCAAAATTAAATGACAACTTTTATTATAATCTTTTTAAAAAATATTTTTGTTCTTTTCCATATCAAATGGCAAATGTGAGATATGAGTATCAAATGTTTTTCAATTTTCAGTTTTATTTGTTCATATTGGATGGTTGATCTAGTTTGTCTACTTAATGTGTTATGGAAGTGTGATGGAAACTTGACGGTTCAAGATCGAGTCTAAATAAGAGATACTCACTGTTGTTCTCATATCTCATGCACTTTTTTTTTTAGATCAATCCGTTCTGGTCGTTTTTCTTTTAGTTGATTTTTTTGTGTGTCATCATTTTGCCCTTTAAAGCATGACGTTCAACCCGTCCGCCATTTAATAATCCATCCAATTCATCCAAGACATAACCGATCCAAACCGGACCTGAAAACCATTCCACCTCCGGGTCAAAGCAATTGTGCTGTTCCGGTCCAAGATGAATACGCGTCGGCCCGATTCTGGGTTAATGAAAACTCGGTATTACGCAAGTTTCGGGCTACAGCCCGAAGAAAGGTCACAAGACCAAAGCCTGATGGGCTTAGGACTTGCGGGCCATACATCAAGCCCGTAGAAAAGGAATCCAACGTGGCAAACAATAATGACAGGGGTCAACGAAACCGCGTAAGAGTCAGGTTCCGCGTAACCTCCGTGTGTGGACTTCTAAGTTGTACAGAGAGAAAGCGACGGTTTCTCTTTACCATTAGCAAAACAAAAAGAAAAAAGAAAAGAAAATATCAAACGGGTGGCAAAACCGTCATTTTCGAACAACCCTATTAAAAAGTAACCACATACAAATGGTAAATACAGCAAAATGAAGGGGCAGGAATGTCAAATTGATAGCCTCTCTAAATTTAAGTATACAAACATTTATAAAGTTCTGAAATTGCACTTTTTCTTTTCTCTCGATTCATTTTAAAATATTTTTTGATTAATCAATTACAAATTCAAAATTCTCTATCCTTACTGTCCCGTCATTATTTATAAGCTCAAACCCTAGAAATTCGAAATCATTTTGCAGCCCCAAAGTCAATTGAAAACCAGAGAAGGGATAAACGTCTATAAATAAGCTACAAAGGATCAGACATCGTTTCTTCATCAAAGAGTATCTTGGAAATGGCGGACCAACTCACCGACGACCAAATATCTGAGTTCAAGGAAGCCTTCAGCTTGTTCGACAAGGATGGCGATGGTATGGAATCTTAATTTCTTTTCTCGTTGCGTTTATTTGTTTGATTAAGTATTTTGATCTGTAATTTATTCATTGATGGGATCGCTGGTTTGTTAGATTTAGATCCTTATTTTCTAGTTTTTTTGTTCGTTGTTCACCTCAGCTCCCATTTCAATCGGGTGCTAAAAAGTGAAACAAGTTGTATCTAAAATTGGTTACTTGATATCATTTGCTGAATTTGAAATAAAATGATGTAGATTCGCACCATGAAAGAGCACGCATATTCAAGGTGAAAGCGTTAGATGTAATAATGATTGGATAAGCATGGCCTCTGCATTTGAAGCACTAGAATGAAAGAACATAAGCTTTAGATGGAGAATGATTAGATAAGCATGGTCTCTGATACCGAAGCTTTCCCTTTAATACTGTCATGATTACGCAATACCCTACCCGATAAAATCTCTTGTTTGTTTGTCGTGCATCTTGCTACCAGGATTATATTCCATACTTATTATCTGCTAATAATCTTCTTCAATTTGAAGTTCATATTGAGATGCTTGATTCGAATAAAATATCCTGCTTGCATATGCAGCTATGATTTTATTGTTTTGATCAGGAAAAATGTTTTTGTAAAAGCTAATATGTGCTGTACTTATCATTGTGTTGCAATGATCTGTAAGTTGGTGAGAGCTCAATAATTGATGAGACAGAAGCTGTAATGTATGATTCTTGTGCCAGGCTGTATTACAACTAAGGAGCTTGGGACAGTGATGAGATCACTAGGACAGAACCCAACGGAGGCGGAGTTGCAGGACATGATAAACGAAGTAGATGCTGACGGAAACGGAACAATTGACTTCCCAGAGTTCCTCAACCTGATGGCTAGGAAGATGAAGGACACTGATTCCGAGGAGGAACTCAAGGAAGCTTTCCGGGTTTTTGACAAAGACCAGAATGGATTCATCTCAGCTGCTGAGCTCCGCCATGTGATGACCAACCTAGGTGAGAAGCTCACAGACGAGGAAGTCGATGAGATGATCAGAGAAGCTGATGTGGATGGCGATGGCCAAATCAACTATGAGGAGTTTGTCAAGGTTATGATGGCCAAGTAATTTGACAACTGTAATAGGAATCAGTAGTGTTCATGGGATCTATAATATTATCCCCTTCCTATGTTATGGGTACCTAAATTCTCTCCTTAGTAGTGTTTTTTTCTTCTTTTCCTTTTTTCATTTGGGTTAGTGATGATGATGATGATGGTCAAAACTGTATTTCCCTTTGTGATCCTGTTTAATTACCTTGTTGAATGACAATTTAATTATCTCTTGTGACTTGTACTTCGGTTTCGTTACCTTAAAATCACAAAAAGGCTTATGCTCAAAACAATACACCCGAAATACTCGAATTTTGTAAATTTAGTCTTAAAAGCACAAAAAAAATATGACAATTTTATTATCGTTTAGGTTATAGTTTAGGTTATAGTATCATGTTATAAATAATTTTATATCTTATTTAGTGATATTAATGGTTTTACAAGTATTAACTTTGTACTACATATGCAAAAAAAACTTTAAAAATGCATTATAAATTAGTAATATTAACAACTTAGACCCCGAACGGCTCGGCAGGTGACGAGTGCATATACCCTATAAGATTAAACTGTGCGAAATGGAAGTGACATATTGCCATCTCCGACCCTACTTATCCCTGCCCATGAAATACGCTTCCATTACTTGCATCGTGTCCTCATTTCCTACTTATCAAATAAAGACTGAATCTTTGCCATCTCCGCCCCTACTTATCCCTGCCCATGATATGATATGTTCAAACCAAATCTTGTAAAAGCTGGATAACCTATGATATGTTCATACCAGGATAACTATGAAAGGTAAGTTCATTTATCAAACTCGGGTTTTTGGTGACCGAGTTGAGCAGGTTCAATCTACAATAATCTCCTGCATCGGGATTAAGTAGGAAAGCTTCAAGTATTGAACTCAACAGATAACAAACTTACTTGCTAGGTTATGTATTAAGAAAATGTAAATTCAATTCCAAGTTGTTCACAATACAAATACAAGAGCTAACTTTTTTTCACATGTCACTCTAGAGAATATGGCAGAATGTGTCATGTTGATCTCTTTAAGACATGATCAGTAAGCAAACTCCAAAGGGAAGAGACATACATCAAACTCTATCAGAGTCTCTTTAGACTCTTCTTTCTAGCATCAATCTTCCTCTTGTCTGCTTGTGCTTTCACAGCACCTTCTTTCTTCTGGGGGGCAGAAGCTGGTGCCAATTTCGCGGACACATCAACAGTGTTATCATTTGACACCGCTGGCTGGTCAGTCCCGCTTGCCCCTTTGCCAACTGTCGTTGATGAGGGATGAGGTGATGGGGATGGTAATGGGTTTACCGGGTCCATACTTTCGGATGATGGGTTGGTCTGGTCAACATTCAAGGCGGTTGTTGACTCCGTAATAGCTCCTTGTTTTAGTTTCGGTTTTGGCTTGGCATGGATCCCTGTGTAAAGCCTGCCAAAAAATAATAATAATAATTTAAAAACACATTGTTAGAAATTGCCATGGAAATTGTCCCCTTGGAACCCGAAGAAGAACACATTAGACAGTTTATAGGGTGGATATCTAGATTTCACAATCAAAATCCAGTATGCTTTTCAAGAAGGGAAGTGTTGCATTTTAATGATCATTTCATAAACAACCTTACTGTTACAGAAAAGCTACTGGTTACTTAGCATCTAGCTTAATCATTTACAAGGACCACAAACAGGAAATTATTTGGATACTTTATTCGTACCTAGCATGCCTGGCATAATCTTCATAATTTTCAAGCAGCAGCTTGCCAGCCTGTTCATTCAGAGCAGATTCTGGAAACGGTTCTATCAACAAACATCTAACAACCTGATAATAAAAACATTCCGACTAAAAATATAGAAAAATGAAACAGATGATGATAAATATTCTGCAATGTACCAAGCGAAAGATAATATGTCAACATACAAGGAGAACATGTCGCAAACCAAGACTTGGATTCCAATCCTTCTTCAGTGTGTTAACACAAATTTCACCGTTTATTGCAATGTTTGGGTGGAAGATTTTTGTCAAGAAATAACCTGCACGAGAATAAGATATGAAAGCAAATCTATTGTCTGAGATTAAAGCAGAAGAGAAATATGGCTCAAGTAAGCATGTAAGTAAATTAGCAGCATGCCCCGATTCAAATATACATAGCATTCTAGCAAATTATTTTCCATGGATCAAAAATTATACACAGGAGTAAGTTACATCCACATATAAACCTATTGCGTTAGGAAGATAATAAAACCATACCTTTTGGCGGTAAATGGGGGAAATCATGTGACAAATTTAGTTTCATCCTGAAAACACCATTTTCGTAAGGTGTCCCGGCTGCAGGATCACAAAATTGAGGTCAACATAAGAAAAACAGGCACAAAGAAGCGATATTTCAAGCAATGGAGAGAATGACATACATGGTCCTTCAATATCTGCATAAATAGTTGAGAAGTCATCATTATTAATACCCACTTTAATCCCCTCAGGAGGTGTTTCATCAAGGTTCTTCAACTCCTTTGCAAGCTGCTTTACGACATTTGGTGGCAAATTTTCATTGGTAGCCTGCCATAAAATCATACACGTGAGCAGACGCAAAATGAGCCCAATCAGTTGAAAAATGGAAATAGGAAATCACTAAAATCTTGTCAAAAAAATACCAAAGAATTGCTAATGAAGCATGAATACCAGGGAGGGGAGGGGGGGCTCTGTTTCTAGAATAATGCATATGAAAGATAAACATAAGCCTTAACTTCTTTATAATGCTCAATCCTTCAACATCACCAGGCATAAATAACTAGAAACAGAATACATGCATTCATGCAGTCATAAAAGTGATATACTATAAGGCAAAATTCCATTAACTATGAATGATCTTTCAGACAGAACAGAATGAGAAAAAAAAAAAATGAGCTAGTGGTTAGGACTTAAAGCTCTCCTGAATCAAGGACGAGAGAGAGGAGAGGAGAATTTACCATCACGGTGTGAAGTTATCAGAAACTAGGTTAAATCCACTGAAGCTTAATGAGAGTATCTTTAGTCTCTTAAGTTCAGAAATATGCCTCTCGTCCTATTCCTGCAAAATCAGAAATTCAAGGAATCGTGATTTACATTTAACAATGGAGGGACAGTCATTCTAAAATGATATTAACGTGCATAATACAGACAACATCATTCTACATATAGGGTGTATGTCTCTGAGAGATTGTTTTGGAGGGCAAAGCCTCTAGAACAATGAAATAAATATACGAGCCATAGCAATTTATCAGGCCAGTTTAAACTTATACTATCTCACACTGGATTGAATTATTATCATCTCCTTACATCAAATGATCAAGATGAACGTCAATCACCCAAAACTGAAAAAGGACATTTTTTACAGCTTCCAACCTCCTGAATGGACCTAAAATCCTAACTCAACATCCAAGCTTCACAGAACTAAAGAGACAGTATAAATATAATATTCAAAGATATAAAATTTCAGGCGTTCTAATTGTAGAACAAAACACTAGTGTATCAAACCAATCATACATAGATGATTAGTTAAACTATCTGGTGTTCCAAATTCACCCATCTGTAGTAGAAACACAAACATGTAATGCAACTTAAAAATTAAAAACTTAAATGGAATTTCATCATACATGTTCGAAAAAAAAGTCATCTCAATTTGATCAGTAAAGTAAGCAAAATGCTAAAAAAGCACTCTTTCCTTCAATTAGTACTCTCGCATCGGGTTCAGATGGACAGGAAATCCTAAACATCAAACTAAAGCAAGAAAAAGAAGAAAAAACCCTAATTTATAAACCAACAAGAAGAAGAAAAAAGAAAATTTTAAAACACAAGCCTGATGCACGCAACAAGAGCCCGCCGCTTCCCTTCTTCTATTCCAACACCTTTCAGTTAAATAATTATTTAAAAAGATAAAGAACAGTTCACAAAGAAGGCAAACGCTCCGCAACCCAGAGAAGGAAAAAAAAAACAGTGATTCTACAAACCAGTCAATGAATTAGACGAAAACTTCCGTGATCGTCAACAAAATCCAGATCGTTGAGAGCAAAGAGAAATTAGATAGATTTAAGACAACAAATTCAAGAGCACTAAAAAGAAAGCAGAAACCTAGAAACTTGAAACGGGGAAACTGATGAAGTACCTTATGTGGAGGGCAGATAGGATTCAGTGACAGATTTCTTGCGATGTTTAAGGCCGAGATGTAGAGCAAAGTGCCTGATGATGGATTTTCGTCCTCCGATGGAAATGATTTGTCTTTTCTTTTTTTTTTGAAAATTTGGGAGCTTGAGAGAGAAATTGCAAAGAGAAGGGTGGGGGAACTAAATACTGGCAATGGAGACGAGAATATAATATTAATTTATTTAATTTGAGCAAATCTTTTTTGTGATTTATTAGAAAAAATAAATGACCTGGCAATACATACTTCATGCATCTGTAAATAGACGTTGGATTTGTCCTTATTAGTGGTTGGTAGGTGTCCAGTTACAGTGGCCCACACAGCGCGGTGCTGAGCGTTTTCGTTCGTTGAAACTTAAATTACAAAATATAATTTTATAACAATATAAATTATTTATGTAATGTGAATTATTATTCAGTAAAAAAATGTTTTAATCATACATTATAAATTTAATTAATTTATAAAATATTAATTGTAAAATAAAACCAGATTTTAATTATATTAAATATTTGTAAAGTATAAGGTTAATTTAATATAAGATTTTTTTTTCTTCATTTAGAACCCTCAAGATTTGAACTAGTTCTTTTTGTATCCACTTAGTTTTAAAAATCCTCTTGGTACACTCATTTTTTTTTTTTTTTGATACAAGGTAAGTAGAATAGGTGGGTCTAGACCTGGGCATCTCCGGACCCGGGCCGGGCTTGTGCGAAAATTTTGCCCGTTTTTGCGGGCCGGACTTGGGCCGAGCCCGGACTTCGGGCCTGGGGTCTTGTTCATACCCGCCCGGAGCGGGCTTCGGGCCGGGCGGGCGGACCTTGTTTTTTATATATATTTTATTAAAAAAATAAAAAATATACATATTAAATATAAAATAAATAAAATTATAACAAATAATTCAAAGTAGCTCGATGGTCGTGAACATTTGAACCTTATCTTGAGGTATCGGGTTCGATTTCTACTATTTGCATATATATTTTACATATTTAAATTTAAAAAAATAAATAAAACGGGCTTTCGGGCCGGGCTTAGCGGCCCGGACGGGCCTGCACCCTTGCCCGTACCCGCCCGGCGGGCTTGGCGGGCCGGGCTTAGCGGCCCGGCCGGGCCTACCTTATGCGCCATACCCGCCCGTTTTTGCAGGCGGGCGGGCTGGCCCGGGTTTGCCCAGGTCTAGGTGGGTCAACGTCTAGACACCGACCGACCTACAGCATCCTTACGGATGAGTACTACTACATCGTCTGGGAGATCTTCCTGGTCTTCAATAGCCGAGAGTCCGTATTTTGCGAGTTTGTCCGCTACCGTGTTGATTTCCCTGAAGATGTGAGTGATGCTTGCTTGATAGAAGCCTGAGATGTTGGCGGAAATATCTGAAATGATCATATCTGTCTCCCACGGGGGTTTCCAAGTGTGGTTAATCGAATTGATCAGCATCAGGTTGTCTCCCTCAATCTCAATAGCCGTAATTCCTAACTGTTTGGCCTTTTGTAGGCCTTCCCGCAAAGCGAACGCTTCTACCTCTAGAACTGAATATGCATTACATTTCCCTTTTCCGTGAGCCAAACAAAGGCCGTGGTTATCGCGAATGATGAAACCAAACGCGAATTGGTTATTGTTGTTTAAAGCTGCGTCAAAGTTAAGTTTAACGAAATTTACTTTTGGTTTTTGCCAACTGATATTCTTAGTCTTCCTTCTTTTGTTTTTGTTTATTTTGCTCTTCGTTGATTGTTTAATGTTTGCTTGTTCCCAATCTTCTATTTGTTTTAAAGCGATTTGTTTCAAATTTTGCGTTGGTCTTTTATTGTTAAAGATTATTTGATTTCTGTCTAGCCAAATACTCCACCAAATCATTGTCAATTGTCTAAGTTCTTGGATTGAGATTTTGTCCTTCAATACTAGGAGTGTCTCATAGGTAGATTGATTATCCGTATCAATACCCTTGAGGATGGTTGATATTTTGGTACTGTCCAGGGTCTGGTGAGTGCATTGACACTCAAAGAATAGGTGATTGGCGCTTTCTGTATGATGGTTGCAGTATACACAATGCATGACTACCAGAATTTTCTGTTTGTCAAGGTTTTCTTTGGTTGGGAGGCCATTTATAGCCATTTTCCACATGAAGTTTTGAACTTTCGGCATGATGCTCATGCCCCATATCCAGGTTTTGTCTTCCGATACCCCAACTTTACGCCTTTGAATCATGTTTATAGCAGAATTAGTGGAGTACCATCCATCGTCATTTGTTGACCAGTAAATTCTATCTCTTATTTCATTTGTTGGAAGGTTATACTTCTTTATTTTATTAATGATGTTTACCGGAATAATGCCTTCAAGTTGATTAAGGCGTTGTTCATTCCATTTTTTATTCAAGATAAAAGTATCTACCTTTTCCAATGGTTTGATAAGGGTTTGATCAGACACTACTGAGTGTAAGGGTTCATCCAATAACCAACGGTCTTCCCATAAATTTATTGTGTTTCCATCCCCTACTCGCCAACGTAGGCCTTTATTAAAATTCTTCTTTTAGTTTAGTCAGTTTTTTCCATTGCCAAGATGCGTTTTTTCCACATTCTAATTCCATATGTTTTGCCCACGGAGATATTTTTCTTCTATAATTTTGACCCATATATTGTCTGGTATGCCATAATTTTCCATAGGAGTTTCATTTGTAGTGCCTTATTCATATCCTCAGCCTTTCTTATGCCGGTGCCTCCAAGGGCTTTTGGTTTACAGATTTTATCCCAACTAATTAATGGGTGGTAGTTAGGTCCTTTATTCCAGAAAAAGTTTCTATTGATTTTATCTAGTTCATTATGAATGCTTGCAGGAAGCATAAATGCATGCATTAGGTAACTTGGTTTGGCGTTAAGGTTCGCTTTAATTAAGGTTGTTCGTCCCTCCTGTGAGAGAGATGAGGCTTTCCATTTCGTAAGTTGTTGTCTTGATTTTTGGATGACTGAGTTGAAGATCTCTTTGTTAACCCTTCCATTTATAATAGGGCAACCTAAGTATTGTTCTAGATTTGTGGATGAGGATATTCCAAGATGAGATTGGATTCTTCTTTTGTTCGCAGGGTCTACATTATTGGAGGTTTGAAAGACAGATTTGTGATAGTTTATTACTTGGCCCGAAGTTTTGCAGTAGTCATTCAGAACCGACAAGATTTTGTTGCTTGCATCAGTTGTAGCCTTAGTGAAATAATGATATCATCTGCAAAGGCTAAAAACGGGATTGTTGACCCGTTTTTTGTTATGGGGAAGCCAATTGATCGTGGGTTTTCTCTACTAATTTTCTGTATATTTCTTGCTAGAATTTCAGCTCCAAGGTTAAAGAGGAGCGGGGATAGTGGATCTCTTTGACGGAGACCTCTTTACGGACAAAATAAAGTTGTCGGTGAATCATTTATTAGCAAAGAGTAGGAGACAGTTGTTACGCATTCATTAATCCAGTTTCTAAATTTGTCACAGAAACCAAATTTCAGTAATACCAACTTAAAAAACTCCCATTCTAATTTATCATATGCTTTTTCCTTTCTTTTTCTTTTTTTTGATCTAAACCCATGGAAAATTTCGTGGGCTATAAGGACATTATCATGGATTGCCCTATTTTTCGTAAAAGCGCTTTGTAATGGGTGAATTAGTTTTGGTAGGATTGAACTTAGTCGGTTTGCTAAAATTTTGGCTATGATTTTATATACTGTGGAGCATAGGCTGATTGGTCTGTAGTTGGAGGTAGTTGTTGGGTTGTCGACTTTTGGGAGTAATGCAATGAAGGTGTGATTCAGTTGTTTAAGGATTTTACCGGTTCTGTAGAAACTTTTTACAGCTCTAGTGACAGCTGGACCGACGATATGTCAATACTTTTGATAAAAGCCAGCCGTCATTCCATCAGGCCCGGGCGATTTTTCACTGCCGATATCAAACAGTGTTGCTTTTATTTCCCCAGTGGAGAAGGGTTTGCCTAACTCGGTGTTCTCTTCGTTAGTAATTTCTGGTTGTACGACTTCCAGAAGATTTTGGAGTTTTCGAATGTCGATGTTTGAAGCTCGGAAACGCGTCCTATAGTCTTCCAAAAATTCTTCATTTATATCATTTTCCTTAGAAAGAATGGTCCCATCACTTCTTGTTATATTTGCTATTATATTTTTATTTCTTCTGCCCGTGGCTTTTCGATGGTGGAATTTCGTGTTTTTATCACCAAAACGCAAGTTTGCCGTTTTGGCTCGTTTCTTACATAATCTCATTATCTTATTATTTAATTGTTGATCAAAAGGTGAGAATAGCTGCCTTTGAAGGATTTCTATTTGTTCATCAACGGTTTTTAGTTGGGTATTAATATTCCCGAATTTTACACGACTCCATTGTTTCAAATTTTGTTTTAGTATGCTAGTTTTTTAACAAGGTTGAACATGTGTGTTCCTGGAAATTGGATTTTCCATGTTTGTTTGATTAGGTTTTCGCAGTCTTGCCGTTGCATCCACATAGATTCAAAGCGGAACGGTTTGTTTCTATATGTTGTGATTTGGTTTTGCAAATTAATTGATATCATACAATGGTCCGATGTATTAAATGCATGGTTTCAAGTGTGAATACTTGGGTATTCTTGTATGACTTCTAGGGTAGACATTGTTCTGTCAAGTTTTTCGTATGTGTTTTCGACTCCCTCCTTCCTTTTTTTTTCCACGTATATTCGTTGCCTTTTGTTGGGAGGTCTATAATTCCGCATTAGTCCGCTATGTCATTTAGTCTCTTATATCTATGATTGCCAATGGGGGCTCCTACCTTTTTATCCGAGGATTCCCTTAATTCATTATAGTCTCCAATGACCAGTGTTGGCTTGCTTGATGCTTTAAAGTTAGAAACAAAATGAGACCAGAACTCGTCTTTCTTATGTTCATTTGGTGGTGCGTAGATCCAAAAGACTCGCGTTTCAAAGCCCGAATTTGTGTTGATATGATTTAGAGTGATATATCTGTTATGTGCTGTGATAATATCTAATTTTTCATTTTGAAATTGATACTATTTCCATAACATGCAAAGGCCTCCCGAGAATCCTAGTGCCGGTATGAAAAGAATATTGTCAAAACCGCACTTTTCCATAATGATTCATCTGGTTCATAACTAGATTTGGTTTCCGCTAGGATTATGACTTGTATACCCTCATTTTTGCATATAATATTTAAGTTAGTCCAGAAAATTTTCTTGCGCATTCCCCTATAGTTCCAAAACGCTAATTTCATTTATATTTATATTGATTTTTGGGTGGCAGTCTTCCCTCTGTTCCTACCTTTATGTTTATTATGTGATCAATGAGTTCGTTGATTGTTTGTATTGTGAACATAAGTATATATTTTGTGCCGAGTCGATTATCGTGGTCGAAAATGAAATTTCCACTTTTGATGCTATTGTTCGCTGATTTTACACCCCTATAAACCTTTATCAATAATGATAACGACTTATAAGTTAGTAAAACAAGGAAGGGATAGTTTTATATTTATAACCTGTAAATAATTCCCTAAACAGCAACGAACCCACAGTGTATGGATCAATCACAGTAAAGGTAAGTATTTCAGGGTCGATCTCAGGGACTGGGAGGATTAAATTGCAGCAGTGATTATAAATAGGATAAATCTAAAATAAGAAGGGGGTTGGAAAAGATAAGGTAAAGAAATCAAAAAGGTTTTGAAAAGGCTTTAAAGAACTCGCAATCAATTGTCACTATTGATTGAAAGTCAAAACAAACAAATAAAAAGGGAAAACAAAGATAATCAAGTTAAAGGAAAGAAAATGGATTCCAAGGGTTCAAGATAATTGTTTATACATATAGATTCAGGAAGACTCATAAAGGTATAAGGTAGAAAAGCCACAGGGATGAACGTTTCTAGGCTGATAGTCTATTACCGGGTAAGTCTCAAGACTATCTAGTTCCAAACCAACTACCTATTACTGGGTAAGTCTCAAGGTAGAGAGGTAGGAAATTCTAAACAAACCAGAATACAAACTAAGGAAAAGGTAAACCATTACCGGGTAAGTCTCAGGTATTACCCTACTTAGCAAGGAATCTAAGCACATTCAACCAATAAAGGATAAACCTTTATTACCTATGATCAGTCTTTCATGTATCTATGAAGGAATATCACCGGGTAAGTCTCAATTCCAACTTAGGTTACTAGCTAGAAGGATTCTAACTAGATTCAAGTACAAGCCAACCATTAGGATTTCTAGCAAGTCAAAGCCAAAACATAAAGCACAACATTCCATCATAATCCAAGGCATAAACAAATCCCTGTCAACCTTGGAACCACAAGGTTCTAGCCAATAACAATCATATCAAAGAAAGACAAATAAATAAATAACAAAGGGAATAAAAAGAACTTAACTTGAATAAATGGAAACCTTCAATCTTGAATCCAACAAGGTCTTCCAAACAAAACTGAATGTAAAAGTAAGAATCTTGAACCTTAACTATGAAGAATCAATGGTGAAGAAGAAGGGAAAGGAAGGGAGGCGGCTCCCCCTATGGGGTAACCTAACCCTAAAAGAAACGGACTAATTCGGACCCTTAGAAATAACCTAGAGCTTCCCTTTTATAGGCAAAAATCTTACAAAGGACGGGCTGGGCCAAAACCGATCCTAAAATAAAATAAAATCGCCGATCAGGAAATCTCGGCCGAGATCGGGCCAGTCGGGACCGAGATTCAGCAACAGAAACTTCAGCGCGTCAGAACATCGGGAATCTCGGCTGAGATCGGGCCATCTCGGCTGAGCTAGGGCAATCTCGGCCGAGCCTGGTGAATCACGGCCGAGCCAAGGGTGATCTCGGCCGAGCCAAGTCCATCTCGGCCGAGCCATGAGAAATCTCGGCCGAGATTTGGGAAATCTTGGCCGAGATTTGGACCATCTCGGTCTAGTCTGACCGAGATTGGTCCAAATCGGTCCGAGACGCGGTCTTCTTCGTTCCTTCGCGCCTTTAGCTCGATTCCTCGCGTCTTTACCTCGATTCCTCGCCTTTCCCGTGCACGTAGCTCGCTCCAATGCGTCCACTTCGAGGCTTGATCCTCAGATACGTCTTTTTAGCTCCAAAATGTGCCAAATCACCTACAAAGCCACAAATAGTGTGTGTAGACATCTATTCTTGCAAAGTAGAACTAAACAAGCATAAATGGCACAAACTAAGGCTAAAACATGAATGCGGAAAGGGAAAATCTAACTAAATGCATGAGTGCAACAGGTCGATAAATCCTGTTATCAGCTATTCAATGTTTTATAGCGAATTATGCTATTCGAAGAGAGGTATGGGTTATCGCGGTTATTACATATAGATTTATGAAACAATCGGATTGTTCGATTTCCTTTTAGATCTATTATTCCTAGGTTCGGGTCATTAGAGGTCTTGTTTTCTCTCTTGTTACTAAAGCACCAAAGATCCCCACTGTATTGTGGAAAGAAGGGTGTTAGTAGTATCCAATTGTTCAGAAATTCCATTGGTGGGATACCAAAGTTGCTTGTTTGACCTGCATTTTTCGTGTGAGAGCATTTTATTCGAGTAACACAATTATTTCGGCAGGGGAGGTGTTTCCAAAGGGCAACCTTACATATGCATGCATACTGAATATACATAAACTCTGCTTCTAATATTACAGCACCAGAATTCTTATAACCATTATTCTCAGGCTTTTTACGGGTTGGCCTAAGTGGTTCCTTGCACACACCTTGTTGTTCATAAGTGATCATCAATATTCTGTACTTGGTTCTCATCCAGCTAGTTTTTCTTTCAATCAAGTTTGTTCTAGTTCCTGACATTGTTCGTTGTTGTGAGATCTGCCCTCTCTTTGTTTCTTCCTTATTGACAGAAGACGCGCCAAAGTTATATAGGCAGTTGGTGACCTTCCTGAGATTGAAACCTGTACACAGTTTGCCTAGAAACATGAACAAATTATTGCTCATATATATTAAGTAGTTCAAATTTAGTAATAACATCTCCATAATAGAATTTCTAGAACATCTAAAGAAAAAATTCACAAAATTTAACCAGAAAGCTATTTTAGAAACAAACAAAGACACAATCCAACCTAATAGCCAACATATCCGCTTGAAAGAGTAACGAAAGGTTTTCACAAATCTTACGCTGTGTTTAGTTTGGTGTTTGGTTCTCTTTGGTATTACTTCTTTATATTTAGTTTGGTGGTAGTCTTTCCGTTGTTCACTATTATTCAGAGGGATCAATATGTCCTTTGATAGAGTTAGCAAACTATTCCAATGCGTTGCTACCCTGCATATCACAATGAAAAGAAAACTCAGCAGTAACTGTACTTTTTTGTTGTTATTAGCTTCATCTTGAGCAAGGCACACATAGAATATATGGGTTTTAGGCACAAAGAGAAGTTGTTTATGGTGTAAATGATTCGAATTATAATTTAGCTTTCTAGCAACTATCAAAATGTTTGAGTTTATAGTTGATTCTGAAATCTTAGTAGGCCACATCCAGGTCCATATGTCTAAACGGAATAGACAACACAATATACCTATTCTTATAATGCATTTCAACAAGTAGGATATGCTTCTTACCGAGCAAGACAATTCATATGCTTCACGAATTAAAGGGTGGTCATTCACACGGCTTGAGGCCAAGAGAACAAATCTCACAGGCTATAATTGGTTCAGATTGATGATAGGGTTCAATGTCAGGGTAGCAAGTTCCAGTTCATGCATGATAAGGGTCACATTGTTGGACCAAAAGCAGGACAAAAGACTCTCATTCAATTATATCTAACGAAGAAGAGAACTTCATTCAAGAAGACTGAACAATTATTCAAATAGAACATTGTTTTCATTTTCGTTTTTCTCCCAGTGCTGCATCTAAATTGAGATTGTGTAGGAGATACCTGATTATAGCACCTTTGTTCAGCTCATAAATAGTCTGCACCCAAGTTCCTTTGGATGAATCGATTGATCTCAAAATCGGTTCTTTGTTCTTAGGATAAACATATAAACACTCTTTGTTCGTTTTTAGGGATCTACTTGTTAGAAACGGGCGGCATTTTGTGGAGACCGAAACGCAGATGGAGGACCTCCGCCCCTGGACATGGAAGAGACCCATACCTCCTCACCGCCGATGGATATGCCATTCACACGTCATCTTCTTTCTTCTCCTTTTGATGGAGGTGATCTGGCCACAGTACCAACGACAAAGGCCATGTATTTTCGATTTTCCATATAAACCGACTATAATCTTAGGGTTTTTTTGTGGAATGACTGAGTACAGACAGAGGAGTGTACATAGAACTCTGAAATCAGTTCCAAATCGGAAACACGAAGGAGAAGTCTCTTTGAGTTTTGGTCTAGGGTTTCTGGGCGGCGGCAATTCCGAAGATATCAGATCCAGATCTCCTTCACCCAATCTGGCATTTTCATCGATGGCGGATCTTCTTTTGCTTAGGATGCTTGTTGATAGATGGGTCTTTTTCTCAGATTTTGAAATCCAAGAGGGGTGTGAAGGGATTTGGGGGCTAGGGTTTTCATTGAGTTTTGTGGGATACGGTTCTCTCCCTCGCGAGCGTGTAGGCGCGTACTCTTTTTGGATTAGGGTTTTCATTTTTCCATTCTGCTGAGCTATCTCTCTCTTGGTACACTCATGGTTTAATTTGTTTACTCTTTATACTCATTCTTAGTATATTATATTAAAATTTAATTTAAAATAAGTTAAAATAAAAAAAAAAAATTTTAAAACTAATTATGAACTCATTAAATTTTAAACTAATAAATTTATAATAAATTATTTTTTAAATTATTTTTATTAAAATTTAAAATTTATAGAAAAAGACTAGGGTTTTGAGGAATCCGGCGGTGCGGGGAAGAAGGAATCCGGCGGGATTCAAGGTTGCGGCATGTTTGCGCAAGGAAGAGCAAGGCGACCGGCGAAGTCAATCCCGGGGAAAACAGAGGCGGCGGCGGATAGGGTTTGCTCCGGTCTGGGCGTTTCCAAGATTTGGTACAGTGAACAGGTGAACATATGATAATGCCCGAATCGAACAACCTGGCAGCGTTAGTCCCCGGTGGCTAGGGTTTGATCCGATCTGGTTTGGACTCGAACAAGGGTTTGTTTTGGCTAAAAAAAATAATGAAACAAAAATTAAATTAAATTTTGGTTGTGTTTTTAGTGCTATATGGTAATAGAGGCCAGATGGTAATGGTTTTCTTTATTGTCCTCTTAAATTTTTCCATGGGTGTGGTGATAGTAAGGAAGAGAGTAGAGGTTTCTCTTGTTTGTTAATCCATTTGAAGAGACAACATTTCCTTACGGTTGAGCACAAGAATGAGGTTCGGGGCATTATTGAGTGTGACCCTGATGTTTTTATGGCGTTGGTGGAGGTTATGTATGTTCTCAAGATATGGTTGTGTGGCTAGTGTATGAGTCGTCAAGCTTTGAGTTGTGAGTGTCGTCATCCTGATGGCTCTAGTACTGCTTTTGGTGAGGACGGTGGATACGTTGTAGGTATCTCGAGGCCGGTTGTTGTAGATCCGGTTTTAGGTGATATGGGGCATGTTGTTTGATGCGGATTTGTTGGAAAGGGTTATGCGTGTTGCTTTTTCTGTTGTGAAAAGTACCCCTCATAGTTGTCGGCTAGACTTCTCTCAAGCGTTGTTGGGTGATCTTTTGAAGGTGGTTGTTGAGCCAGGCTGTGTGACTGCTTGGGTTAAGTTGTTTTTGCTTCATCGGTGCACGTTGCAGGTGTTTAGACCTACGAGAAGGCGAGACAAAAGATCAGAAAGTAGATAGTCGATCCAACATCGGTAGATTTTGCAGGCCTTGTCTACTTGGAGAGAGGATGGTGGTGTTTCCATTCTTGTGCAGGCTTTGTTGGATGGTTCAGAGCATAGACCTTTTGTGAGGGTTGATGATGACTCAAGAGATATAATTGGTCTGGAGAGGAGTTTTAGTATCAAGATGTGTCTTCATAAGGTTTTGGATGGGACATTTTACATCTATTATTAAAGTTTTGTGCTCATCGGGAGTAGCACCTTATAATGATGCGACTTTGAAGGATTTGGAGGATAGACACCCCTTCAAGCCTCCCCCTTCTAATTGTTGCTCTACAACCTCTACTTTTCATGAACTGTCCCTCGTTACTAATATTGATTTAATCTTTAAATGCATTAAGTCTTTTCCCAAAGGTACTTCTTGTGGCAGAGATGATTTGAGGACACAACACATTTTAGATGCAATGTGTGATGAGGGTTCTACGGTTGTCACAGGACTTCTGAGAGCGCTTTCATTAGTGGTTAATTTGTGTCTAGGAGATAAGTGTCTGTGGAGTTTTTGAGTTTGTGACTTCGGCGCCTCTTACGCCGCTACTAAAGCCTAACAATGGGGTCCGACGAACCATTGCAGGGGGTATTGTTTGGAGACTTTTGGTGTCTAAAGTAGCCATGGAGAGAGTGAGTAATGATATGACAGAATATCTTGGAGATTTTCAGTTTGGGGCGGTGTCCCAAGAGGTGTAAAGGTTATTCTACATAGTGTTAACATGTTTTGAACGAGCGTCATATTGATGGGTCTTTGGCTGTGTTGATAGTGGATTTTTCTAATGCCTTCAACCTAGTTGACAAAATTGTATTGCTTAAGGAAGTGAGGGAAATATGCTTGTCTCTTTTTATGGGTTGATTTCTTATATGGTCAGGCTGCCCGTTTGTACGTTGGTGATGGATTTATCTAGTCGGCTACCGGAGTATAACAATGGGACCGGTTGGGATTGTTTCTTTTTTTTTTCCTCTTCTCTTACACCCACTTTTTCATAGGATCAGAGACTACTGCAAGCTTCTTCTACATGCTTGGTATCTTGATGATGATATTATTGGCCGGTCAGAGGAAGTGGCCCGCTTGATATCATTAGAGAGGTTGGACCTAGTTTTGGGCTCGAGTTGAATGTTTGTAAGACTGAACTCTTTTGGCCTTCGTGTGATGGGTCGGAGCTTAGAGTTTGCATTTTCCCTCATGGCATGGTGAGGCCTACGTTGGGTGGGTCGGTGAGTAAAGATGATGGATTTGTTAGAGAGCTAGTCATGAAGTGAGCGGTTAAGGCGGTTGAGTTGATGCGCATTCTTCCACATTTGAGGGACCCATAGAGTGAGCTTCTCTTGATTCGTTCTTGTATGGGTGTGGTTCAGATGTATTTTAGCTTGAGGACTTGTAAACCGGAACTTGAGGAGTGTGTAACAACTTATTTTGATTTTGGACTCCGTGGATCAATTGAGGATATTGTGGATTGTGGGGTTTTCTGGGAATCTTCAATGGTGGCTTGCTTCTTTGTCTATTCGGTTTGGGGGTCTTGGTTTATACTCAGCTATGGAGACTTCTTCTTTTGATTTTGTGGCCTCTAGGACTCAATCTTGGACCCTTCAAGACCACATATTGAGAGACAATAGAGTTGTTGATATGGGATTCGAGTTTTTTGCGGCGTTGGCCGGACAATCTTCAGACTTTTATTCCTAGTATCGATCTTTCTAGTTTTACCGTCAAGAACATCATCCCCCTAAAGCCCGACATGCTTTGGTGAGTTCTCTTTTCAATAATACAATGTAGACGATGGAAGGGACTTTTGATATGAATCTCAGATAAAAATCGATTTTTAAGTGTTTGCGGTATATGCATAGCCAATACTTCTTTCTTGCCTTACCCATTGAGGGACTTGAACAATGAATGTCTCTAGTTGAGTATCGCTAGATACTTAAGTATTGTCTTATGATTACTTTGTTTCCGGTTGATGCGATTTATCCTATGCCCAATAGTCGGAGGACATTGGATGTTTTTGGTGTAACACCCAAAATCCGCGGGACTCGGGGCACTACGGGCGAGACCTCACAATGGGTCCCAACCCTTAGCTTGACAACAATTTCACCGGACCTTCCAACATGGCACAAATAAAGGTCGAAAACTCAAATATGTTTTTAATGTATGCAGAAACGAGAAGTACAAAACTACAACTTGGAAACTCAGCCGAGTCTTCAAAACAACGTAAATAAATCCGAATTCTAACAAACGTCAATATCCATAAAAGACGACATGAAAAGACTCGAAACATTCCCGTCCTATAATGTACGGAGACCCCGGTTGTCCACTCCTCCGCCTCACTCGGCGGCATCCCTAACCTGCAAGTCATCTACACAATCGGTTTAAAACCGTTAGCTAATATTCTAGGCATTAGAAAAGCGGTGAAGGCACAAACACACCCATAACACAAAACATAAATCACACAAGTCCGCTTCCTTATCTTTTATTATTAAGTCGTATTCCAATCTAGTTCAACTTCTTTTGTGACACGAGACCCCAATGGTCTCGCCTCGGTCCCTACTTACCGGCAAGGAATGGTACGGATGCATCCGTCCATCTAACCCGCCGGGCTAGTCGCCGAGAATCCCCTAGACCTCACTATGGGCTAGGCAGTATTGTCACCGCCCGTTCTCATACAATTGGACCAATATAAACATATATATAAAGTCGGTGGTCCTAATTACCGGTTTCACCGTTATAACATAAAATAACATACACCACCAAACACACAGCAATACTAATACATAAAATACGAGCTAAGTAAGTCCGGAGACTTACCTCGTCCCAAACGCTAACTCACAAAACGCTCACGCTTCCCTTGGGAAGAAGTACTCAACCTGTTCACAACAAGGTATCATAAAAACCCGCTCAACTCGAGAAGTCTAGGACTTCTACACAAATGACCTACGCAGGATCATTTGACTCGCATTCTAGGGCCGCATCCTAGAGTCCAACATACTTACCGTCAATAATGACGTAAAAGCCAACTAGGTTTAATCCCGCTCCTCACATTCTCTTAAGGTCTCGAAGGCCACTACTTGGCATTATTCTAAGTCATGCTAGTTTCACCCTATCATGATACTACCAAGCATATATATAAATCGATACGAATTCATGGCTTTTATTGGCTTCGGCTCCTAGCATGATACTATCCATTCGCCCATACGTTATTTGATCGTAAAAACTATAGCATATCGAACCTAACATCAAACTCGTTCCTAAAATCCGAGGTTAGAAACTCGCTAACGTAATTTCCGGGGCAATTCTGCATTTCTAAGACATGTGGGCCAAAGCTGTAATTAATATAAACTGAGGGGGTTTAACGTAATTATACCAAAAGTGAGGGTGGCCGACCGAGATTACTAAGAGATCCCGGCCGAGATTCTGCAGTGGGATCCCGGCGGCGTCACTGCTTCTCCGGCGGGGCAAGGGCGGCGGCTAGCTTCCTCGGTGGTGCTGCAGGTGGCCGGCAGTGGCCCGGCTCCCGGTGGCGGCCGTTCTCCGGCGGCGGCAACGCAGGAAAGTGGAACGTGAGCCGCTGCTCACCCGAGGCCAAAGGAGACTGAGACGCAAGGGGAGTGGACAACGGTTCCTAGGGCGGCGGGGAGGCTCTTCCTCGGCGGCGTTGGTGGCGGCGACGTGGTGTTCACCGGGGCTTCGAGCAGCCTGGACGTAGGGTGTATCTCGGCCGAGGAAAAGAGGGTGAGGCTGCTCGACCGAGGTGAAGAAGGGTGAAGCAGTCCCTAGCGGCGGCTAGCTCACCGTGGCGGCCGGCGACGGCCCGATCCAGAGAGAGGTGACGTCGGGTGGACGGAGTGGCTGGGTGTGGGGAGTGAGGGAGTGAGTGAGAGTTGTGTGCAAGTGAGGTGAGGTGAGGGAGTGAGGGAATAAGGGAGCGGGACCGAGGGGTCGGCCTCGGATGTTGGGCGGATTGAGAGGTCGGGGGACAGCAGGCCAGGCCTAGGCAGGGAGATAGGCTGGGCGGGCGGCACGCTCCAAAAGCCACAGCTGGGCGTCGGTCTCGGCCGAGATAGGCAGGCCGAGCTTATCTTGGCTGGGATTTTTCGGTAAGTAGAAGGAAGGAAGAAGAAAACCGGGCGGGAAAACAACTCGTTAAACTAATTCCGTAACGGGTGTTACGGGTCGGAATATTTTCCGACATTCTCGTAAAAATAATTTACGGTTTACGGTTTTGGAATAAAAGTCGGATATTCCCGTAGAATAATTTACAAAAATAGGAATAACACGATAATTCGTTTTCTAAAAAAATTTCCGGGCGTTACATCTAACCCCCCTTAAAAACAAGTTTCGTCCCGAAACTTGCTAAACCCACACTCTCCAATATATCCGCCTCGTAACCCCGTACAACTCATAAAAGGTATACTGTCATCTCTAAATCAAGCTTGTGTATAGAAACATATCACAACCTCGTAAGGTCCACATAACACAATAAGCAAACATGAAAGATCTCAGGACTAACCCGACGGTCCTATCGATGTGGCTAGGTCTGCATAAAACTTGGGATAGTTCCTCCGGATACTATCCTCTGTCTCCCATGTAGCCTCGTCGGCTCCTCGCCTCGACCACTGGATCCTAAGCATCGGTATCTCCTTCGATCGAAGGTGTCTCGTACTCCGCTCTAAGACCGCTATTAGGTGCTCTGCGAAAGTGTGGTCCGGCTCGACCACTAGGTCCTCATGACTAATGACGTGTCTCAGGTCATGTGTGTACTCTCTCAGCTGAGAGACATGAAAGACCGGGTGTATACCCTCCAACCGCGGTGACAATGCTAACCGGTATGTCACCTCACCGACTCTCTCCAAGATCTCAAAAGGTCCGACATATCGGGGGCTTAACTTCCCCTTAATGCCGAATCGTCTAACGCCCCGTGTCGGTGACACCCTCAACCAGACCTGAGCTCCTACCCTGAACTCGAGAGGTCTACGCCTCCTATCCGCATACGACCTCTGACGGCTCTGCGCAGCCAACATCCTCTCCCGAATCAAAGCGACTCTCGCCATGTCGTCATGTACCCGATCTGGTTCTACAATGCTAAAGCTGCCGGGCTCGTCCCAACACAAGGGAGTACGGCATCTCCGTCCATACAATGCCTCATATGGTGCCATCCCAATCGAAGCGTGCCAGCTGTTATTATACTGAAACTCGACCAACGGGAGATGATCTGGCCATACCTGACCCCAGTCTAGTACACACGCTCGAAGCATATCCTCTAAAGTCTGAATAGTCCGCTCAGACTGGCCGTCGGTATGGGGGTGGTATGCGGTGGTGAAATGGAGACTTGAACCTAGGGCGGCGTGTACCTGCTTCTAGAACCTCGAGGTAAAACGCCCGTCCCGGTCCGAGATGATGGTCCTCGGGACTCCATGTAGCCTCACTATCTGACGGGTAAACTCCTCGGCTAAACGACTCACCGGCCACGTTTTCCGTATAGGAATGAAACGTGCGGTCTTCGTCAGCCGGTCTACTACCACCCATATCGCGTCAAAGCTCCTACTCGGTCTCAGGCCGGTCACGAAGTCCATAGATATGTCCTCCCACTTCCCCTGCGGCACGGGCAGTGGGTGAAGCTCTCCTCCGGGTCTATGGTGGTCAATCTTGACCTGCTGGCAGGTCGCGCATCGGGCCACATATCTAGCTACATCGGACTTCAGCCCGCCCCACCAATAGGATCTCCTAAGGTCCTGGTACATCTTACTCGCGCCTGGGTGCACTGAGTAAGGTGTGGAATGGGCCTCCTGCAATATCTGCTCTCTCATCTCCTGATCCGACGGTACACAAATACGTCCTTGACGTCTCAACAGCCCATCTGCTCCCGTGACAAACTGTGGTGCCTTTCCTCGGGACATCCTGTCCCGGATCCTCATAAAAATAGGACAACTCTCCTGCTTCTGCAAGATCTCTCCGGACAGGTCAGGTAACGCCTCTAACTCGGACAAACGACCGTCCGTACCCGTAAATCGGATATCCAACTCTAAGCCCATCAAATCCCTCTGCAGCTGAGGCTGAACCGTAAGCCAAGATATCACCTCCTCCCGAGGTGTCCTCCTGCTCAAAGCGTCGGCGACCACGTTCGCCTTCCCGGGATGGTATAAAATCTCCAAGTCAAAGTCCTTGATGAGCTCCAGCCATCTCCTTTGGCGGTTATTCAACTCCCGCTGAGTGAATATATACTTCAGACTCTTATGGTTTGTGAAGATCTGGCACGTAGCCCCGTACAAGTAGTGTCGCCAGATCTTCAGAGCGTGAATCACTGCCGCTAGCTCGAGATCATGGGTAGGGTAGTTCTCCTCGTAAGGCTTCAGCTGCCGAGAAGCGTACGCAATAACCCTACCCCTCTGCATCAAGACGCACCCCAAGCCTAGCTTGGAGGCATCACTATATACTACAAAGTCCTCTATGCCCTCAGGATGGGCTAACACGGGAGCGGAGGTCAACCTCCTCTTCAGCTCCTCAAAGCTGCGCTGGCAAGGCTCGGACCAGACGAACCTGGTAGACTTCCTCAGCAAGGAAGTGAGCGGTCGTGCAATCACGGAGAAACCCTCAACAAAACGGTGGTAGTATCCCGCTAAGCCCAAGAAACTGCGCACCTCCTTGACCGTCCTAGGAGGCGGCCATGAGGAAACAAACTCTATCTTCGCCGGGTCGACCATGACACCCTCGGCGGAAACTATATGTCCCAAAAATGCCACCTCGGACATCCAAAACTCACACTTAGAGAGCTTAGCGTAAAGCTCTCTATCCTGGAGGACTCGAAGTACCGTCCTCACATGTCCCTCATGCTCCTCTCTACTCCAGGAGTAGACTAAGATGTCGTCAATAAATACCACCACGAACTGGTCCAAGAAGTCGATGAAGATGCCATTCATCAACTCCATGAAGACGGAAGGTTCATTCGTGAGCCCGAATGGCATCACGACAAACTCATAGTGGCCGTATCTCGTCCTGAATGCCGTCTTCGGTATGTCCTCATCTCTCACCCTAAGCTGGTGGTATCCCGACCTCAAGTCGATACGTGAAAATACGGAGGCTTCCTGCAACTGGTCTAGAAAATCATCAATGCGCGGTAACGGGTACTTGTTCTTGACGGTGACTTTGTTCAACTCCCGGTAGTCGATACATAGCCTCAAAGATCCGTCCTTCTTCTTAACGAACAGGACCGGTGCACCCCAAGGGGAAACGCTCGGGCGTATGAAACCCCTATCGGCTAACTCCTCGAGCTGCTTCTTCAGCTCTAGCAACTCGATCGGCGCCATGCGGTATGGAGCCTTGGAGATCGGCCTAGTGCCGGACTCCAACTCAATAGTGAAGTCAACGCTCCTCTGCGGTGGTAGCCCAGGTGGCTCCCCGAAAACGTCCTCGAACTTGCATGCCACAGGGATCTCCTCCAGTGATGGTCCCGTCTCCTCCTCCTTCATGGCATAACACTAGAAGGCCTCACATCCCTGCCCGATAAGTCTAGCAGCTCGAACGGCGCTAATGACTGTACCGGCTTTCCCGAGGTCCCAACCTCGGAAAATCACCTCCTGCCCCGTCTTTGTGGAAATCGTCACGGTCCTCCGGCTGATGTCCAAAACGGCATGATGGTGGTCCATCCAATCCATCCCCAGGATGACTTCTTCATGCACTAAGTGTATGACAAAGAAGTCGGCTAACCAATCTCGGTTCCCCAAACGGATGGGGCAACCGCGTACCTCTCGGGTACCACTAACCCTACCTCCATCGGGTAACCCTATAGTAAAGGGTCTCCTCTCTATCGTAGCTAAGGACAACCTAGCTACACAATCATCGGATATAAACGAGTGCGTAGCACCCGTATCAAATAAAACTCGCACTGAAAAACCGTGAATCTGAATAGTACTTGGGGCTGCCGGTGCTGGAGGATCAACATCACTCCTCAGCTCGAATACCCTGGCATGTGTGCCTCGGGTCTCCTGATTACCTCCACCACGGCCTCTACCTCGGCCCTGACCCTGAGTGGATCCCTGAGTGCGGGTCTGACCCTGACCCTGGCTCCTCTATTGAGAGCCCTGTGACTGATATAACGGCCTCTGACCGCTCCCTGCTATGCCAACAGGAGAGGAACCCTGCTGTGACGGTGCCTTGCCCTGACGGCAAAAGGCAGCTCGGTGACCCATCTGGCCACAAGTGAAACAAGCCACAGGCGGCTTCCTACAGGTCTTCTTCGTATGTCCATAACCTCCACAACCGTAGCACTAAGGTCCTCCGTCGGATGCCGGTCTCGACAGTTGAGGACCAGAATGTCTCTGACCTGTAGCTCCGGTCCCTGATCCAGCTGGTGCCGTCCTCTGTCTCTTGTCCGGTCTCCCGGACTGTGCTGCTCTCCTAGACCTAAGGCGGTCTCTCTCATAGGCCAAAGCCCGGTCCTAGTACTCCGCCAGTGAGGTACAACGGAAACCCGCCAGGTAAGCGCGGGTGGACTCTCTCAGTCTCCTGGAGAAAAGGTAGACATGCTGGTCCGCTGGGGGTTCGGAAGGTCCTAGCAAGGCTAACTCTACCCGAAATCGCCTGATCGCCTCAATGACTGGGACGTCCTCGAATCCTGCCTCCAGAAAATCCTGGACTCTGTCACTCCTTAATGAAGCTGGGCAGAAGGTCTCCCTGACGAGGCTCAACAGCTGATCCATCCTGGTCACACCGCCTCTAACTGTCCTCCACCAGTACTGGGCCTGCTCTCAAAATAGTGTCAGTACTATCTTTACCTGCCTCTCCTCTGGGCAACGGATCGCCTCTAAGGCTGAATCAACGTGCCCAATCCAGTGCTCCACCTCTAACCCTACCTTCCCGTCGAAGTAGGGTACATGCTGCTGGTTCAAAGCCTTCAACCATGAATCAGGTCTCGGAGACCTCAGCTCGTCTCTCGGCCTAGCAATCTCCACAACTGGCTCGGGTGCAACAACTGCTGGTGCAACTATCTCTGGTGCAGCCCGAACCTGGGTCACCCTCTGTGTGACCTCAGCTGATATCTCTGGTGCAGGTGCAGGCACTGGTGGTGCGGGATGTGGTGCTCCAGTCCTAAACGTCTCCTCTACCCGACGTACGTAATCTCCAAAAACAATAGCTGCCACGGACGCTCCCCCGGTCCTGGTAGATGAAGAACCCTGCACTCCGGACCTAACCACGGACCCATCCCTAGCCTCGGGAATGATGCTCTCTGCGACCTCCTCTACTGGGGCCTCTACAGCTGGTGCACCCACAACTGGTGGGTCCGCAACGGGGATGCGTCCCCGACCTCTAACTCTCGTACCTGGAGGTCTTCCTACCCGTCCCCGTCCTCTTGGGGCGGTAGGGGGAAGTGGTGGTCTACCCCTATCGGGTCCTACATATGTTGTCGCTCTCGTACGTGCGATCTGATTTCGTATTGCGTTTACTTAAATATAAATACGTGGTACTATTTATAATCCGGTATAATAACTTAAAAGCATAAATATAACATGTTCATAATACATATCCAAGGCATGCAAGCCCAAACATCCTAAGGTCACATAGTATCTAGATACATACAATTTCCACAATCACCCTAAGGTCATATATTATATATAACTATATAATAATTTATACCTACTTCTAATCCACAGATCTATGTCGCCGAGGTTTGCGGAAGAAGCGGTGGTCCCGTACATTCTAACCCAATCCCGACTCATGCATATGATTTTGAAAACGAAAATTCAGAACCCGTGTGGGTTCTGTTTTATACCTCATTCGGCCTTTAAAAGGTTGCGAGTGCCATTGTTGTCAACCTAGGGCTCTGATACCACTTTTGTAACACCCCAAATCCGCGGGACTCGGGGCGCTACGGGCGAGACCTCACAATGGGTCCCGACCCTTAGCTTGACAACAATTTCACCGGACCTTCCAACATGGCACAAATAAAGGTCGAAAACTCAAATATGTTTTTAATGTATGCGGAAACGAGAAGTACAAAACTACAACTTGGAAACTCAGCCGAGTCCTCAAAACAACGTAAATAAATCCGAATTCTAACAAACGTCAATATCCATAAAAGACGACATGAAAAGACTCGAAACATCCCCGTCCTATAATGTACGGAGACCCCGGCTATCCACTCTTCCGCCTCACTCGGCGGCATCCCTAACCTGCAAGTCATCTACACAATCTGTTTAAAACCGTTAGCTAATATTCTAGGCATTAGAAAAGCGGTGAAGGCACAAACACACCCATAACACAAAACATAAATCACACAAGTCCGGTTCCTTATCTTTTATTAATAAGTCGTATTCCAATCTAGTTCAACTTCTTTTGTGACACGAGACCCCAATGGTCTCGCCTCGGTCCCTACTTACCGGCAAGGAATGGTACGGATGCATCCGTCCATCTAACCCGCCGGCTAGTCGCCGAGAATCCCCTAGACCTCACTATGGGCTAGGCAGTATTGTCACCCCCCGTTCTCATACAATTGGGCCAATATAAACATATATATAAAGTCGGTGGTCCTAATTACCGGTTTCACAGTTATAACATAAAATAACATACACCACCAAACACACAGCAATACTAATACATAAAATACGAGCTAAGTAAGTCCGGAGACTTACCTCGTCCCAAACGCTAACTCACAAAACGCTCACGCTTCCCTTGGGAAGAAGTACTCAACCTGTTCACAACAAGGTATCATAAAAACCCGCTCAACTCGAGAAGTCTAGGACTTCTACACAAATGACCTACGCAGGATCATTTGACTCGCATTCTAGGGCCGCATCCTAGAGTCCAACATACTTACCGTCAATAATGACGTAAAAGCCAACTAGGTCTAATCCCACTCCTCACATTCTCTTAAGGTCTCGAAGGCCACTACTTGGCATTATTCTAAGTCATGCTAGTTCCACCCTATCATGATACTACCAAGCATATATATAAATCGATACGAATTCATGGCTTTTATTGGCTTCGGCTCCTAGCATGATACTATACATTCGCCCATACGTTATTTGATCGTAAAAACTATAGCATATCGAACCTAACACAAACTCGTTCCTAAAATCCGAGGTTAGAAACTCGCTAACGTAATTTCCGGGGCAATTCTGCATTTCCTAAGACATGTGGGCCAAAACTGTATTTAATATAAACTGAGGGGGTTTAACGTAATTATACCAAAAGTGAGGGTGGCCGACCGAGATTACTAAGAGATCCCGGCCGAGATTCTGCAGTGGGATCCCGGCAGCGTCACTGCTTCTCCGGCGGGGCAAGGGCGGCGGCTAGCTTCCTCGGTGGTGCTGCAGGTGGCCGGCAGTGGCCCGGCTCCCGGTGGCGGCCGTTCTCCGGCGGCGGCAACGCAGGAAAGTGGAACGTGAGCCGCTGCTCACCCGAGGCCAAAGGAGACTGAGACGCAAGGGGAGTGGACGGCGGTTCCTAGGGCGGCGGGGAGGCTCTTCTTCGGCGGCGTTGGTGGCGGCGACGTGGTGTTCACCGGGGCTTCGAGCAGCCTGGACGTAGGGTGTATCTCGGCCGAGGAAAAGAGGGTGAGGCTGCTCGACCGAGGTGAAGAAGGGTGAAGCAGTCCCTAGCGGCGGCTGGCTCACCGTGGCGGCCGGCGACGGCCCGATCCAGAGAGAGAGAGGTGACGTCGGGTGGACGGAGTGGCTGGGTGTGGGGAGTGAGGGAGTGAGTGAGAGTTTTGTGCAAGTGAGGTGAGGTGAGGGAGTGAGGGAAGAAGGGGTCGGCCTCGGATGCTGGGCGGACTAAGAGGTCGGGGGACAGCAGGCTAGGCCTAGGCAGGGAGATAGGCTGGGCGGGCGGCACACTCCAAAAGCCACAGCTGGGCGTCGGTCTCGGCCGAGATAGGCAGGCCGAGCTTATCTTGGCCGGGATTTTTCGGTAAGAAGAAGGAAGGAAGAAGAAAACCGGGCGGGAAAACAACTCGTTAAACTAATTCCGTAACGGGTGTTACAGGTCGGAATATTTTCCGACATTCTCGTAAAAATAATTTACGGTTTACGGTTTTGGAATAAAAGTCGGATATTCCCGTAGAATAATTTACGGAAATAGGAATAACACGATAATTCGTTTTTCTAAAAAAATTTCCGGGCGTTACATTTGGGGAGCATGTGGTTCATTGTAAAAAAACTCCCTGATTTCAAATATAGGCATGATCTGGTTCGTGATGTTTTATGTGGCATGTTTAGGAGAGCAACAATTTCGGCTAAGAAGGAGGTGTATGCGACCTTCTTAACTGATCCACGTGAAGGGAGATCTACACTGAAGCCGGAAGATGTGTTAGTGTTTGGATGGGTATGTGGCAAACATGCTTGTATTGATTTGATGGGGTCTCTCATTTCGTTTTTTGGACGCTGGGCCTTTTGTTGTGGGTAAGGCGGCCCTCAACGCAACATTTGCGAAGGTGGCTAAGCATGAAAGTGCTTGCATTGAAAACCAACTTGTGTTTCTTCCGTTCGCTTTTAACATGTTTGATTTTCTTGCGTCTGATGCCGTTGAGATTCTCAAGAGGGTGCCGCGGATCTTTCATGGTAATGTTGTGTCTCCCAGATCTTCAGACGTAATTTTTAGATCGTAAATTTTATACGAGTTTTAAAATATTTTCTTTAAAATGTGTTCATAATAGATTGTTAGTGTAAATAAACTCACTCTTATGGAACATGAATTATGTTATAGTTTTTAGATCTTAAATTAAAGATATAAGTTTAAAGTTATAAACAAATATATTGTTATTGTGTACTAATATCATAAGTTTTGATTTTGTGGTCTCCGCTTCTGTTGGACTGTATCATCCTACTTTCCCTCAAAGATTTCTTTGTTGTCGGGTTTTTTTGATGTATTTTTATGTGTTTCTTTTTCTTTTGATGTTGTTTATCATGATGGTTAGTCCATCAGCCAATTTTTTTCGACCTTTCGACCCACTAGTTCGAATCGCTTTCCTTTATTAAAAAAATGTTTTGAATTACTTGGGCAGTTTAAATTTATTTAAATAACATTATAAGGTTTTTTTTAAATATACATGACACTATTGTGGCGGGACACTACTGTGGTGGGATTTGTTTAGCTTCGGACACCAGTGACGGGCAAGACGATATAGAAGGTTGAGAGTTCAGAGGTGAGACGATATAGAAGGTTTCCGGCGGGGCAAGGAGGACAACAAGGCAAGCGGCGCTTGCTCTCTACGATGCTGAATTTGGACTGCTTTTGGGCTCGGCGACTTCGAGAAACCCTACCTGCTTCGGATGTTGAATCTGACGATTGAGGATGGTTTTATAGGATTTATATTTTCGTTTTTGAAATTTAAAATTAGTACAAAAATCATTAGAGATTTATTTTGTATCACCGATACTAAAAAGGCCTCTATAGACCAATGTTCTCGATGTTAATACTTTGACGTAAGTATATTATTGAAGAAAAATAAGAACTACGTTCAATAATGAATTAATGACTATGATAAACTCACGAAATATGAATATGGATTAGTTACAAAAAATATTGGGTTGGACTATAGATAATAATGTAGGAGTAACTAACTATAAGCATAAACCAAAGTAGTATAAATAATATTTAATCATTATTAACGTTCAGAAATGTTAAATTGTTTTTCTATCGATAATTATAGTAGTTGGTATTATTTGTGGTTAGTCAGGGTCAATCTAATACGTTTGGGTCAAGGTGATGTAAGTTTTGTTAATCACCACACGTATGTGGTGAACGTCTCGTAGGGACATGTGTGTTGTCTTGTTAACTCGGTCATATTGGATCTTTGGCTTTAGAATGTGATCACCTTTGCATGGTGTTTTTTCGGTTGTAAATAAAGGATGGGTGTTTTAAGTTTATTTCCTCTTGTCGTATTCTTGCTGTAAAATCGTTAAAAGTGAGCTTGTTACTAGACTAATCTCATGAGTTCTAGTGTGTGGTCCTTAAACTAGTGATCTCACGAGTTAGTAAAAACTTGGATGTTACATCATGCTCTTGTTATAGTGGCTATTTCAAGGCTTAGGAAACTACTTCTTTCGATTTGCTACATGTGGCTGGAGAAGTTGAGAATGCAAAGTGACGTAAGAGAACCATACATATACTTTGACAACAACAATAGAGGACCTCGAATTGTTTATCTCTATCCCGATTTCAATGGCTTTTACTCAAATCAATCCGAAAATTTCACACCCGGTCTTTTCAAGTAAGAACCACTATCCTTAACCTGTTAAGGTTTATTTCCATTCCCCCTTTTCATAATCGATCCGGTCTTCTTTTTAGCAATTTTCCGTAGTTGTAGAGCGTTGAGACGATGATGCAACATATAACAAAATCCCATAACCGAAAACCATCCTTAACCTTAACCTGTTAAGATTTATTTCCATTCCCTCTTTCCATAATCAATTCAGTATCTTTTTTAGCAGTTTCGTAGTTGTAGAGCGTTGAGGCGATGATGTAACATAAAATGATTCCCTTAATAAAAATGGTTGAAGAAAACATGGGATGACAATACTTTTACATGCGTTGAGATTATATTTTACATTGTTGATAATCCATTCTACATGTGTTTGCCAAAACATTTTACATTATCCATTTTATATTTGCTGACAATCTATTTCACAGTTAACATTTTACGCTTATTGACAACACGAGTTGTTTTTATGAAAAATATATTTGGTGACCATCCATTTTATATGTGTTGACAATCCATTTTATGCTCATTGACGATAAATTTTATATAAATTATTCAATTTTAATATATATAATTGATGGTATTTTAACTCGATAAATTAACTACCATTTTTGAGGGATTGTTAGACGTACCGGCGAAAATCACTATTTGTCACCGTAACCCACTTTGCGTGCGTAGTTGAGTGGTTTCGAACTACGCATATGGGGTGCGTAGTTGGAGTTCATGACAAAAAAATAAAAAAAATAAAATTGAACTACGCACCCCAAGTGCGTAGTTGAGTGAGTTCTCAATACGCATGCGAAGTGCGTAGTTATGGTGACAAATAACAAATTCCGCGGGTACGTTTAGAAATCACGTTTTTTGTTATTTACCATCTTCAATCCCGATAATCTATGTGTAGACCTGGGCATCCCCGGACTCGGGCCGGACTCGCATGAAAATTTTGCCCGTTTTTGTGCGCCAGACTCTGGCTGAGCCCGGACTTCGGGCCTAAGGTCTTGTCCGAACCCGTCCGGAGCGGGCTTCGGGCCGGGCCCGTTTTTTATATATATTTTTTTAAATAAAAAATTATACATATTAAATATAAAATATATTAAATTATAACACATAATTCAAAGTAGACAATGATCGTGAACATCTGAACCTTATCCTGAGGTATCGGGTTTGATTTTTACCATTCACATATATATATAATTTACATATTTAAATTTTAAAAAAATAAATAAAACGGGCTTTCGGGCCGAGCTTAGCGACCCGAACGTACGGGCCTACATCCTTGCCCGTTACTCGCCTAGCGGACTTAGCGACCCGTCAGACCTACCTTATGCATCGTACCTGCCCGTTTTCACGGGCGGACGAGCAAGCCCACGTACGTTTGCATATGTCTATGTGTACCAAAATAACCAGTATACATTCGGTGGATTACACATGTTCTCACTTAAAGTACGAATCAAATAAATTTTTCCACATCTTCTGATCAAACATTTTTTTTTTTATGTATAATATAAATACTCAAATCAAAAGTGCTAACTTAGTTGAAAAGAGTGTATCACATCAAGTCCTTAGCATCGACATTGTACCTCTTTTTAACCAACCTGATGAAAATATTATTATGTTTGCCTTCTTTTTTTCGTTTTATATTTAGGTAAAATTGTCAAATAGCTCAATGCGTAACAATCATAATGAAGAGAAGACGGGGACAGTAGGCAAAATGTATCCACCGTCAACGATATAAGCATTTCCGGTAACATAATCGGAAGAATCGTGAATCAAGTATCTCACCAACGATGTTATAGCTCGATTGATCGTGCCAAAATCTCCAAGTGGAATAACTTTCTTCTTATAGTTCTGAAACCATTTGAAAATCCCCGGTACAATCACATTCACCCTTATATTGTATGACCCTAACTCAGCGCCATCACCTGTATATTTCATTATTACGGATCAAATTCAGGTTCGGATCGGATCTAGACCGAAATGTTCTTATTATATCAGATTTAGACTGAATAGAATATTCAATTAACGTAAAATGGACATGTCCTTTAAATTTTACAATCGTTATAATAATAATAATAAATAAATAAAACTTGACTCAACCAGTCAGAATGTGAATATTAGGTATAGGTCCGATCCAAAATATTTTCAATTGTTATATATTTTTAAGAAGTGCCAAATTGCTAAAATAAAAATTATTATATTTTTTTAAAAATCCCAATCCTCTACCACCTTAACCTGTGGTCACAAAATAAAGTAGATGAAAGAGAACATAAACCTGAGTTGCAGCGTGAACAGCTAACTTGGAAGCAGCATAAGCAATAGAATTTGCGGTTATTCCTCCGACGAGAGCACCGATGGAGGATATGTTGACGATGGAACCTCCGCGTTTAGCGTCACGAATACGCGCCGCCACGAATTTAGAAACCAACCAAGTTCCCGTTAAATTCGTTCGTACTGTACTGTTCCATTCCTCCTCGCTTGTATCTATATCAGATTTCACCGCGCCTCTAACTCCGGCGTTATTGATAAGACCGTCGATGTGACCGAAGGCATCCCAAGCCGTTTGAACGGCAGCTTCAATGGTTTTGACGTCAGAGGTGACGTCAAGCTTGACGGAGACAGCTCTAACGGTGGAGTCTCGACCATTGATTTGGCGGCAGAGGGTTTCGAGTCGGTCGGTGCGTCTAGCGGCGGCAATGAGTTTGCATCCAGCTTTGGCGAGGTCGAGACAGAACTCCAAGCCGAGTCCCGATGATGCTCCGGTGACCATCACTACCTTTCCCTCATGGCTCCGCCGTGTACGAAGCTGCTTTCTCACCTTGCATTTGTACTATTATTGTGAATTATTTGTTTTTCTCTGGTTATGGCCGACAATTTGTGCATAAGTAACGCAAATTCAACAAATAAGAAAGGGCCGACAACTGGGTTGGACGTACTAGAGAGAATATATAATGTAGGTGTAAATTATTTATAAGCATAAAATAAAACCATTATTAACGTGGACAAATATTAAATCGTTTTTCTGTCATTAAGTAGTATTTTGTGACTTTGACTGAATAATGCTGTGACGTATTTTATTAAAGAAAATTTAGGAATTATCATTCAATTAATAATCACTATGATAATTTCAGGAAACATGAATATATATGGATTGCTTATTTTAAAGATTGGGTTGGACTATAAAGAATAATGTAGGTTTTTTGTATCAAACACATACAAAGTTTGAGTTGTTCTTTGTGTTTATATGTTTATAATAATATTATTATATTTTCGAAATATGGGGATAATATTAATAAGTTCAATCAATGTTTATTTGATGCACGAGATCGAATAAATGCACGACTAAGTTCAATCAATGTTCATGTACGACTAAACAATTATCGACTAAGTATGTAAGTTAATGCATGGCCGAGTTCGACCAATGTTACTGTGATGCATGCAGACTATACCTATAAATTGATGCACGTCTAGAGCAATAAGTTAATGCATGACTAAGATTTGGTATTAAGAAAATTTAGTAATTAAAATAAGTATTTAAGGACATTCAACTTGGTAATTAAGATCGGGTATTCTGATTTAAGATTTAAGGACTCGTTTGGTATCACTATGAATCTTTTCCGGAAACGGAATGATTCCGAATCAATCAAAAACTGTGTTTGTTTAGAGGTTTTTTTACACAAGAAAGTAATCAAATCATTTCCATTTTCATTCCTTCCCCTTAACCGATTTAATTCCGTTTCCATTCCACCACACCAATTAAACGGACACTAAGTATAACTTAACAAAATAATAAAAGAATAGTAAGATTCAATGTTACTATTAGCTCATAATTATTCTTTATTGGGTATTTCAATTAAGAATTAAGCATAACTTAACAAAATAATAACATAATAGTCATCCTTAATTCTTAGTTGAAAAAAATACATGCTCAAATCAAATCAAATAATGTTATTTAATTCCCAAGCATGTTTTAAACATGACGGGTTCAACCCATTTTGGATGTTTATATCCGTATTTTTTTTCCGGATAAACCGGATGCACCCTCCCGGATTTATATGGATCTAATATATTCGTTTCTATTATTTGTTGTACATGCTACACAAAAATAGCTATATTGCAAGAAGATAGTCGCATGTCCGAGAGTAATTCAATGGGCAAGTTGTAACACCCCAAATTCTCATAACTCGGGATGTCACGGGTTAGGACCTCACAATAGGTCCCAATCCTAGCCTGCCAATAATTTTACCGGATCTTGTACAAGGCGCAAATAAATTAAACCGAATAAAAGTCTAAAACATATGAAATAGTCATAAAAGGGAAACAAACGTCAACCAGACACAACATGTGACATAATCCGAAGAAAAATAGAAAAGGTTTTGTCAAAAGAGAAGGGAAAAACCCGATCTCCCGAACCACCAATTACGGGAACCTTGTTGACCACCCTACTCCGGATCACTCTACAGCTGCCCTACCTTCAAAGTGTCTAATAACATAATGGTAAAAACTGTTAGCTAACAATCCTAGGTATCAGGTAGCACTACTATAGCAAAGACAGACATAAATGTGAGAATTAAACACATCAACATGCTTACACACATAATCTCGCTATTATCTTTTTATTAGGTGATTCACACTAAAATTTCACTTATTTTGTGGCACGAGGGTCTCTTGACCCTCGCATCCGTCCCCTAATACCAACAGGAGTGATACTAATGCATATGACCTTATACCTAAGTGGACTAGTCGCGGAGAGCCTCCCAGTTTCATGTCAGAGCTAGGCAGTGATGTCACGACCCATTATACATACACTTGGGTCTATAATAATATCGTCGTCCTAATCATGTTGTAATTAATAATTCACAAAGTACATGCACCACCACAATAATGCACCCAAGAGGAGGAAAACTAGCTAAGTAAGTCCGTAAGACTTACCTAAACCGATCCGAATCCCGACTACTGCGAAAACTTGGTCCCGCGCGCGCGTATATGACCTTAAAAGCCTGGTCATAACGGGAAAACATATCAACAACACGTATCTATCTTCTAGAAGATTCTAGGACACTATTAGACTAGGAAGGTCTACTTGGAAAGAAATGACAATATTAGCCCTAATTAACTTTAAGGAAATGATGGTTTTTCCCTAATTTTTCTTTAAATTTCAAAAGGGTCTAAAAAGTCTCTAAACCTCCGAATATAGTCCATCAACATGTTATAACGCTAAAAGATCCCTAAAGAGGTTGAAAGTGTTCTGAACTTTCAAACTCACGACGAAATCTTAAGGAAAGTTTTACAAGCAAAGTAGCTAAGTACACTACTTTGGCCTTAGATATATACGTTCAAACAACTCCTAAAAATTCCAAGAAAAATGCTAAGCATAATATCTACTCTAGGATAGAAGAAACAAAGCTCAAAAATTCCAATTCACAAGTTCCAAACAAAACCCCAAAGTTGCATCAACAAGAGCAATTTCTATTCTTAGCCAAATTTTTAACACTCATTTCCAACACAGTTTTTTCCCCCCAACTTTACAAGGTCATAACATTTATTCTAACCGTTGGATTTCTTCCAAATTCGAACATGATAAACTACAATATACCAACTATGACATATCAAAAAATCCAAAAGATGAGTCTAGCATATCTAAAGCTGGTTGCTCAAAAACTGGAAAACTGGCAACTGAAAAATGGGGAGTTCAAGCTCGATTCATGAGGCTCCCGTGTGAGTATAGAGAGGGATCACTGTTTCCATAAGTATTCTAAACTTGTAAACAATGGAAGGAGAGATAGAGAAGGGGTTTTACGATTCAACATGCCATACAAAGCTAAGAAGAAGAAGAGAAGGTCGGACATTGTGTTCCTGAGTTCATTGGCTTCATGCTTGACTGTAGGACACACACATAAGGAAGGAAGAGAGGTGAGCTGCTACTCGAACCAAGAACGCTGCTCACTTGTTGATGATTGCAAGAGAGCGAGTGACTATAGTAGGTAGGTCAAATAGGAAAAAGTAAGCAAAGGTAGTATAGGATAAAACAAGGATATGATAGTGTTGATTTGGTTTGGCTAAAAGAGGTTAGTTAGTGTTAGTGATGTAATAAGAGAGAGAGAAATCGTTGTGAATGAGAATGTTCAGCTTGTTTATTATCTGTATACAAGGAGCTATTTATACATCATATTTCATGTAACTAATTTTGTTACATGATTACATCCAACACCCCCTCTCAAACTAGGTGGCATATGCATGCCTAGTTTGGTAAGTAAATGTGTTTGTTGAGAAGAAGGTACAATTTTAGTGAGAACATCGGCTACTTGTTCATGAGTAGATATATGATGAAGTTGAAGAAGACCTTCCATGACTTTGTCTCTCGTAAAATGGCAATCGATCTCGATGTGTTTTGTGCGTTCATGAAACACCGGGTTTTTGCTAATTTGAATTGCAGAATTGTTATCACAATGAAGATGAATTGGTTGTGATGGTGAGATGCCCAATTCTTGAAGTAAACGGACAAGCCAAGTTACCTCTGCAACAACATGTGCCATAGCACGGTATTCAGCTTCTGCTGAGCTCCTGGAAACCGTTGTTTGCTTTTTCGACTTCCAACTTATTGGTGATGTGCCAAGTAATACAACAAAACCACTCACACTACGGCGGGTATAAGGACAAGAAGCCCAATTTGAGTCCGTGTAGGCTAATAAATTAGGATTGTCATAATTGTTTAGGAGGATGCCATGGCCAATGGTACCTTGGATATATCTCAATGTGTGATGAAGAGCTTCCAGATGTGAAGTATGTGGATTCTGCATGAATTGACTGAGACTTTGGACGGCAAAACAAAGGTCCGGTCTAGTGTTTGTAAGGAAGTTTAATTTGCCAACAATAGAACGATAATATGATGGATATGAGATAGGTGTTCCTTCTTCAGGTAGCAACTTCATGTGTATAGGTAAAGGGGTTAATGTAGGTTTGCCAGAGGGTATATTGGCTTCACTAAGAAGCTCGAGAACAAATTTTCTTTGAGACAAAACAACGCCTGATGGTGTATGAGCAACCTCAAGGCCTAGAAAGAAATGAAGAAGGCCTAGGTATTTGATGCTAAATGTTTGATCCAAATAGTGTTTAAGAGATGTAATGGTAGCTTCACATGATCCAGTAACAAGGAGATCGTCGACATATATGACAACAATAGTGATGTGAGCATTTGTTTTCTTGAGGAATAACGAATAATCGTTTTTGGATTGTTTAAACCCTTGCTCAATTAAAGCACTGGTTAAGCGATGAAACCATTGCCGAGAGGCTTGCTTCAATCCATATAAGGACTTTCGGAGCTTGCATACAAGAGATAGAGGATTGGGTATACCTGGTGGAACCTTCATGTAGACATCTTCAAATAAGTTACCATGCAAAAAGGCATTGTGCACGTCCATTTGATGAAGAATCCATCCTTTGGAAGCGGCAATAGCAATGATGGTCCGTATAGTTGTCATCTTGACAACGGGAGAAAACGTCTCATGATAATCGATACCTTCTTTTTGGTTGAATCTTTTTGCAACTAACCTCACATTATGCCTTTCTAAAGTTCCATCGACTTTGAGCTTAACTTTGAAAACCCACTTGCACCCTATTGTCTTTTTGTTCGGTGGAAGAGGAATGAGATCCCATGTGTGATTGCTTTGTAAAGCATGGTACTCATTGTCCATAACCTTCACCCAATTTGGATCTTTGGATGCTTCGGTGTAGGTTGTGGGTTCAACAAAGGAAGTAAGAGCATAAAGTAAGGTAATATGAGAGGAAGGTAAAGATAGAAGAATAGAATTACCTGGTGATGGAGAGCATGAGCTATACGTGCATATAAAATCATCTAGGTATGATGGATGTTTGGTTATACGAGTAGAACGTCTGATAATGGGTAATGAAGAGCTTGGAGTAATAAAAGTAATAGAAGGGTCGGTTGGATTGTGATTAGTGGTGTTTGTGGTGTTTGGGGAGGAATCAATGGGTTGGTTTGGAGTATTATCATTGTCTGGACTTGATAACTGGGTGGAAGAGGATTGTGATGGTATGAAAATAAGAGAATCGAGAGTAGAAGTATTTTGTGTTATATGTAGAGTAGAAGGTAAAGTAGATGAAATGTGATGGAAAGGTAGATCTTGTTCATGGAATATCACATCTCGTGATATGATTACTTCTCTAGTGTCAATAGTAAGGACTTTGTAGCCTTTTTGACCAAAAGGGTAACCTATGAAGACACAAGGCTTGGCACATGGTTCAAACTTATCTCTACGAACCTTAGGTGTATGAACAAAACATAAGCAACCAAAGGTTCATACACCTAAGGTTCGTAGAGATAAGTTCAAAGGTTCTTAGATGATCATAAGAGGGTTGCTTGTTGAACAAGATTTCATAGGGTGTTTTGTGGGAAAGAAGAGGAGTAGGTCTTCTATTGATTAGATATGTGGCTGTCAAAACACACTCACCCCAATAGGAATATGGTAGCTTAGATTGAAAGAAAAGAGACCTAGCTACCTCTAGGAGATGTCTATGTTTGCGTTCCACAACACCATTTTGTTGTGTTGTGTGTACACAAGATGTTTGATGGGTAATACCCTCCATAGAATAAAAGAGAATGGCTTCTTTACTAGTAAACTCCAAAGCATTGTCCGAACGAATGTGATTGATGGTAGTCTTGAAATGATTCTTGACCATTATGATAAAGGATTTGAGAAGGGATAAGACATTACTCTTGTGAGCCATTAAATAGGTCCAGGTACTACGTGAATGGTCATCAACTATGGTGAGAAAATATGAAAAGACATTGTGTGTTTGGTTTTTGTATGGTCCCCATGTATTAATGTGAATAAGGTCAAAAATGTGAGATGATCGAGTGGAGGAGTTAGGAAAAATGTGTCGGTGTTGTCTAGCTTGTGGACATATGGAATGATGTTTGGGTAAAGAGAGTTTGCTATTAACATAATGTAATTGATCAAAGGGCATATCACCTAATAGACAATGCTAAAGTTCAATAGAGTGTGTATTATGAGAAGTATATATGCATAGAGAAACCATCAATACTGGGATTATTACAAATTGAAGGAGGTGTAAAATTAATGTATTTATCAACCACGTATAGCCCCCTAAATGCTCGTCCAATCACCGTCTGAATCTTCGTCAAAGGGTCCTGGACAATACATGCATGAGGAGTGAATAGAATGTGAGAATTCAAGTCATTAGAAAGCTTATGTATAGAAATGAGATTGAATTGGAAATCAAGAACGTGTAAAACGTTGGATAGGGTAAGTTGATCATTGATGAACACTGTGCCATGATGTTCAACACATGCACGCTTGCCATTAGGCATGGTAATCAAAGAAGGGCTGGTGATAGGTGTATATGAGTTGAATAGGTCAAGACTGGGTGTAATGTGGTCGGTAGCACTGCTATCCAAGATCCATTTTGAGTTTAAGTTAAAAGACAAGAAGCAAGTAGCCTTACCAGCAAGAAACGCAGTGGGATTAGATGTATGACCTTGTGTTGAATTCTTGTCCAATTGTGCCAGAATTGAAGTCATTTGTTCAGGAGTGAAAGAATTGTTGATGGAAGTATTGGCTAGTTTGTGCCCTACAGGATAACCAATTTTCTTCCAGCATTTGTTGGTGTCATGACCGGCAATCTTGCATTGTGCACACCAAGCGAGTCCTGGCACTAGTGACGTTGGATATCCAATAAGCTTCCAACATCTCTCAGCATTGTGACCTTTGACTTTGCAATGATCACAGTATGGGCGTGAGTTTTGGCTTGAATTAGTCCTAGCATCATTGGAAGATTGTCCTTGAGTCGAGGACCTAAAAGAACTGGATCGATTATGAGCATACATTGCGGAGGCAGCGTCGTCCAAGACTGAGTGATTGGATAAATTCCTTTGACTTTCTTCTTGAAGAAGAATCTTGTAAACTTCATTCAGATTGGGACTAGGTTGCATCATCAAGATTTGTTGGTCGTGAATCATAGCAATGGCGACAGAATGGATCCACATTTACAAACATGATTCGTCAACGCAAGAGTATAATCATCCCATATTTTATTTAAACTGGTGAAGTAGGTGGTGATGGATTGATTACCTTGCGAAATAAGAGCAAGTTCTTTCTGGATCTGGTAGAGGTTTGTTCGATTCGATTTGCCAAATCGAATAGCGAGTTCATTCCAGATCTGAGATGCATTTTGACAAAAGAGCACCGGCTCTCCGATATCTTTCTCCATCGAATGTAAAAGCCAAGAAATAAGCATGTTGTTACATTGATCCCACTTAACATCTATTTTGGGATCTGATTCAGGTCTGAGACAAGTTCCATTGACGAAGCTTAATTTTTTTTTAGCAGAGAGAGATACTTCTACTGCTCTTTTCCAACGAGAGTAATTGGTGCTGTTAAGAAGTGTGGTGGAGAGCTTTAACGAAGGGGCATCTGAATGATGAAGTTGGATTTGTAGACGAAAAACTTCATCATCGATGGAAGCATTTTTTGGATTTTCTGGAGTAGTAGTCATGATAGAGGATTATGGAGGTTCTGATACCATGTTAGTGATGTAATAAGAGAGAGAGAAATCGTTGTGAATGAGAATCTTCAGCTTGTTTATTATCTGTATACAAGGAGCTATTTATACATCACATTTCATGTAACTAATTTTGTTACATGATTACATCCAACAGTTAGCCCACATGAAATGGCAAGTTTCGATTGATTTCGATCGAACTCGATTAGTTCGTATCTAGTTCTCAGAACAAAAATTCCGGCTAATACATAAGTATTAAAGTTATTATTTTTGTCGTTAGATGTCAGTTTATTGAAATTGTGTTTTGATAAATATCAAACTCTTCCAAGAAACCTCGTGTTATTTACGGTGCGATAATTAAAGCATAATCAAGTTTAAGAAATTCAAAACTAATTTTATTTATTTGATTTTATTTTATTAATCGGATTTATAAAATAAAATGTTTAAAATTGACGTGTAATTACACATAAGTTATATATTTGACTCGCGATCACAATACACGTCAATTATATATTAGTAAATGTAGCCCATTAGGCTTGGGCTGCAAACCTAAACCTGAACCGGGGCCCTTGAAACCGGCAAACTAGCGGTTTGCCGGTTTATAAAAAAAAATTTTAAATACAAAGTAATAATGTTAAAAAAAAAAATTAATATTATATAAAAAAAAATTTACTTTAAAAAAATAGTATATAAAAACTAGTAATTAAAATTTATACCAATTAAATAAAAGAAACATAAATTCAATTTAACAAAAAAAACTCGGAAAAATTAAAGGGCTTGAACCGGTTTTCCGGTTGCCTACATATCCTCTCGGGATTAAGAGGAATCAAAGCCCACGTAGTTCTCTTACCTTGACTTACCTTTTTTCGGACTTCCGAGTTTTTTTTAATCCCGCTTACCTTTCGATGTCGGACTCGGAAGTAGTGCTGGCGTCTTCGGAGTTGGAATCCGATTTGGAGTCGTACACTGGTGCATTCCGTTGTTTCCACTTAGCCGCCCTTATCCAATCTTGAATATAAACTTGCATCTCCAACTTCTCGGGCTTCAATTGAGTTCGGTTTTGACCAAGAATGTTCCCGCCTCGGCTAAATGCTTGCTCCACCGCAACCGTTGATGCGGACACGGCCATGATTTGTTGTACAATTTTAACTAAGGTTGGATATTTGGGAGCTAATCTCTTCCACCAATCCAAAATATCAAAATCAACATTATCATCAAAATTAAAACAAGTGTTAAGATAATCTTGATATTCCACATTTGAAGATGAATGTCTAGGTGTTTTTGTTCTTCTAGTAAAAACTTGTTGTGCAAGTGAAAGAGAAGAAGATGAACTAGTAGAAGAGGGAGATGGACTAGGTGCGGTAGAAGAAGAGCTAACACTAGATTCAAATGTACCAAGTAATTTTTCAATTTCGGTATTAACTTGTTGCACAATGTAAGGAACATTAATGTTTTCTTGTGTTAAGTTTACACACAAACAATCATAATAAATAGTCAATAAATCGGAAAGACCATCTAGTTTAAGTCTAGGATAAAAAACGGCGGTTACAAGATAAATCATGGGAATGTCTTGAAAATATTTAAGCCATTTATCTTTCATATCAAGCATACATTCCGTGAGACAAGGTATGTTAAAACATTTTACAAAAGCTTCGGAAACATTAACGGCAATTTCTAAAAATCTATGAGATGTTGGAGTGTAAACACAGCTCATGGTATTAGTTGCATCATTAAAAGTTTTTAAAACATTTCAAATACGGGCACAAGTTTCCCAAACATTTTCATCATCTAAAATTGAACAAGGAACATGAATTGAAGCAAATTCTTGTAACAAAACTTTATAACGTACGGCTTCACAAAGTAGTTTGTAAGTCGAGTTCCAACGAGTTCCAACGTCTTTTGAAAAAGCAATAGGATGAACATTTTTGTTTAAACATAAATTTCTCCATTTTCTTCTTAAATCGGAGTCATGCCAAATATGATCAATAACAAGTTTGATTGGGGTTAGCATATCTCTTAAAACCTTAAGTCCATCTTGAACACATAAGTTTAAAATATGACATGCACATCTTTGATGAGTATAAGGAGTTTTTATATATTGTCCAGCATCCTCAACCAAATGGTTTACGGCGGCGGTATTTGCGGATGCATTATCAAAAGAATATGAAAAATTCGATGTTGTAAATTATATTCTTGTAAAACCATTTTAATCATGCTTGCAATGCCTGGTGCATTATGTCTTTGATTAAAATGCCGAAAACCAACAACATATTTATGCAAAAACATAGCGTTATCAATAAAATGTAAAGTAATGCCCATGTAAAAATGTTGTTGTGATTGTGTACTCCAAATATCACTACAAATTGAAACTTGATGTTCAAACTAGCCAAATTCGATAAAAAAATTTCTTTCTTTTTTTAAGTAAGATATAGTAACTAATTTTGAAAGGGTTTTTCTAGAAGTTGATTTAAAAGAAGGTTGAAGATATCTAGTGTTATATTCCCTAACTTCTTCATATTCGGCATAAGAAAACGGTAATGAATGTGAACAAATAACATCGTTCAATCCTAAACTTTCTTCACTATGATTATATGTAAATAAAGGAGAATGAGAGGTAGAAGATGCAAACCCGTGAGACAATTGTGTTTGTCCCCGTGAAATCCCGAGCTTCTCCGGATGGACGTTTGCCATGTGAGTTTGCAATGTCCCGTAGCCGCCCTTCACCTTCCACTTGTACACCTTCGGGCAATAGTTGCATGCCACTTGACAATACTCGTTCACCGGCTCCCCCTTGGTGTAATGCTTCGTAAATATTTCGAATGTAAGCATTTTCGGAGGGGGGAGACTTCTTCGTGGAACTTCGGTAACATCGGGATTGTCGGGCATTTGTGTTTCGCTCTCTTGGGTGCTAGGAAAGTATTGAGAAGAGGGAATTTGATCACTTGGGTTTGCCATTACGAGAAATCGAGATAACGAGAATACGAGGAATCGAGAATTCGAGAATAAGAGATTAGGAGAGTAGTGAAGATGAGTTGTAGATTGTGTGATTTGTAGAGGAATAGAGAATGGGTATTTATAGAAAATTAGGATAAATTGTGGGGGGTTATTAATTTTTTTTATATATTAAATAATGCCCCAACGGCTCAAAAAAGAGCCGTTGAGGCCTTTGCATCCAACGGCTCTTAAAAAAAATGGCTGGAGGTCCAAACCGGCGGTTCAAACCGACGGTTTTGAAAGGGAAAAATTTTGTGTGAAGGCTAAATTTTAACATCTTAACGTTTTATTGTATTTTGTTGTAGTGTGATGTTATTGGGTCACATTATGCGAAATGATCATTGAATTCAGATTGAAAATATAAGGCGCGTACGCATTGTGGGTGGAAATTTTGGATGTAATGCATATGCGAATTTTGGACGGAACGAGAGTACACTGTGGAAATTCCGGATGTAATGAGGGTGCACATTTTGGACGGAACGAGAGTACACTCTGCGATCCTATCGTGGTCTCATCCGAACTTTGCAAGGAAATCGGAGTATGGTCCCACTCCTACCGGGAACGGGCCCACTCCCACTGAAAAATAGTTAGATGCGGATTATAGACTAGTGTGACGCTATTTGTATTGTTTGAGTAAATAACAATTCCATTATTTTTTTATTTTCATTTTTTCTATGTTTGAGTTTCCAATTTTTTTTGCAAAATCAATACAATTTGAACATCTTATTTAGATTTGGATGTTATAAAAATGATCCGTGTGCATTCAATTAGATGATTTAGGAAGATCTTCCGCATCACATCGCGTTCGGATTGATTAAAAGGGATGTTGATATTTATCGATTTTGTTTCATTGAATTATTCATGTCGGATTATTTTTACCCATCTTATACCATATAATCACAGTATGATCGGTTTTCGGTCTAATAATTTTATACCCAAACCGATTTTCTATACATAAAAGTTGTTTACAATATTAATTTTATAATTTGAATGTAATTTAGATTACGGTGTGAGTAAGAAATCAAAATTAAAATTACACTTACAAGGAAAAGTAAAATATGCTAACCCATTTGTTATTTTATTAAAACATCGATATAACTAGTTTCACTATTTTTAGATATTTAAATTTTGTGATATTATGCTTATGTTTCATATTGGTTATACACGTGAATATAATTATTATTAAATTTTATACTGTCATATTATTAGTTATTCATAAAAGTTATTCTATTTTAATATTAGTAACATAAATAAAAAAATGGAATCTAATTGAAATAAAAATAATTGACGAAAATATCCTCATTATTCAGTTATCTTATATATATTATAGGAATAGCACTCATTGTCACGTGTCACGCAGGAAAATAGTCACTGCCACGTGTCATTTCAGCAATTTTCCGCAGCCCACCAAAATATTAATTAAGTTTATTCATTAGAAAAAATATTTAACGAAATATTAAAATCAAAAATATTAATTAACAGATTACAATCACAACAAATTTTAGCAATAAAAAAAACGAAATATTAAAATCAAAAATATTAATCTTATATATATTATAGGAGTAGCACTCCTTGCCACGTGTCACGCAGAAAAATACTCAATGCCACGTGTAATTTTAGCGTTTAACCACACCCCACCAAAATATTAATTAAGTTTATTCATTACAAAATTATTTAACAAAATATTAAAATCAAATCTTAATAGTACCAAAAAAATAAATAATTAAATTCACTTTAACAAATCTACTTTAAATTCGTATTTTAAATTAGTAAAAACTAAAAAATAAATTCTGATTAGTATTTTAAATTAGTATTCATTACAAAATTTCAGAATTTTAATTTAGGTATATAAAATAGGAACTATTTTAAATTAGTATTTTAAATTAATAAAAAATAAAAAATAAATTCTGAAATTTTTAGGATTCCAGTAAAAACAAATCAACTTTAACCGATTATATAATTAGATTTATTTTGAATTTTCTTATAACCTCTAGATATATAAATACGGTAAAATTAAATTATGTATTTTTCAAATCTTTGTAAACACTCTTCGTCCGATTAACTTGATAAGAACAATAACGAACAATAATTTTTAAACGGTTAATAAGCTCGGTACGTATCTTTCAAGATACGATTTTTGTATGTTATTGTATATAAATTGGTGCTTTATTTACATCAGGTTCAAAAGTCATCGTCATCTTCCCTTAAGCTCGCTTCCTTCATTGTCGTTGAGATTCTCAAGTACTACAAACTTTTCTTTAAGTTTGGGGTATATCATACGTTGATGAGCAAATACAGTGGATCGAGCAGGTGATGAATGCTCAGGTTTTGATGATGGATCCTATGAAGATGGGAGAAGACTACATTCATGGAAGCTGATGTGGTAAATGTAATGGGGTAAGTGATTAGAAGCTTATAATTATGCTTTTGTTGTTTTTTATTTGTATAGTTTCAATTCATATATAAGATGTTGATGGATAAAATATACTATATTACTATCAACTACTCATCCGCATACCGTTAATCAATATTGTAGAATTCACTGTGTATTAAACCCAAATTTGGTTGTTGCTTGAGTATATGTTCATGTAGTGACATGAGAAAATATGAAGCCGTACAAATGAAGTATTGTAATAGGGTTAGTTATTGTTGTTCCGGTCATGAGGAAACAAACACCCCAAGGCTTCAACAATTCATATGTTACCACGATATGGATGTTGAATACGAAATCCAGATGTTGATCGAGTTTCAAGAGGTTGTGTTAGAAAAACTGGTTTCGAGGAGTTCTTATAATGGAAAAGCGTGACGAAGCATGAACTAGGTCCAAGAGATTGAAGATTTCCAAAGTCATTGAATCCATTTCAATATGAACATGTCATCGGTTCAAGAAATTCAACAGTATTTTACATGATGAGTCCGAAATGTGACGATGCACCCGAGCTCAACATTTATGCGCTAAGAATTTTGATTAAACTTAGAATGACACATGTGGTGTTAAATTGTAGTTTTATTTAAACTATTTCATCCATTCATGTTTAGTGCATAAGATATTTTAAATGTATTTAGTGTTGTTGATCATCAATTAGAAGAATAATGTACAAATTGTATACCATGTTTAAAATATAATTTTTATTTTTATTAATTTTTTTATAATCGAAATCTTCTCTTCTTTTAATTTTTATTATTTTAATTTGATAAAATCTTATTACTTCTCATACAAACTTCTTTTACTAATCCTACCCATATAATCATCATATTATTATATCATACTATTTTAATTTATTAATATAATGTTTTAAATATATTTAATCATTGTTAATGTTAATAGTTTAATAATTATAAATAAATTATATAAAAAATAATTATAAAAAATTTCATGCAGAGCACGGGTAATACACTAGTATATATTTATTATTATAATATTGATGGTTATAATTTTAATTTTTTTATTTGTGATTAAAATTTTAATTTCAATCTAGGTGGATGAGGATATCTAGGAAAAAAGAAAGAAAAAAAAAAAACATTATTTGACCCAATTATTTGAGGTAAAAGAAAGGGAAAAAATAATAAAAAGAAAAATTGGAAATTCGCGTGAAAATAAGAGGAAAAAAAAAAGGAACTGTAATATCACTGGAAACGGGTCTATGAGCTATCCATTTCAGTCTCAATTTTTCTTAAGAAAAACACTGCGAAATCCTCCAAAAGAAGGCAAAATCTGCGATTCAGAGGAGAGAGAAAGTTAGGAGAGACAGTTTGGCGTGCTGTTCTTTGTGCTTGTTGATGTTAGATTTGTGTTAGCAATTTAGCAAGACAAGAAGCTGGTCGCCGGCTGTAAACCGATGATTATTATTAGTCCATGATCTACTTCTCCGGCTAAATCATTCTGACGATTGCGTACCTAAATGGAAGGTAACCCTTTACCCTAAAAAACCCTAAATTTACTTACTCTTTTTCGTCGTGGTCTTTTACATAGTTGACCTACTTTGCTATCACTTCGATTTTTGTTTCATGGATAGTATTTCCCCAAATTTCTCAGGGTTTTCTCATAATTTGACCCGTTTGAAAATTTTATATTGGTGTTTTCGTATGAAGAATGAGTCAATTTGTTGAATTTACTATATTCGTCCAATTGGTTTCAAGTGGTTTCTATGGACTGGGATTATTGGCTAGCTTTGTTTCCTCTTTTGCCCAGATTTTTTGCGAGGTGTGATATTCAATGCCTGCTGATCTGCCAATGCCATTGGACTTGTTGCTGGCATTACAAATTCCACCCTTCCCAATTCCGTTTCCTGATCTTTTTACCTGGTATAAATTGAAAGTGTACATGGAAGCCTTGAAGTGCATGAATCGGAATTCAACAAAAGTTTAGTCATCGCTTGAAATTTTGGATTCGCTCAGTACATTATGAACCAATTCAGTATTGAAAATTGGTACCTTGTCAACTTCGTGAAGAAAGTGAAAACTAAATTGTTGTGACAGAAGATTCGATGCAACTATGAAGGAAGAGCTTAGTTATAGCATTGTGGTGAAGTGAGATAAAGCTAGAAGTGCCAAAAATATGGATAGTATACCTATTTGTTGCTATAGCAGGCTGCACAATTGACTCATCCTTTCTCTGGACATAAAAGTATATGTGTTTTTTGGGATGCCCTACTTACTGTATTGTGTTTTAGTTCCTTGTTTTGTGTGATACCTATATATACCTACACTTCACTCTTTAGGAGTGGGTTTTACAATTCCAATTGAGAGAAGAACTCGAATAACACCTATCTCATATCATGCTTTTACCTCTGTTATTGTATTCTGTAGTTTTCTTTGTGTTCCATTCATTTTTTATTAGCCAGTGTAAACTGCTTGAGTATATATTCAAAGCGTTGTACATAATGCTTGTTTGAAGGGAGTATGTATGCAGCATGAATGACCACATGATAAATTGATAATCCAAACAGACCTCGAATGTTCAGATGTCACCTGTATTTTTCTTATCTTATCATGCGTAAAAAAGTTCTTCTTTATAAGTCAGGAGAGCTCTAGTTTGTTGTGCTTGTCCTATTTTCTTGTGTGTGGAATCTGACGTAGATAGGACAATAAGACCTAGTATTATTTGTGCCAGTCGTTTTGATGATGGATTTATTTGTTTGGCGTTTGGCAGATATCTCCCCAGACCAACATTCAGTAGGGTCTGGGACAAAAAGGTCCAGTGTATCATCAGCCGGTAGGTCTGCAAATTGCAAGGAATTCCTCCGAAGATTTGTTGATAGTGAATGTCTTACAGCAAACCTGGAAGACTGGTTTGAATCACTGTCAGAACATTCAGTTCCTAATGCCATTGAAGTTCCTTTTGAGTTAGTTGATCTTCAAAAATTTGATTATGCACTGGAAGGGGTTCCTTTCCAGCAGCTAATACGAATGCCGAGCCCTGTTTATGCTTCAGCCTCAGATTCAGTTGAAGCTACTGCTTATCTAGCCCTAGAAGATTTTCTACATGCTAGTGCGAAGGGCTTGTGGGAGACGTTTTGGAGTGATGGTGAAAATCTGCCCTTCTCAGTTGCTTGCCTGTACAAGGAAAACATGAAGTTCTACCAGGCTGAAAGAGCTGTTGCTCATGGGAAACTTAATGATCTTTGTGCAACTGCTATATTGCTAAAAAATGATAGGCATCCGCATGGAAGATGGGATGAAGTTCTTGAACTAGCTCTCATGAGACCTGATATTGGAATTACTGCAATGGAAAGTGCTCGTCTTCCACCTCTTTCAACTATAGGTGAAGCATTATACTTTTCCATTCGTGTACTTCTCTCTAGAAGCATAAGTAGGACAAGCTTTAGTCTCATTTCAAGTCCTGTGTTCATTCTTCTTGTTGATTCTCAGTATGGTGGTGTAGTTAAAGTGGAAGGAGATGTGAATAAGTTGGAGTTGGATGTAAATAATGTATATGAGTGTGCTAGCGAATGGGTTAAGAAACATTCAAGGATTGCGATTTCTCCATTGATAGGATTTGAACAAGCTGGGGAATGCTAACTGGGGAGATGTAGGTGCACTTCAGTTGCTTTTTGCAACATTCCATTCAATCGTACAGTTTGCTGGGATGCCTGAGCAATCTATTGAAGACTTGGCTGCTGACCACAGCTCGCGGCTTCAGGCTAGGAGAATAGAGAGACAGTTGGGAGGGATACTACTGTAAACAGACATTCTTCGTTCCGTTACCAGCAGCGTAGTGGGTCCCCTGAAATCATTGAGGTTCAGGATGATTCTAATAACCAAATTGAGGCAGAAGAAGAGCTGATGAAGCTTGAGGTAGGTTCCGTCTTATGGTTGGAGGATTCTAACTTCCAAAAGGGTTATCAGATCGACGAAATTTGGAACGATTGTGAACTTCCTTTATTACATTGCATCTTATGTTGAGGATCCAGGAAAATCTCTATTCTTGTACATTGGTTCACGTCCTTCACAACTCGAACCTGCTTGGGAAGATATGAACTTATGGTACCAAGTTCAAAGACAGACCAAAATATTGACACTAATGAAACAGAAGGGTTTATCGAGTAAGTATCTACCGCAATTGAGTGCGTCTGGTAGGATAATTCATCCTGGTCAGTGTAGGAGACCAGACTCGGGAGGCAACTGCGATCATCCTTGGTGCGGGACCCCTATCCTCGTGACCAGTCCAGTTGGCGAGCTGGTCTCAGACATGGTCCGAGGTGGTCGGTTTGGTTCAGACGAGGCTATTAAGTGTTGCCATGATTGTTTGTCAGCACTTGCTACTGCTGCTTCAGCTGGAATTAGGCATGGAGATATTCGCCCGAGAACATACATAGTTTGTGTTAGCTCAGGTGTCCGGAATCCGTACTTTGTCTTGATCGGGGGGCCATGCTGTACTCGAAGAACGAGACCGTCCTGCTTTGAGTCTCCATTATTCATCAACCTACGCACTTCAGGAAGGTAAGTTGTGCTCCGCATCTGACGCAGAGAGCCTCGTTTACATGCTTTACTTTTCTTCTGGTGCTGAACTGCCCGAGTTGGATTCTGTCGAGGAGCGTTGCAGTGGAGGGAAACGGCTTGGTCAAGGGAGGTATATTCAGCAGAAGCTTGGAGACATCTCCGCTGTCCTCAAAGCGTTTTTCTGATTATGTTGACAGTCTATGTGGGACGCCTTACCCTATGGATTATCAAATTTGGATGAGACGGCTGAAACGACATATCCGTGAGAAGATCATGGCAAAGAAATTGAAACGTCGAGCTGCATGAATTTCACGTCAGCTGGAATTTGCACCACTGGTACGCAAACTGAAGTTATATTACCCGTTTGAGCGTTTCGTTTCACCTTGTGTTTGTGTTCTTCAATGCAAAGAGGATATGAGATTTGTTAATTTATTTTAAACGATTTTCTGGGGTGCAATATTCTCTGTGAAACTGTATGTTATCATTCATTTTGTAAAAATAGGACCCATTTGGTTTGCTTAGATGTTTATGAGGAGTTAAAGGCATCAATCTGTCTATACTTGAGTGTAAATGGATACATGTTTTGATAGACTGTAAAATCAGGAGATGCAGAAGAACACAGATCATCACACACAAGAAGAACATGAATGCAAACCGAGACTCCCGGTAAGTTTGCTAGTTGAGAGATTGTGAGTCTTGTTCGCTAATTGAGAGATTGTGAGTCTGATATATAAGATCCGTGAGCTACTCTAACGTGCATAAGCACCAGTTAAGTTCGCTTGAGATTGTGAGTCTGATATTAAGATCCGTGAGCTACTCTAACGTGGTAAGTTCGCTTGAGAGATTGTGAGTCTGATATGTAAGATCCGTGAGCTACTCTAACGTGCATAAGCCACCACCTCCCAGTAAGTTCGCTTGAGAGATTGTGAGTCTGATATATAAGATCCGTGAGTAACTTACTTGAGAGATTGTGAGTCTGATATATAAGATCCGCGAGCTACTCTAACGTGCATGAGCCACCACCTCCGATCTTCACTCCAATGTACCTTGGGCAATATCTTGCCCGTAAAACTAACTTTTCTTGCACAAATTTTCTTCTTTCGAAATGTTGTGGCGGACTTGGTTTCACAACTAATCAGCCCGGTAATGTCTCTTGTAACTACGAGTGGTCATTTTTCTGCGTGGTCGTTTTTATAGACCGATCCAGGCCTAAATTAACATGTCTAGTTTTCGGTTTATTTTTTCCTTGAAAAAGATCTTGTCCAAAATCCGGAACAGTTTGTACCGGTCGTTTCGTTTAAAAAGAAACGGGACCGAAAATGGCCTAAAAGATTAAAAACCAAATACATATTAAAAACTACCTCGAACGTTTCATCATGTCCAAGATCGACTAAACCGGTCAAAGACAAACACTTCGGGTCCAACTAACTTCCGATCATTCGATTCATCTCGATTTTTGATGAACAACCTTAAATATAATGGTCGGGGGATAACATCCATACGTTAAGCATACCGTAAAGGAGGGGAGTATATCCCAATATACTTTCTATTTTAACAAATAATTTCAACCTTTTAAAATTTAGATATATAAGTATCTATATACTTTACTAAAACAGCCGTCAAAATGTTGAGGCGGCCTCACGATTTTTCCCCTAAATTTTTTTTACTAAATTATTTAATAAACTATAAAAATCTTTTTTACTAAATTATTAATTTGGCCGTAAAATCTTTAGCCATCAAATTTTTTACTTTAAATGACAATAAAACCTAAACTTCTCCTGTACATTATAATTCTCACCCTATATATTTCTTATTTCCTTCCTTTTATATTAATATTTTTATTTTTTTTTAAAAAATTTAGCCATCAAATCTTTTAATTTAAATTACACAATTTTTTGAACGATTTCACGTACTTTTTTTTAAACGCTTCTATCTCCCACATCGACTAAATGTAAGGTTGATAGTTTGAGAACATGTATAAATGGAGGAATTTGAAAATCAAACAAATCATCAATTTCTTGGCCTTTGGCAAAGTTGAAGTATAATTTTTATAATAGCATTGTTTTGTAGGTTGTTAAATATTTTCAGATTTTTTCTATCCCAAATCGACTATATGTAAGGTTGATTGTTTGAGAACATGTATAAATAGAGGGGTTTTGTAACACCCCGAATCCGTAGGACTCGAGGCGCTACTGGGCTAGGATCTCACAATGGATCTTGGCCCTAGCCTGACAACAACCTCACTGAATCTTACAACAAGACACCAATAGATTAAAACAAAACATAAAACTTGATATATATATATATATATATATACATATCAAAAGGTGATACAAGATACTGCTGTATACAAAGTCAAACTCAAATCCGTACAATAAGGATAAACCCCAAAATCCCACGATGTCGCCCAGTGTACGGAGCCCTCAGCAGATCACCCACTCTGGATCACTCTGCAGTTCTCCTAACCTGCGAGGGATCTACAACACGGTATGAAACCGTTAGCTAACTATACACATATATAAGAAGATGCTAAAGCACAAACACACCTCAGAAATGATAAACACTTCAGCATGATATCAAACATTTACCCGATTTATTATCTTTAATAAGTTGAATCATTCAATCGTATAAATAGATATATATATATGAAGATAGGTGACACGAGAAATATAATCCCCGCCTCTGAGTACTCTAACCAGCTGGGGTAGTATCAGCACACCTCCCGTGTACCCTGTGGGAATGGTGAGGGGCCTTCCTTTATACCAAATCTGGCCTGACTACAGAGAACCTCCCAGACTCCACTACGGGATGAAAGGGAAAGGTTATCACAGCCACTACAATGGAAGGTCAATATAACATAGGTCGGTGACCCAATAATAACACATGCTATAAAGCACATAACACACACCACTCAAGCATACATCCAATATAAGGATAGTAGCTAAGTAAGTCCTATGGACTTACCTTAATCTCCGAAGTAACTCAAGTACGAACACTCCCAGAAACGTCCACTCCAAACTGGAGGACAACACAACCTATACAAGGCACACATACATATATATCACAATCCTATCACACAAAGGGTCACACCTAGACCCAAGAGATCCATAAGGGATCATATCCAACTCATAACCTCAAGGCCGTAACCGGCATATCTATATCATACTCATCATAAATACTGTACCTAGCATGATACTAGTTCCCTCATACTAGAAAGGAAAGGAACTACCTAACTATAGGTAGCCCCGGGACAAAACACACCTGCGTGATCCAAGGACGCAGGGGCGGAATGGAAAGGCAACCGCAGACGCGGTGACGCTCGCGGGGGCGGTGACAAGGATTCCTGGCAACGCAGGCACGACGCTGGTGCGGCGCTGGCACGCGCTGGCGCTGCGGCACGTCTTCCGCAGGGGCGGTGACTTCTGGCCGCGGGGGCGGCGACAGTGCAGAATGACACTTCGCGAGTCTTTTCTTCACGTGATCAAATCACGTCTACTCTCTTCCAGATTCACATACATACATATCAATACACATTCCAACATCAAAACCCTTAACATACATATAGTCCTAAGCTAGAAGGAAGAACAAGAATGAAAGGAAGGAAGGAGAAGCAAGAAGCTCACTCAACTTCAGCAACACAAAGCAACACCCAAACCTTATCAAACTCCAAAACTCTCAAGCAAGATCTAAAGGAAGAGATGAAGAAGCAAGGAAGACGTAGGAAGGACTGAAGTGGATAAGAGTAAAATGAAATCCTTGCTCAGCAAGGTAAGAAAAGAAAAGAAGAGGAAGGTAAAGCACAGTCAAGGAAGTCAACAAAAACCGGCTGCAGCCGCCGTAAACCGCAGGAGCGGATCACAGGGCCGCGGGAGCGGGAACCCGCAGGGGCGGCGGTCAAGCCGCGGGGCGGAAAGGCCAATCTCGGCCAAAGCCAATCTCGGCTATGGTCCGATCTCGGTCCGAAAGAAAAGGGCTCTCACAGGTTTGAAGATTAAACATTTATTGGCCTTTTGGCTAAGTTGAAGTATAATTTTTATGAATTAACGGATTAATATCCGTTATATGACGTCAACGATTTTGCTATCCGGTTGATAGTTTGAAATAGAGGATTTGATGATCAAACAAATTATACATTTTTTGGTCTTTTGGCTAAGTTTAAGTATAACTTTTTATTACTAACAGATTAATATTCGTTTTATGTGTCGTTGACTTTCTGTCCAGCCCACTCTCATCTTTATTCATAACGGATATTTCGTTATATGATAACGGATATTCCGTTATATGGATCTTTAACCAACGATTTTGCTATCCCACATTAACCAAGTTTGGGTTTCAAGATTCAACATATCATAAATTTCTTCACCTTTTTGGCTAAGTTCAATATAATTTTATTCATAACAGATTAATATCCGTTATATGGGTCTTTGACCTACTGTTTTGTGGGCCATTAAATATTTTCAGATTTTTCTATCCCACATCGACTATATGTAAGGCTGATAGTTTGAACATGTATAAATAGAGGGATTTGAAGATTAAACAAATCATCCGTTTTTTGGCCTTTTGACTAAGTTGAAGTATAATTTTTTGTGGGATGTTAAATATTTTCATTTACCACTCCCATCTTTATTCATAACGGATATTCCGTTATATGGATCTTTAATCAACGATTTTGCTATCCCACATCGATTATAAGTAAGACTGATAACTGAGAACTTATATAGGATTAGTATTCCCACATCGACTATTTATGTAAGGTTGATAGTTTAAATATATGTATAAATAGAGATTTTGAATACTAAACAAATCATACATTTACTGGCCTTTTGGTAAGTTCAAGTATAATTTTTATTCATAACGGATTAATATCCGTCATATGGTTCATTGACCTATTGTTTTGTGGGTCCGTAAAAATTTTCAGCTTGGTTAAGGTCAAATATAATTATATTCATATTGGATATTTCGTTATATGGGTCGTTGACCAAATGTTTTCAACGATTTTGCTATCCACATCGATTATAAGTAAGAATACAGTTTGAGAACTGTTTTAAATAAAGAGTTTGAAGATTAAGGGTTTGAAGATTAAATAAATCATACATTTTTTTTGGTGTTTTGACTATGTTAAAGTATAATTTTTTAATAACGCTTTATTTGTTAAAAATCTTGTCATAAATTTTATAATAAAAAATCATATTCTTAGTACAATCATATTTTGAAGATTAATATTCAATACCTAATATATAAACATTATAATAAATATTGTTTAAACAAAACCCGCACAAGGTGCGGGCAATGAACTAGTAGTACAATAAAATATCATTATTAATTATTGAAATTATTTATTTAATAATGCACTTTTTTTAAATAAAATATCATTACTAATTATTGAAATTATTTATCTAACAATGCACTTTTTTTTTATTGAGAATACTAAATATGCACTTTTTAATCTATTGGACAAAGTATGCACTTTTAATTTTAATTATTATTATAAAAAAATGCTATTTTTATGGGTCTAATTATCCTAGTCATAGGAAGAATGAAAGAGATAATTAAGATATTTTGAAAAAACTTATGAAGAATGAAAGAGATTCTAGGAAGTAAAATTGGATAACACATTAACACATTAGATATTGTATATCATACTTGGGTATTAACATATAAAGTATCAAGACTTGAATATTAACATACCGGGTATTATGATTGTGTATTGACATATTGGATATCATACTTGGGTATCAAGATATGTTGGGCATTAACATATTGTGTATCTAAAATCAGGTTCTAACATTAGGTTGGGTAAGTGAGTTAGTTGGGTACATGAGTGTTGGATATTATATTAGGATTACGTTATTACGTTGCATATGAACATATTGTAACACCCCGAATTCGGAGAACTCGGAGCATCACTAGCTATGACCTCACAGTGGGTCCCGGCCTTAGGTTGACGTCAATAACGTCGGATCTTGCAACAAGGCACAAATATTTTAAATCAAATCATTTCACAAATAAGTATTCAACTCAGACCGAATTTGACTCGTACATCAGCCAACTGGTAATTAAATAACTCTACTGTAATAAAATGCATAAACATAATATATATCAACCCAACACCCAAACACCTAGTACGGAAACCCGGCTGGCCATTCCACTCCCGATTTCTCGGTAGAGATCTATCCTGCAAATACCTAACAACACGGTAAAACCGTTAGCTACAATTATAATACTAAGGTCACTAAAGTACACACACACACATAAGGAAGTACTGTAAATCAATCAGCATGCAACACACAATGTCCCGGTTTATTATCTTTCATTACGTGAATCGAGTCATTCTATTTTCCAACTTAACTTGTAACACAAGAGTCTCCCGACTCTTGCCCCCGTCCCCGTTTACCAGTAGGACTGGTTTTGATGCATCTCCCCCGTATACACTACTAGACTGGTCGCGGGGCAATCCTCCGGCACCATCGGCCCGGACGACGGTTACGGCACGTTATCATACACTTGTGTCTCTCTTAAAATTATAAATACGGTGATCTAGCTCATTCATTTCATTTCGCAATAATATAACACACACCACTCTAATGCACACTCAGTATAAAACGGTAACTAAGTGAGTCCTACGAACTCACCTTATCAGTACTGGTCTCAACGTCTCGTGATCTTGCCAGTCAGAGATCCGATTATCCTGTTTCACATTTATCAACCCTCAAAACGGGTTCAACCATTAGTACCATCCTACTTATCATTCAAATCAATCGGAATATGATATCCAACATCGATACCCTGACACTTTCTACGTCATAGGTTTACGGACCTAGACGTCCATTTCAAGTTCTTACGCACCGCTTATTATTAACCGTTATCACCACCTTTTATCGTTCTATTATGGTTCACAAAACACTTAACATTTATAAACTCCTTCTCAATATGTGTCATTCCTTACCGTATCACTATCTTAGAAGTGCATACTAGTCTAACGTCATCAAACCTCCGAATGGTTCCACACTCTCATTCATGTTTTATTAATACTTTCTCACTTCTACTATTTTCAAGGTTCCGATCAATTCAACTAAGTCCGTAACTACCATTTATCTCAACATCTTAGTTTTTCTTAGTCCTAAATCAATTCTTAAGTTAGAATTACATTTCTTAACTTATTTCAACACTTATAATATTCCTATCATTCACTGTTAACCCTCAACGATATTCGACACTAACCTAACCACTTACCACATTAAATAATAATTAATCATATTTATATATAATTAGCTATTGCCGGAATTTAAGTTAACGGAAGAAATTAAATTTACGGAACTTAACGGATTTTGGATTTCGAGTCTAACCGGAAAGGCGGTATCAAATCGGATGGTACCGACATGTACTAATGGTGTGGACAGATGGTCCAAGTTCGACCTATGTGCACTGCACTGCACACGTATCACCTCCAACTTCCATTCACTGCACTGCACACGTATCACCTTCAACTTCCATTCACGACGGGGCTTCAGTTCTGCTCGCAGGCGGTGTTCCATAGCTTCCCGATTGACCGATGGAATGCCTTCCTCTGTTTCTCAAGATCGAGGGGTCGGTACGATCGGCCGGGCGTGCAGCGTGATTCGGCGACGAGTAGGAATACGGAGGGGTGCAGAGGAAGGCGGGGAAGTACGAGGCGAACAAGGACAAGGGAAGCGGCGGTAGGGAATGGGATAATGGAGGGCGTAAATGCTCCGGTGTAGGGGTGGCGTCACAGGTCGAGTTAGGATCTGCAGGTCGAGAATGAGGTGGTAGAGGCGAGGTGGTCGGTGGAACGCAAGAGAGCTCGATGTGGTTTGTACGATTCGCAGAGGAAAGGTAACGTTGGTCTTCATTGCTCTCTTCAACCTTTGCATTCAATACCGGCTGTTACGTTCCTGAATTCATTCGGCCGTTACGTTCTTGTCGGGCGTCACAGTGGAGAAGACGAAGTTGTTTGGTCGAGATCGGTCAAACTGAAGGGCCAGAGAAGTTGGGCCGCAAGTTTAAAACTGTGAGGAAGTGGCCCAGTTAAGTTGTAGCAGGTAGACCAAACGGTTTAAGGCATTGAATAACTAGTTGTCCGACCGGTCTAGTTTAGAAGCCGGAAAGGGTTTGGTTGGTTCAATCTGACTTAGTCGGATCAACCCCGCTTACTTATCACTTCGTTTTCGATTCAATTTTTTTCCGAAATATTTAAAATAATTAGCAAAGCATTTTTTATTTAATTATTTATTTATTTAAAATAACCGAAAAAATTAATAAATTTTCCGTTATTACACATATTGAGTATCAGACTTGGGTATTAACATATTAAGTATCATACTTGAGTATTGACATATTGGGTACCACATTTGGGTGTTAAAATACGTTGGTATTAACATATTAAGTATTAAATTGAATTTTAACATATTTTGTATCACACTTGGATATTACGTTGGATATTAACATATTGGACATTACAGTTTGGTATTAACATGTTGGGTACCTATATTGTGTAACAAAATTTAAAAAAAAATTAAATTTTCATTCTTCCTAAGATTATTAAAATATCATTTAGTTAACCTAACTAGCTTAGTACCCGTGTCTTGCACGAGATTGAAAAAAATGACGAAATGAACAATACTATTATCTTAAATAATATATTGATATCATAGTAAAATATAAATTTTGTATAGTAACCTCATTGTAATATAGAATTTGAAGATAATCAATTTATTAAGTAAAAATAATCTGGATTAAAACCATTGTTGAAGTTGATCGCACCTAAAGATAAAAAAAAATGTGAGAAGTTAAAACAAATTAATAAGTTACTAATAACATAGAATAGAGAAATTTATTAAATAAATGAAAAAGTAATTGTAAGATTTAAAATATTTTGAAAATTTATTGTAAATTGTGTTGTTTTGTAGTATTACATCTTTTGTTATTTTTGTCATAAATTATGATATTCAAGCCTCTATTTAGTGACTCTTAATATTGTAACATAAAATTAACCATTAGAAATATGAGATATAAAAGGTACAATGACTAACTTAAAAAATAGCATATAACAATAATCACTAACCTCATTTGTTAGACATTGATCTACATGTAAATAATGAACAAACAGATAATCACTAACCTCATTTGTTAGACAAACCTGTAAATAATGAACAAACAGATATATGAAATTGTTATAACAATATGATAAAATTAGAAATCAAGAAATTATAATTTGCTCTAATAGTTGTAACGGTGATGACAAACAACCATACATTAATGTTTTGATGACTTAATAAGCATATTAAAGGGTGACACTAAGGTAAGAGTGTTATACATAAAAATAAAAATTAAAGAATATTAATTTTTTGAGAATTCTCTCCATATATATATATATATATATATATATATATTATCTTTCCTAAAAATAAAATATACTATTTCCCTAACATAAACTGTAAACCGTAAATAAATCTTAAAATTAGATGATTATTTCTCTTAATTTAGGGTCATTATAAGGATTTCATATTAGTTAATTGTCAGATACAAGATTTTAATTAATAACCAAAAATAATAGGAGGAAATGGGAATGGGGCTGAAATTGATAACTTGTGTATTATATGGGCTGTTTCTAAAATGTGTGGAGAAAGTGGCTCCTCATTTTAATCCAAAAAAGATATAATAGGGGATAAAAAAAATTATGACTAAAATAACCTTATTCTATCCTGATTTAAAATATATTGAAATTAGGTAATGAAAGGCAAGTTAGTTATTTCCGATTTTGAAGGAATCATGTATTACTGAAAATCTCTCTCCTTCTTCTTTGCGATTTTCTCCCATTCCGTAAACCCTCAGAACAGTTTCCAACCGAAAAACGATCGATTCCGTCTGCCATAGAAGATGGAATTAGAAGGAGTGATTGTTACGATCGATTTCGTCTCCATAGAAGATCGAACTACAAGGAGTGATTGTTATGATCGATTTCGTCTGCCATAAAAGATCGAACTACAAGGAGCGATTGTTTGTGTATTAGGTATGTCAATTTCTCAATTACAACGACTTCTTGTTCACTTGTCGTAATATTGAAAACTTTTATCCTTCTTTACTGCGCATTTGTGTTTATGATAAATTATGTAGATCACAGTTGCAATTGTGTATATTGTGTATGATAAGTGTAAAATTATGTATAATTGTGTATACCGATAAATAATGTAGATATCGTCAGCAAAAGTGTTAAATTATGTATAATTGTGAATACCGAGAAATAATGTATATATCGTCAGCAAAAGTGAGAAATTATGTAGAATTGTGTATACCGATAAATAATGTAGATATGTCGTGATTTATGTACATGTAGATGTCGTGCGAAGTTGTGTAAATTGAGCAATTATGTATATGTGGTGAGAAGTTGTGTATATTGAAGAATTGTGTATACTGTGTATAGTAAGTGTTAAAATATGTAGATATCTTGTGTATTTATGTACATGTCCTGATTTATGTAGACGTAGAATGTAGTGTGAAGTTATGGAAATTGATCAATTATTATATGTCCTGATTTATGTAGATGTCATGCGAAGTTGTGTAAGAAGTTGTGTATATGTGGTGAGAAGTTGTTAAAATAATTACATATCTTCTGTATTTATTGATTTCACCATTACATTAACTTCGTCACACAAGTATGACATTTGTGTACGTAACAACTTATTGCGGTGGTGCTTGAATATTGAAGATGGTGAATGGAATTATGCGGCACTTGACAAGTAAGCCTTTAGTCGTTGACGTAAACACAACATTTGAGGATTTAGTTCATGTGATCGCTACGAGATTTGCTTTGTGTATGAAAGAAGTTAGGATAAAGTTAGCATACAAAAATCTTTTCAATCAAGCACTCAGGCCGTATGATATTTAATACAAGGGATGATTTCTAACGTTTGTCCAAATAAATGAGATGGAGCAATTTCGTTGGAGTGTTCCTTTGTGTGTGAAAACAATTGAAAAATCAGTTGATGAGCAAATGAGTTTGAATGGCATACATACAGAGAATGAGAACGTGGAAATTGAAACACATAAAGGCGGTGGAGATATGATGATCCCCTTACAAGTGTGTTGGGCAGTCATCTACAAACAATGTTGATTGTTCTACATACGTAGTTGACGACGAAGCAATTGAAGATACAACATGTAACAACCTAGCAATTGTCCCTCATGTGAGCAATTATGTACCACCTACAACAAACTTTGGGCTGATGATTGGGCAGACGTATAGTAATAAGACAGAATTGAAGAACGTTTTGTGTCTAAACGCCATATCATCATGTACACAATATAAGATTGTGAAATCAAAGAGGAAGGCTGTAACATCAAAATGTATTGACAAAAACTGTAAGTGGAAGGTGCATTTCTCAATGTTGGGTCAGTCAAATATTTCACAACAACAAAGTATGTACCTACACACACATGTTCATTCCACATGAGGAGGTCACTGAAAAGAGGAGCTTCGTACAATTAATCGCTGACAAGGTTAAGGCAATGTAAGTGCTCAAAATTACTTTTCATAGTTTGTGGTTGTTGAATAGCGTATGTACACAATACATATAATCGTAACAATTGCTCAACAAAATGTAAGTATGGACATTTCAAAGAAATTACCTTCTGTCAACTAGATCATCACAATAATGAAAAGTTTACACCATATTGATGCTAGTTATTGGAAGTGCTAGATGGCGCAAGAAACTGTGAAGGATATGATCAGAGGTACACCAGAGGATAACTATAGTTCAATACCTTCATATCTGCATATGTTACAGGTTATCAACCCAGGTACAGTAATTGCTCTTGAGGTAGATGAAAACAACCGTTTCAAATATGTCTTCGTTGCATATGGACAATCAGTAAGAGGATATCAGTCAATGAGAAGGGTAAGTACAAAAATGTTTTGTATTTTTTAATAAAAATGTGTAGGTGAACTACATAATTTAATCATTTGTATATCAAAACAAACTTAACTCCAATTGTAACGTAGGTTGTCACAATAGACGGCACACACTTGAAGGGGAAATATGGAGGAGTGTTACTTGTTACAACTACACAAGATGCTAATCAGCAGATATACCTCATTGCATTTGCAATAGTTGACAGTGAAAACGATGCATCGTGGGATTTCTTCTTCAAGAACCTAAAGAGTTTTGTTCATGACAACAATGAATTAGTCTTTGTATCCGATCGACACAATTCCATCAAAAAAGGGGTTTTTGTAAATTATGAAGTTGCATCGCATGGATATTACATTTGCATCTAAAAAGCAATCTGCAGAAGAAAACACGATCAAAACAGAATCCTTGAAAAATTCATGGAATGTGCCCACTGTTACAAAAGGAGTGATTGCATGGAGATTCTTGATCAAATTTCCGGGGTATGTATGCTCCAATTATCATGAAATACACATTTATTCATACAACTCATGTTGTATAACAACACTACTCTTGTCAATGTGTGTAGGAGAAGCCAAAAATTGGTGAGTTACTCACTGATATTGGAATTGCAACTTGGACAAGGTCTTTCTGTCCTGGCAAAAGGTATAACATAATGACTAGTAACAATGCCGAGTGTGTAAATGGAATTTTGAAAGAAGGAAGAGAATATCCGGCTATAGCCTTGCTTGATGAAATCAGACAATTCATGACTCGGTGGTTCGCCGAAAGACGTGCTCGAGCAAAATCTTGTGTAGAAGTTTCTCCTCCAAAGATCGAAGCAATGATCCAAAAAAGGTTAAAAAAAGTGGGGGTTACTTTGTTTACGTATTAGATGCAGAAAGTTGGAGTTTGAAGTTGTAAAAGAAGATGAAAAGGTGATTGTATGTTTGCTAATGAGAAGTTGTGGATGCAAGAAGTTTGATCTTCAAGAAATACCATGTACACACGCCATATCTGTTGCAACACATGTGGGTATGAATCCTTCCTTTCTAGTTAGTAGATATTATACTAGTGAAACTTGGAGACTTGGGTACGCGGAAACAATCTACCCAGTACCTATCAAGTCAGAATGGAATATACCATCAAATGTAGCAGCATTATCATGTGAGCCTCCAATGAAGCGTAGAAGGACAGGAAGATTACCTAAAAATAGGATTCGTTCTTCTTGGGAACCCAAAATAAGAAAAAATGTAGCTGCTGTGGCAAATTTGGTCACAACAAGAAGACATGTCTCAACCAACCAAAATAGAAGACCAGCTTGCAGCGTTTTGTTATTTTCGATCTTATGTAGACATTTTTTTAAAGTGTTTTTATCAAAGGATTATATGTGGAATAATATTTGGCATACACATAACATCGTGCCTTTTTTGCGTTAATATAAATTGGAGAAGTTCAGGTTGAAGTACACATGTTATTGTAATGTCCAAATTATGTACATATTGTAACGTCCGGGAATTTTAGAAATAAATATATCTTTTTATTTCTTCTTCCGTAAATTATTTTATGGAAATGTTCGGAAAATATTCCGACCCGTAACCCGTAAATAAATTTTACGGGAATGTCGGAAATTATTCCGACCCGTAACATCCGTTACGGAATTATTTTTACGAGTTTTGAACCCGCGCCAATTATCTCTTCTTTTTTCCCTCTCCCATTTTCCACCTCAGCATGGCCCACACCACGCAGGCGCCACGTCACCGGCCCCCGCCACGCTGGCTCTCCTCTTCCTTCTCTTCTTTTCTTCTTTCCTTTCCCGCGCTGCTTCTCCTTTTCTTTCTTCCTTCTTTTTTTTGGAGCTAGCCTGCAGCACCGCCCCTACGCCTGCAGCACGCTGCCGCCCCTACCCCGCATGCCTCGTCCCTGCACCCGAGGCCGACCCCTCGGTCCAAGGTCCTGCTCCCTCCTCTTCTCCCAACAGTGACCCACTCCCTCCTCTCCCTCTCGTTCTTCACTTTCTCAACCCCGGTCTCCCATCCCCTCTGCAGCTTCCCCTCAACCACCATCTCTCTGTCCTTCATCCTTCTGCCACACCAACCCTCTCATCCTCTCTATCTCCTCCTCGATCCAGATCTCTCTGACGGATTCGAACGAAGACACTGCCGCGGAAGCCGGCCGCGGGGAAGACGTCTCAACCGCCGAAGAAGCCCTGCCCCGCCTTTGCCGGAAAAGCCGTCGCCGCCTCGCGTAACCTACACTCCCACTCTCTTCTCCCGCCTCGGTTGAATCTCGAAACGCTGACACTTAGCCACCGGGAACCACGCCACCGTCTGCCACTGCAGCACCACCGGGAAGCTGCTCCATCCACCTTAGCCTCGCCCTTCACAGCCGGAGCCCTGGTCCTTCGTTGTCGCCGGGAAACGTGCTAGAAGGCCGGCCAAGCTTTTCCAATAATTACAGTCGGCCCCCCTCACTTTAGGTATAATTACATTCGGCCCCTTCAGTTTTATGTTAATTGCAGAAATTACCCAGAGTTTTGAGTTATTGCAGTTTTGACCCAGATTTTTGAATTTGTTGCAATTATACCCTCTGTTGGGTTTTTGTCGGAAATTGCCCCAAGGTTTTAATTACGGGTTTTGACCCATATGACTTAGGAAATGTATATTTGCCCGGAAAATACGTTAGCGAGTTTTAACCTCGGAATCTATGAACGAGTTTTATAATAGGCTTCGATATATCATTTTGAGGATCAATTTAGCGTATGGGCTAAATTGTGTAATTTCATGCTAGGTTCCGAATCTCGATAAAATTCACGAATTCATATCGATCTAGTTATGTTCAGTAGTATCATGATAGTTTGGAATTAGCATAACTTAGTGGAAACGCCAAGTAGCGGCTTTTGAGACCTTAGGTGAATGTGAAGAGCGTTTTAGACCTCGTTAGCTTTTTCGTCATTTTTGACGGTAATTATGGTAGACTCTAGGATGCAGTCCTAGAATGTGAGTCAAATGATCCTGCGTAGACCATTTGTGTAGAAGTCCTAGACTTCTCGAGTTGAGCGGGTTTTTATGGATACCTTGTTGTGAACAGGTTGAGTACTTCTTCCCAAGGGAAGCGTGAGCGTTGTGTGAGTTAGCGTTTGGGACGAGTTAAGTCTCCGGACTTACTTAGCTCGTATTGTTTGTATTAGCATTGATGTGTGTTTGGGTGTGTGTTATTTATGTTATAACCATGAAACCGGTAATTAGGACCACCGACTTTATATTTATATATGTGTTGGCCCAAGTGTATGATAACGGGGGGTGACATCATCTGCCTAGCCCTGGCGGGGTCTAGGAGGTTCTCGGCGACGAGTCCGGCGGGTATACGGGCGGATGCATCTGCACCATTCCTTGCCGGTAAGGGACCGAGGCGAGACCATTGGGTCTCGTGTCACAACAGAAGTTGAACTAGAAGGGAATACGACTTAATAAGGAAAGATAATAAACCGGACTTGTGTGATTTATGTTTCATGGATGGATGTGTTTGTGCCTTCACTGCTTTTCTAATACCTAGAATATGAAGCTAACGGTTTAAAACCGTATGTAGTTGACTTGCAGGTTAGGATGCCGCCGAGTGAGGTGGAGAAAGTGGACAGCCGGGGTCTCCGTACATTATAGGACGGGATGTATTTGAGTCACGTTTCATATTCTTGTTTATGGATATTGTCGTATGTTTAGGATTCAGATTTAATTATGTTGTTTTAAGGACTCGGCTGATTTTCCAAGTTGTAGTTTCTACATTTCGGTTTCCGCATACTTTAAAAACATATTTGAGTTTTCGCCTTTATTTGTGCCATGTTGGAAGGTCCGGTGAAATTGTTGTCAAGCTAAGGGTCGGGACCCATTGTGAGGTCTCGCCCAGTAGCGTCCCGAGTCCCGTGGATTTAGGTGTTATAAAAGTGGTATCAGAGCCTAGGTTGACAACAATGACACTCGCAATCTTTTTAAAGGCCGAATGAGGTATAAAACAGAACCCACACGGGTTCTGACTTTTCGTTTTCAAAATCATATGCATGAGTCGGGTTTGGGTTAGAATGTACGGGACCACCGCTCCTTCCGCAAACCTCGGCGACATAGATCTCTGGATTAGAATTAGGTACTTATATTTTTAGTACATAGTTATATATATATCTATGACCTTAGGATGTTTGTGGATATTGTACGTACCTAGCTATTTTGTGACCTTAGGATGTTTGGGCTTGCATGCCTTGGATATGTATTATGATCATGTTATATTTATGCTTTTAAGTTATTATACCGGATTATAAATAGTACCACGCATTTATACTTAAGTGAACGTCATACGAAATCAGATGGCACGTACGAGAGCGACCGCTTACGTGGGACCCGCCAGGGGTAGACACCACTTCCCCCTACCGCCCCAGGAGGGCGGGACGAGTGGAAGACCTCCAGGTACGAGAGGTAGGAGGTCGGGGACGCATCCCCGTTGCGGACCCACCAGTTTGGGTGCACCAGCAGCAGAGGCCCCAGTAGAGGAGGTCGCAGAGAGCATCATTCCCGAGGCTAGGGATAGGACCGTGGTTAGGTCCGGGGCGCAGGGTTCTGCATCTGCCCAGGACCGAGGGAGCGTCCATTGGAGCTACTGTATTTGGAGACTATGTACGACGAGTTGAGGAGGCATTTAGGACTGGAGCACCACCTCCCGCACCACGGTGTCTGTACCTGCACCAGCGAGATCAGTTGAGGTCACACAGAGGGTGACCCAGATTCGGGCTGCACCAGAGATAGTTGCACCAGCAGTGGCTGCACCCGAGCCAGTTGTGGAGGTTGCTAGGACGAGAGACGAGTTGAGGTCTCCGAGACCTGATTCATGGTTGAAGGCTTTCAACCAGCAGCATATACCCTACTTCGACAGGAAGGTAGGGTTAGAGGTGGAGCACTGGATTGGGCACGTAGAGTCAGCCTTAGAGGCGATCCGTTGCCCAGAGGAGAGGCAGGTTGAGATAGTTCAGACCTTGTTCCGAGAGCAGGCCCAGTATTGGTGGAGGACAGTTAGAGGCGGTGTGACCAGGATGGATCAGCTACTGAGCCTCGTCAGGGAGACCTTTTGCCCAGCTTCACTGAGGAGTGACAAAGTCCGGGATTTCCTGGAGGCAGGATTCGAGGACGCCCAGTCATTGAGGTGATTAGGCGATTTCGGGCAGAGTTATCTCTTCTCCAGGAGACTAAGGGAGTCCACCCGTGCTTACCTTGCGGGATTTCGTTGTGCATCACTGGCGGAGTACCAGGAACGGGCTTCCTATGAGATAGACCACCCTAGGTCTAGGAGGACAGCACAGTCCGGGGACCGGACAAGAGACAGAGGACGGCACCAGCTGGTTCAGGAGACGGGGTAGCTGGTCAGGGGACGTAGCCAGACTCCAGGACGTTCTGGTCCTCAGCCGTCGAGACAGGCCTCAGATGGGGGACGTCAGTGCTATGGTTGTGGAGAGTTTGGACACGTAGGCCAATCCCTGCAATACACAACATATGCTAGTTGTTCTCTATAAGTTTGCAGGACATCATAGCTAATATCCGATAAATCCTTCCGTGCAGAAGTCAAGTACTAAACAAACTTCACAGTATATATGCAACAACTTCCACTACATGTAATGAAACATATAATTAAAACTGAAATTATTAATGAAGTACAAATAAATAAAAATATTGTGTATGTATTATTAAGAAAAAACGTACCCATCATCATTGTTAACCAACCAGTCTTCCTAACGACCTTCATTGGCATGTCCAATCTTTGTCCCAACCTTGTGTGTTTACCATGACACTTCAATACATATGGGAACATAGTAGCTAGGGGCTCAAGCAGAGATTGTAGCTTATCATCATTGATGTATGAAACTTGTGGATCATATATGTAAATACACCAATCAATCATATTCACTTCCATAGCAACCCAGTGAGAATCTTCAAGATTCAGTGGAGAGTACACAAAGTCTACATCATATAGAGGCTTGCGAAAAAGTGATGGTGAATCACCAGTGATAACTTGTATCATTGTGTCTCGAATCTGAAAATTCTCAGGACGGATTCAATAAACTTGTCAAACGTTGCACGATTTATAACACGATGACCACCTACATCCCAACACAGCTACACAATCAAATAAGTCTGCAAACTCAATGATGATTTCCGCATAGTCATAATCAAACTCATCGATGGCCTGAAATATACAAAATACATATATAGTTCAAATATGAAGTACACAACCAAAATTATATCATATCCATTAAGTACAGAAACTGAAAAAAAATTTGCCACATTACCTCGTCTTTTATCCATCCACCAGGTTGAAGTATCTCCTTAATGGAATCCCTTGACAAATTTTTGAGATAACCCTAATAAGACCATCTCCATCATTGTTCTTAACCCAATTGAATAATTTTTGTCGCCCATTTTTATCCAACAAATTGCCGTTTGGTGTTTTGGCAAATTCACATTTTTTCTGTATGGGGTCTTCTTCCACTTACTATCCTTTCGTACTCTTAACCTCTTCCTCCGTGCAACATTAGGTGCTTCCTCTTCCTGATCAAGTTCAAACAATAAGGGGTTAAATTATATGTTACACAATATAAAAAAAACAAAGTGTAACAAATAAAAAAAACAAAATTATTTACCTCACTCACGTCACCCGCTAATTCTTTAATTTTTGCATCGTCTATAACATCTTTATTCTCTAAATCTGTGACCTGAACAGAACTTGGACCAGCTTCATGAACAACAGGGTTTGAAGTAGGCGTTGTCAACTGAACAACAAGGTCTTTCACATTTTTCTCCAACCTCTTTGCTAGTAAGATAGACAGTTGAATCAAGGTTCTCATACAGTGTACCCAGATCCCTTGAGTACGTCATCAAGTCGTCAATCATCAATGCTCTGATCTTCTACCCTCTCATATAACATCTGTTGATCCTTCTGTAACTGGTCAAGCTTGTCAATAATTTTGGACAACCACGCAGGTTGACCCTCATCATACCTGCAATTGTTGAAACATAAACAAATTATACACATGCACACTGTAATGAACATACACAATTTATAATATAAAGTCAGTACACACATTTATACTGTAAATGTCATACACAAACACAATTTCAAAAACATACACAATGTTATATACGTACAAACATAATTGCTACACATACACTATGACCATAATGTACACAATGAGATTAATGTACACAAAATTAAACTACAAAATTGCTACACATATACTATGACAATAATGTAGACAATGACATAAATATGCACAAAGATATTATAAAATGGATACACATATACTATGACAATAATGTACACAAGTACATGAATATACACAAAGATATACTACATATGTACTACAACATGTAAAAAAAGACAGTGTGAAACACCTACACAATGTTATGCACAAACACACATAATTGATACACACACAAAAATAACTCACATTTTTTCTTCACATGTTTTGTCGTTTTCAACATTCTTCTCTACATCAGCAGCTACGACATTGTGCTCTTTCAACACATTTACATCACCTTGATCAGTTTGTTGTGGACTCACTTGTTCTTTCCCCTTTGAATGTCTTGTAAATTTCATACACAACAACAAGATGAAGTTCATACTTCACAGCACAGCAGACATATTGATATATTGACATACCAACAAAACCAATTAAACATCAGTCTTTTTCCCTAAAAGAAACACAAAAAATAACTTACAGTTTCACTCCAGATTTTTTTCCTCTGTTGACTTTTTCCTCTACACAAGTAGCATCAGCACTATCATCTTCAACCCTAGGTACATCAGCTTTCTCAACTGATGGGGGAATCAATGTTTCTTCCATCTTGGTAGTCCTTTAATGACATACACACAACAATACAAATTAAAGTATGTGGAGGGAAAAATACATACACAAACTAGAACAATTAAAAAACCCACGGATTGTCTGCAAACTTTTTTAACTTGCTAACTATCTTATCTACATCAGAAACAACACATGGATCTTCTCCAACGCCCTTTACAACATTTTCCTCGATTGGCTTGGAGGTCAACATTCTTTCCCTTTGAAATCCTTTTAGGGTACCTACACAATATTTACTGTTAATGTACTAATTATAAGAGATCACCATATTGCTACATAATATAGTTAGTATTTTTAAATGAACAACCTTGATGATGGAGATTCAAGGATTCTAGACTTGGACTTCCTCTTCCCTAAATTAATCCCAGATTCAACATCCTTTTTAACACCCTTAATGACCAACGCTGCAGGCTTTGGTTGACTGACAAAATCATCATCAGAATTCACTTCATCCACCTTCTCTAACTTCTTTTTCTTTCTCCTACTACATTAACAATAAAAACTCAACTGAACTGCAATACATAATATCAGCATATACATATCAATAATGGTAGATAATATACCGTGGCAAGTCATCTTTTTCATCCTCCAAACTTGGACTGTTCACAACAATATCTACAACTGGAAAGCCAAGTTCAAACAACATATCCAGTCTTGGATCTTCCCCCTCAATCTCCACCAATCTGTATCATCATTTTTCTGATGACCAGCAAATTTTTATGTCATCGCCGTCAATTTATTAACAATGGCCTTAATATCACCATAACCGGGAAATTGCCTTCCCTTTTGACTTGGACACAAACTTGAGACACAGAGGACATCATCATCACTCACAACAGTTACAAAAGGACTAGCAAGCATCGCATTGAATGAAAGGCCAAGATCTGCAGATTCACACAAATTAATATTAATTTAAAAATGCCTAAACAATGAACATAATAAATACATATACAATGATAACCTGCAAAGCTAGTGAAATCCACCGATGTTGTAACCTCCACTTGCCCTACTCTTAGCTGGATCACAAGACTATAAATATCTCTTCGTTTGTAAATAAGCATACCTACCCCATGGATATGATTCAAAAAGCTCCAAATTGCTCAAAAGATTAATGGTGTGTTGATTCACCATTGTCTTTTATCATTAGCACCAAGACACTTCAATAAAATATCATTAAAGCCATCTTGTATTTTATAAGGTGAATCTTTGGGCTCCTTCATAAATAACTCCTCCAAGCGGACATTGGTACATCTCTCATGTCCACAACATCTTGCATATCAACCGGATCCATATTATCTACATTGTTAGGTTGGTCGTCACTACAAACTAAATCAATAATTTCCATAAATTCTGTAAGACCAAACCTCAATAACAGTTTATTGCAAACCACATGGAGTACTTCTCTTGGTAATTACCTCCCGCATAAGCATGAAATTAATTGGTTTGACATCTTTAACTTGGTGCTCATTTCTATTAGGGAGTAAAAATACCATGTCTAAGCTTATGTTTGTCTTCGACAAACAACTCATCAAGAATTTGGGGATAAGGTGCAACCTACTGTAGGAATTAATCCTCACATTTTCATTCTTTGGGTCTCTTCATATCTGTAGGTAAAAAAAAAACAACAAAATGTGTTTTATGACAAACATACACAATCATACATACATTATGTGGATTCTTAATAAAAACATTACTAACCTCTACATGATAATCAGATTCTGCGTATAATGTTAATGTCTTGTGTACATGATATAGCTACACAAGCCTGTTATAACACATAATTAACAAAAACAAAAACACATTATGATTAATATACAAACTATATGAACACAAAAATACAAGCAATAAAAAATACAATCAATACACACAAGTATATGTACACCAACACGAGCAATTACAACAATAAGTTAAAATAACTACAACAGCTTGTAAATAAATCAAAACAACATAATATGTATATACACACAATTGACAAATCTGACAACTTGAACCTCATACACAAATCTATGTATATGCTAAACACACAAGATTTGCAAAATACGTATACACACAAGTGACAAAATCTGGCAACTTCAAACGCATACACAAAGCTATGTACAAAACTAATCACAAAAATTGCCAAAATACACCTTCAATACTACAACACATCAAATTAACACAACTAAACAAGAAAATTCATACCAATCTATGTATATACACACCAATTGACAAATCTGGCAACTGAACCTCATACACAAATCTATGTACATGCCTAAACACACAAAATTTGAAAAATACGTATACACAAGTGACAAATCTGGCAACTTCAAACTCATACACAAAGCTATGTACATGCTTAAACAAACAAAATTTGCAAAAATACGTATACACAAGTGACAAATCTGGCAACTTCAAACTCATACACAAAGCTATGTACATGCCTAAACACACAAAATTTGCAAAATACGTATACACAAGTGACAAATCTGGCACTTCAAACTCATACACAAAGCTATGTACAAAGCTAATTACAAAAAAAATTGCCAAAATACATTCAAATACTACAACACATCAAATTAAACACAACTAAACCAAAAAAATCCATACCAATCAACACATGCACGCAAAAACATCCATACAAATACATCACTGAACATATTTATACATACAAAACCAATAAAATTGCAAAAAATCAACAAAAATTCACCAAAAAAAAAACACAATAGAATGTGATTGAGTAATACAGTGTACCTCCTTCGATGTACCAGCAGTTTTTTCATCTTCGACAACACCGCGTCTTTGTTTGAAGACAGTAATTCGATTTTCACCATTGATTCTACATACCAAAAAAATGAAACCATACCAACTGTCAAAAACCTTTGATACACAACATCGAGATAGTCTACTTAGGTTATATATGGTGTTTACCCACGAAATATGACAACACTTTAACACTATTTTAACAGAAAATACCTATTTCGGAATCAAGATGGTTGTGAGAGCAGTTACTAGCACTGATTTTGCAAAAACACAGCCACAGATTGTATTACAGACGACTCCTCCTTGAGTTCGTTTCGATTTCGAACTCCGAAAGGCAGATAAAGATGACGACGAAGAAGATATTTCGTATTAATGAGTCAAACCTAGAGCAAGAAAGAAGAATCGGTCATAAACAGATGAATAATCGAGACGAAGAAGCAAAGAGAAGACAGGGATTCAAAATCGCCAGTTAAGATTTACCAGAGAAGACGAAAATCCACACACTTTGTATTCCTTAATAAACCGTATAGTTTTTAAAATCCTCCATACTTCTTCATCATATAATCTCTAATTAACATTTACTTATCTTTTTTTATTATGAAATGAGGTGAGTTTAACGTGCATAACTAAAATCAAATGCATCAATAATAAAATAAAAACGATAATAGTGCACTTGATCTAAAATAGATACAAAATTAAAAATTTAATTTATAACAAAGTTAAAATGTCAAAAAAAAAAAAAAACATTTCTTAAGAAAGTAATCTTGCGATATGGCATAATGAACTTCTGGTCCGACCTAGGTAGCTAGGGTGCTTATTAATCCAAATTCTCACATTTTTCACCTAAATAACTAGCTTAATACCCGTGTCTTGCACGGAATTTGTAAAATATTTAAATTACAAAATACAAATCATCCTAAAGAATGGGTAGACATCAAAATATATATATATATATATATTATATATATGCATCTAAAATAAGAGTTTGTACAAGAATAACACAATGATATAAACTCACATTATTTTGGTATTAAACAATATATTTTCAATATACAAAACAACATATTGAGTCAACCACACCTTAAATAATTGTATGAACTTAAAACAAATAAGAAAAATAATATAAAGAATAAACAAATTTTTAAAAATGAAAAAATGATTTACCTCTTTTAATAGAAGTTATGAAACTCGCAAATAATGAAATAATGATGAATAAATCTATAGAAATAGTTGGAAAAAAATTTTATAAAAATAAAACGTGTCATTTTGTTTTAGTAACAAAATACATAAGAATAAAATATTAGATGTATACATACCATAAAATCATATCCACATATATATATATATATATATATATATATATAATATATATATATATATATATATATATATATATAATAAGTGTAATTTGTAGCTAAAATACTTTATTGTTAGTCACACTAAAAACAAATATTTTTGGGAGATGATTGTTATTTTTACCCTTTGAAATATTTAGTTGTAAATTCTCATTTTTTTAGGAAACAATATATCAAATTTCCTTAAAAAATTATGTCATATAATATATTGGTAGCGGTAAAACATGTTAGTATTAATCTTTGTCTATATTGGATTTAATAATATAAATGATTGTCCATAAATTAAACCTATTATAATATTCATATATAATAATAATATCACATACATCTCATTTAAAAATAATGATAAAATCCTATCATAAGAACATTCATATCTAACAATAATATATAACATACATCTAAAAAATAAAGATAATTGTTTTACATATATATGAGCTAGTCTATTAAATATTCGACTAATCTATTTTCTTATATTTTAAGCAAAAATTCAGTATTTATTAATTATAAAATAATTGTTAAAATGTGAAAATTTTCTATGTGTAGGAATATCCTATTATAAAATTATCCTAAATAAGATATATAAAGAAATAATATAATATCTTTATTACTTATAATATATTTTCTCAGTATTTCTATTATGTAATAATTGAATATGTCCATTTTCTATTAAAATATATTTAAGGAAATAAAATAAATAGATTATTAAGATAAATGAATAGATAAATAAAAGCGTTACTTAACAAATATCAAATTATTATACCTATATTCAAAACATCTGATCATTTAAAATGTAAAAATTGAATGACCAATCATATATATTGGTTTAAAACTAACTTGACTTAAAAAATCTATATAATGTAATTTTCTAAGACACAAATAGTATAATATTTTTTAAATATAGAAATTTATTTTTATTTATGTCATAATATTTTCTTATATCACATATCTCATATCATTCTTTTTATTTAGAAACTAAATAAAATAAAAATGGAAACAATTGACTAAATATAAATAAGAGATATGCAAAATCCAATGTGGCTTAATATGGTGGTGACATGTGGCAAAATCCTAGGTGGCTTAATGTGGTGATGACATGTGGCAAAATCTACTTCAGTTTTAGTATTATATATAGTGTAATTTTCTAAAACACAAAAATGATTTACCTCTTTTAATAGAAGTTATGAAACTCGCAAATAATGAAATAATGATGAATAATTTATCAATCTATAGAAATAGTTGGAAAAAAAAATTTATAAAAACAAAACGTGTCATTTTGTTTTAGTAACAAAATACATAAGAATAAAAATATTAGATGTATACATACCATAAAATCATATCCATATATATATATATATTATATATATATATATATATATATAATAAGTGTAATTTGTAGCTAAAATACTTTATTGTTAGTCACACTAAAAACAAAGATTTCTAGGAGATGATTGTTATTTTTACCCTTTGAAATATTTAGTTGTAAATTCCCATTTTTAAAACTTATGTCATATAATATATTGGTAGAGGTAAAACATGTTAGTATCAATCTTTGCCTATATTAGATTTAATAATATAAATGATTGTCCATAAATTAAACCTATTATAATATTCATATATAATAATAATATCACATACATCTCATTTAAAAATAAAGATAAAATCCTATCATAAGAATATTCATATGTAACAATAATATATAACATACATCTAAAAAATAAAGATAATTGTTTTACATATATATGAGCTAGTCTATTAAATATTCGACTAATCTATTTTCTTATATTTTAAGCAAAAATTCAGTATATATTAATTATAAAATAATTGTTAAAATGTAAAAATTTTCTATGTGTAGGAATATCCTATTATAAAAATTATCCTAAATAAGATATATAAGAAAAATAATATATCTTTATTACTTATAATATAATTTCTTCGGTAATAATTGAATATGTCTATTAAAATATATTTAAGGAAATAAAATAAATAGATTATTAAGATAAATGAATAGATAAATAAAAACGTTACTTAATAAATATTAAATTATACCTATATTCAAAATATCTGATTATATAGAATGTAAAAATTAAATGACCAATCATATATATTTGGTTTTAAAACTAATTTGAAAGACTAGCAAAACATATATAGGTTAAAATTAATTAATATAAACATTGCACCTATAGAAGTATTGTATATTCCATAAACTCCATTCAGCCAAAAAAATTTGAAGACCCCGTGAAAATAATAATAAAAACATTCCGTGATTTTTATGTAAAATCACAAAATAAAATAAAATGAATGCACGTACTTATCCTAAATGCAAAAACTATTCAAAAATATTAATAATAATTTTTTTTATTATATTGAAATTATAACACCCCGAATTCTGAGAACTCGGAGCATTATTGACTAGGACCTCACAGTGGGTCCCGACCTTAGTTTGACAACAATTTCACGGACCTTGCAACAAGGCACAAAATTTAGAAAGTTAAATCTTAAATAAAAGTACTCAAGGGAAAATGACACGACTAAACATACTAGCAGTCAATCTCTAAGACGAGTAATTATAACAATAAAGTAATTGCAGAATAAATAACTGAATTAAAATAACTCAAACACCCGATCCTAGTACGGAAACCCGGTGTAACACCCGAATCCGCAGGACTCGAGGTGCTACCGGGCTAGGATCTCAAAATGGATCTTGACCCTAGCCTGACAACAATTTCACCGATCTTACAACAAGACACAAATAGATTAAAACCAAAACATAAACTGATATATAAACATGTCAAAAGGTTATACAACGGTTGAGTACAACAAAACATATCATATATATATATATATATATACATATCCAAAATACCCATCCACGAGTATAACCCCAGTGTACGGAGCCCTCAGCAGATCGCCCCGTCTGGATCACTCTGCAGTGTCCTAACCTGCAAAGTCTACAACACGGCATTACACCGTTAGCTAACCAAACACATACAAAGGAAGATGCTAGAGCACATGCACACATCAGAACTTAAACATATAAACATGTTGTCACACATTTACCCATTTTATTATCTTATAATAATAGTCCGGCACATACAACGTATAAATAATAACTCAATATGAACGTATGTGACACGAGGAATATAACCCTCGCCTCTCGGGAATGGTGCCACTGGAATGGGATTCGGTCCAACCTCCCGTGTACCCTATGGGAGTGGTGCAGGTGGCCGGCCCACTGAGTCATACGGGTCTGCCCGAAGAGAACCTCCAGACTCCCAGCGGAATGAATGGACAAGTTGTCACGGCCTTACAATGGGCAGTCAATAGACCATAGGTCGGTAATACAATATATCATATGGGCTATAAAGCATAACATCCACACTCAGGCACACATCCAATATATGGAGGGCAGCTAAGTAAGTCCTATGGACTTACCTCAACCTCGGGAGTCACAAACTCAGAATACTCAGCTCCGCTCTGGAGATCAACTCAACCTAAACAAGGTATAACGCATACATCATATACATATCCATACAAGGGGTCACACCTAGACCCAAGGGATCCATACGGATCATATTCCAACTCGTAATCCTCAAGGCCGTAACCGGCATAACAGTTCCGTACTCAACTCATTCTAACCTCAACTCGCACCTAGCATGCTACTAACACTCATACTAGGAAGGAAAAGGATCTACCTAGCCTTAGGTAGATCCGGGACAAAACGCACCTGCGGGGTCACAAGGGACGCAGGGGCGAAAGCAGTGGCCGCGGACGCGGCGGGATGTGGTCGCGGGGGCGGTGACACCGAACGTGGGCGGCCGTTGGCATGCCGCTGGCGCCTGGACAATGTCGCCGGGGGCGGTGACTCACGGCCGGGGCGGCGACTGCGCAGAGCGTGATTCTGCGTTTCTCCTCGGTCCTTCACGTGATCAATTCCCGTCTTTCTCATCCAAAGCCAATCCCAAACACATACATACACATACCAACATCAAAACGTGCTTAGGCAATCATCTAATCCTAAGCTATGAATGCAAGAAAGAAAGAAGAGAGGAGAAGAAACCTTACCACACTTGTGGTCTAAGGCTGCAAGAGAGCTCAACTGCTACCAAGGCTGGCTTCCAAGCCCAGCATATCCAAAGCCACAGCTTACACAAGCACTACACACTTTCAACTCTCACAAACTCTTCCAAGCTAGAACAAGATCAAAGGGAAGCAAGGATGCGTGGAGAGAATCTGGAGCAAGAGGATGAAGAAATCCTTGATCAGCCAAAGGTAAGAATGGGTGAAGTAAAGGGTAAAGCAAGGTCAACAAAGGTCAACAAAAACGGCTGCAGCTGCCGGAAACCGCGGGGCAGTCCAAGCAGCCGCAGGGGCGGCGCCACTCACCGCGGGCGGCAAGACCAACCTCGGCCAAAGCTAATCTCGGCCAAGGTCCGGTCTCGGCCCGAAAACTACAACTCTTACACCCAGCTGACCACTTCACTCTCGATCCCTCGTAGAGATCTAACCTGCATCATCTAACAACACGGTATAAACCGTTAGCTACAATTCTAATACTAAAGTGTCACTAGAGCACAAACACACACAAGGGCATATAAAGTAAAATCACTCAGCATGCACACACAGATCCCGGTTTATTATCTTTTCATTACGTGACTTGATCTAGTCTAATTTCCATCTTATCTTGTAACACAAGAGTCTCCCGACTCCTGCCCCGTCCCCGTAAACCTGTAGGGCTGGTGTATGTACCTCTTCCCGTATACCTACTAGACTGGTCGCGGGGCAATCCTCCGGCACCATCGGCCCGGACCGACGGTTATGGCACGTTATCATACATTTGTTCCTTACTTAACAAAATACAGTATAGTGATCTAATTCATTCGTTTTTATTTCACCAGAATATAACACACACCACTCTAATGCACACTCAGTATAAAACGGTAACTAAGTGAGTCCTACGAACTCACCTTATCGTACTGGTCTCAAAGTCTCGCGATATTGCCAGTCAAAGATAAAATTATCCTGTTCCACATTTATCATTCCTTAGAACGAGTTCAACCTTGAATATTGTTCGACTTATCTAGCTAAAATAACCAGGGTATGATATCTAGCATCGATACCCTGACATTATTCCACTTCTGTTCAAGGTCTAAACATTCATTTCAATTTCTCCAATCATCCGCATAACCCTTTCGCTAATGTCCCGCTAACTCGGGTGTCTCACATTCCGTCTATCATAATATATCTATTTATTTATCTCATGGTGGTCCTTCCGGTCCATTAACCTCACATTTTCCTCCACTTATTTCGATTCCAACATTTCCAGTTGTTCTATACTTTTCCAACCTCGTTAAATCCAACATTCCAATTCCTCTAATTTATTTCGCAAATATCGAATATTTCAACGTTATACTTTAATTATATCTCATCTCTAATTAATAACCAAGTTAACCAACATAATTAATTAAATAACCAAGTTAACCCAACATAATTAATTAAATAATTTTACTCATGATTTAATATTAACCGAACTTTAATTTATCGAAAATTAAAATTAACGGAATTAAACAATTCGGGTCTAACCGGAAAGATGGATCACACGTTAACCGGGTTAACTCAAAATCAGACGGTGTCACTTGGCGGCCCGCACGTCTTGGTTTCGATTCCATTTCTAGCCGGTAAGTCGAGGAATCGAGCGTTGGGCACTCAACACAAGACGATGTCGTCACGCTGTCACAGTACAATGGATGACACTTGATATTTTCACGCTCCCCTGTTCAAATAAACAGCACCATGGTCATCTCCCTCACTTCACTGTTAACGCTGCTGGAGGATAGACCGACCAGGACCGAGATCAATATCATACTCGATAAACATATTCAACCCACAGACGAAGGAGGAGCTTACCCAGTCTTGTCGTCGCGGTTCGACGTCTTCGGCTGGCGGTCGGACGCAGGGGAGGAAATCCCGGTCGGTCGGAGAAGGTCGAGATAGGGAGTGTCGGTTCGACGATAGAATCGGGGTGTAGGGGAATCGGTTAGAGGCGGGCCCGCTAGCGTACTGAGGGGAAAGTGGAGGCGTTGCAGGCGGAGGGGTCGCGCAGGAGGGGCAAGGCTCGAGGTGGAAAGCAACCGCAGCTGGTGGCGGTGGTTTGCCGAGGAAGAAAGCAGTGTATGTGGAGCGAGGCTCGCTGACACTGGAGCGCAGTAGCGGTTCCCGGCGGTTGGAGGGTACTGGATTGCAGAGGAGGTTGAGAAGAGGGAGGACGAGAGGGAAGGTGCAAGGTGGAAGCCATCGTTTCCCTGGAGACGAGGTGGGCGTCGGACAAGGAGAGACGTGGCGTGAAGGCTTGACAGTGATGGGCACTCGGAAGAGAAGAGCAGAGGAGTTGCAGTCGGGAAAAGAAGCTAGGGGTCATCCAACTCGTCTTCAACGGCTTAAACTCATTAACGGTGCCTTCAAATTGGTGTAACTCCCGGCGCAACGTTACTCTATAATTTCAATCGGCAGGGAAGAAGGTGACGTGGAAGTGGGCCAGGCGTGACAGATCGGACAAAGGAATGTGGGTCGGGTACGCCAGATTTGGCAATTAGATGGGCCGAGGCCCATGAAGGAAGACAGAAGGGTTGGCCTTCCACTGGACCCGGCGTAAAGAATAACAGGAGGAACGACTTCGGTTTCTCACTGAACCGGAGTGAAGAAGTAGAACGAGGTTGGGTCGGACCGGCCAGTCCCGAAATTAATCTCAAGAGTTTCGGTTTGACTTAAACTATTTGATTGAGTTTAGACTCGTGTGAATTAATCTCAAGTTGTTATCTAATATAAAATTAGGTTAGGATCCGATATACGTCAGTATAAATCTGTCAAATATAAACCTAGGGTTTTGTTCATATATATATATATATATATAATATATATAATATATATATATAATATATTATATATATATATATATATATATATATATATATAGGGTTAGAATCCGATAAGAACCTTTCTTAGAGGAGGGAGTAGGAACCTTTAACATCCATCAGATTAAAAATTGAGCGAACATGCTTAAAGAACCATAATAAGTGTTCATAGGGTAGGGGAGTTTCATTGGATTGGATTTTTAAAAATACACTAGCAATAAATATAAAGATATTTTAGGTAATAGTATATTTTAGTTATGGTTGAAATGAATGTTTTATAAGAACAAAAAATTAACGTTCTTTTTTTAATAGCAAACTAACGTCCATTATGTATGTAACATTGTTTTTCTACATGTAACGTAGGTTAACGATTGTTAATAATAATTATATCAGTCGTTAAATTTTGTTTGGTCGTTAAATTCTATTAGGATTTGTCGTTAAAATTTATAATATGGAAAGAATGCTGATTAAATTTGTTAAGATTTGGTCGTTAAATTTTATTTTGGTCGTTAAATTTGGTCGTTAAAAGTTGGTCGTTAAAAATTTGTAATATGGAAGAATGTTAGTTAAGTTTCTTATGATTGGTTGTTAAATTTTGTTTTGGTTGTTAAAATTTGGTCGTTAAAATTTGTAATATGGAAAGAATGCTAATTAAGTTTCTTATGATTGGTTGTTAAATTTAGTTTGGTCGTTTAAAATTTGGTCGTTAAATGTGGTCGTTAAATTTGGTCGTTAAATTTTGATCGCTAAATTTTAGTCGTTAAAATTTGTAATATGAAAAGAATTATAGTTAAATTTGTTATAATTGATCGTTAAATTTTATTTTGGTCTTTAGGGGGCAATATTAGTCGATAAAATATAATACTATTTTCATTAACAATAAGTATATTAGTTTTTGAACATTGAAAACTTAGCATTATTATAATTCTATTTTGGGCAATATAATATTCTGATTAATTATTACCATAAAACAATGTTAAATCTTGGACGTTCATTTACATTAATTCAACGGTTATTATAAGTCTCTACTCTCTACTCTAAGAGAGGTTCCTACATGATCTTATCCCTATATATATCAGTATATTGTAGGATTCCCTTAGTCTCTAATCATCCGAAAATTCATTAATTTGTTAACCTCAATAATCTTGTTAATTTATGATAACTTAGTTATCATCTGTTTATCCTCTCATCTGTAATCCGAAATTCCTCAATAAAACCTCTCTAGAAAGTGAATGTAGACTTTATTGAGTGAACTACTATAAACCTTTGTGTTATTTTTTCTTGTTTGTTGAATTCTATTATTCTTCGGTAATTTTGCACAACAAACTGGTATTAGAGCTTTGTATTCTTTGGTTTTCTGTTATCTAGGAGAAAGATGTCTTCTTTCAACATGACGATCGACAAATTCATAAGGAGAACAATTTCAGTGTGTGGCAGATCAAGATGTGAGTGTTGTTGAAACAACTGGGCTTATGGGGTCGTTGTCAAGGAAGGAATCCAATAAGGAAAAGAGCAATGATGTTGAGATGGCCACTCGGGAGGATAAGACGCATTCAACCATCATGTTGTGTCTCGCAGATGATGTCTTATGCGAGGTTTGAGTTCAAGATACCGCAACCAAACTGTGGTTGAAGTTGGAGAGCCTCTGCATGACGAAGTCTCTCACCAACAAGTTGTTTCTGAAGCAACGTCTGTTCGGCCTACGAATGCAGGAAGGTATGCAACTTCGTGAACATTTTAGATCAATTGAACACAATTCTTCTAGATTTGTGTAATATTTATGTTAAGATTGAGGATGAGGATGTTACGTTGATTTTGTTGGTATCTTTTTCGTCATCATATGAAAACTTTGTTCAATCATTTGTTGTTGGAAAAATTACTATTACTTTGGAAGACGTCAGGTCTGCCCTTCATACAAGGGAACTACACCACATGGTGAATGAAAGTGGTGTAGGTAGGGATGGTTATGCATTTGGTCTATAAGCGGAGGCAAGGGACAAAGAAAATCAAGGAAGAAGGATAATACGCAGTCTTATTCAAAAGGTCTTAAGTCTGATGACGTTTGCAACTATTGTAAGGAGAAAGGGCTTGGAAAAAAGAATGTACTAAGAAGAAGAAATCGCGAGATTTTGGTTCTGCAGTTGTTGCAGAAGATGATTTTAAATCATATAAGGATATAGATTTAGTTGCGGGTGGACATACGTATCAGGTTGATATGTGGGTTCTTGATTCCGGAGCTTCCTATCACATATGTCCTAACAGAGAGTGGTTTCGAAACTTACAAGCAGGTAAATGGTGGTAGTATTTCCATGGTCAACAGTTCTACAAAGCGGTTGGAATTGGCTCAATTAAAATCATGACACGTGAAAGAAGATTATGTACATTGAACAAAGTCATACATGTTTCATTTATTACTAAGAATATGATATCCATGAGTATGCTGGATAGTAAGGATTTTGTTTCAAAGGTGAAGGTGAAGTTCTAAATGTTTTGCAAGTGTTCAAGTATTATTTCCAAAAGGTGTCAAAGAGGCACTTTATATTTCCTGTAGGTTCTACTATTTCTAGGTTTGTGTTTGTTGCATCTCCAAAGGATCGCAAGGATGATATGACTAAGTTATGGCATATAAGACTTAGTCATATGGGTGAAAGAGGGATACAAATTCTAGCAAAGGAAGATCAACAATCAGCAGTTGTTCAACAATGCTTAGCCGAAGGACACTCAAGAAGAGTTGGAGTAAGACCTCCCCAAACGTACGGCTTTGAAGATATGGTTGTTTATACCCTACAGGTTGTTGAAGAGGCCGGATACTCATGAATCATCTACCTATAGAGAAGTTGTACATGGGTCTGAAACTACACATTGGTCTACAACAATGGGAGATGAGATGAAGGATTTGGAAGCAGCTCTCGGAAAATTCTAGGAATGGAGATTCTTAGAGACGGGGATCATAAGAAGTTTTTCTTATCACATTAAAGGCTACATTGAAAAGGTGTTGTCAAGGTTCGAAATGTCATCGGTCAAGTCTATTGAACACCTAGTGCTGCTAACATCCGTCTTATCACTTTGTTTTCACCTCAATCGCGATGAGGAGAAGGAGTATATGTCGTGATTCCCTTATGCTAGTGCAGTAGGGAGTTTGATGTATGTTATGGTCTACACAAGACCAGAGCTGGCACAAGCGCGTTGTTAGTGTCGTTAGTAGGTTCATGGGCAGTTAGGAAAGAACACTAGCCAAACTATGAAGAGGATATTTCGGTATCTTAGAGTACATTTGACACTGGGCTCGTTTTTTTGAAATGATACAAAATGTTTGGTCATATGGTTAGTGTGGGCACAAAATCCCGCAAATCCCGGCCATCCCGTCCCGATCCCGGTGGTTTTCCATCTAAAAATTTTAAATCCCGTCCCACCAAAAATATTGCGGGACGGGATATGAGCCTTACCTTCCTCGTCCCGCAAGCTCGTCCCGTCCCGCATATATTAAAATTTAAATATAAAATTAAATAATTAAATAATATAAACCTAGGGAGTATTGATCATTATGTAAACCTTGTTGCGACATTCTATTTTGATGTCTTTCTTTTTTTAAGGATATCAATGAATATTTGCTTTCGTAAATGGTTAATTTTAAAACGAAAAGGCCGAAAAGAAATTTTATATAGATCATGCGGGATAAGGCTCGTCCCATCCCGTCCCGTCCCGGTTGTAACACCCCAAATCCGTAGGACTCGGAGTGCTACTGGGCTAGGATCTCACAATGGATCCTGACCCTAGCCTGACAACAAGTTCACTGAATCTTACAACAAGGCACCGATAGATTAAATACAAAACATCAAACTGTTATAAAAAGTATCAAAAGGTTTATACAACGCTGCTGAGTACAAACAAAACATAACGTATATACATGATCAAAATACCCCGTAACCCACGAGTATAACCCCAGTGTACGGAGCCCTCAGCAGATCACCCACTCTGGATCACTCTGCAGTTCTCCTAACCTGCAAAAGATCTACAACACGGTATAAAACCGTTAGCTAACCATACACAAATATAGGAATATGCTAGAGCACAAACACACATCAGAAATCTTAACACATCATCATGCTTTCACACATTTACCAGGTTCATTATCTTTATAAAGTCCAACAATCAACTCATATATAAATATCCATATAAACATAAGTGACACGAGGAATATAACCCTCGCCTCTGGGTACTATAACCAGCTGGAATGGTGCCTGGAACACCTCCCCGTGTACCCTAAGGGAATGGAGAGTGCCCGAACCGTTTACCAGGTCTGGCCTGACCACAGAGAACCCCCAACTCCCAGCGGGATGAATGGAAAAGTTGTCACAGCCCTACAATGGGCAATCAATACATCATAGGTCGGTGACCATCATAACACATGCTATAAACATATAACACACACCACTCATGCACAATATCCTATAAAGGAATGACAACTAAGTAAGTCCCACGGACTTACCTCAACCTCGGGAGTCTCAGACTCAAACTCAAACTGCTCCGCTCTGGAGATCAACACAGCCTAAACAAGGTATAACACATATATCACACTCATATCCATAACAGGGTCACACCTAGACCCAAGGGATCCATAAGGATCATATTCCAACTCGTAAACCTCAAAGCCGTAACCGGCATAACGATACCGTACTCAACCTCACTCTAACCTTATACTCGTACCTAGCATGCTACTAACGCTCATACTAGGAAAGGAAAGGATCTACCTAACTCTAGGTAGAACCGGAACAAAACGCACCTGCGTGACACAAGGGACGCAGGGGCGGAAGGCAGGTACCGCGGGCGCGGCGGGACGTAGCCGCGGGGGCGGTGACAAGGAACGCTGGAAAACGCAGGCACGACGCAGGCGCTGCGACACGGTAGCCGCGGGGCGGTGACTCTCGGCCGCGGCGGCGACAACGCAGGAAACGATTCTGCGATTTCTCCTCAGCTCTTCACGTGATCACACACGTCTTCTCTCATCCAGGTTCAAACACATACATATACATACACATACATACAAACATCAATACACACCTATACATGCATCTAAACCTAAGCTAAGAGATTGAATCCAAGGAAGGAAGGAAAGAAAGAAAGAAAGAAGAAGCAAACTTACCACTCTTGTGGTCCTAAGCTGCAGGAAGATCAACACACCAAGGCTGGCTTCCAAGCTCAGCATACACAAAATCACAACCACAAGGCACAAACAAACCCTCATCAAAAAGCAAGAACAAAGATCAAGGAAGAAGGGAAGCAAGGAACGTGGGAAGCTGGAAGGAAAGTGAAGAACAAACCCTTGATCAGCCAAGGCAAAGATTAAGAAAGGTAAAGAGTAAAGCACGGGTCAAAGAGTCAAAGAAGACGGCTGCTGCAGCCGCCGGAAACCGCAGGGGCGGCAGCCAGGGCCGCGAGCGGAAACCCGCAGGGGCGGCACCCCCATCCGCGGGTGCGGCTAAGCCACAACTCGGTCAAAACTAGACTCGGCTAAAGATCAAACTCGGTCCAAGAACTAAGGCTCTTACACCTCACCCCCCTAAAAACAAGTTTCGTCCCGAAACTTGTACAACTCCGAAAGCACTCAGACTCAAAACTGGGATACACTCTCTCCATCGGAGGTATCATATCTCGTACATAAGGTATCAACCCATGTGACACTATACCTCAAAAGATCACACTACTATCCGGGGCATAGAGGAACATCTCTAGCCAAACCATCATCGGGGCATGGAGAAGACATCTCCATCCAAACTATGTCCATCAAAATAGCATGGAGGTAGGAACCATCTCCAGCTATCCCTAACCGTCGTATCACAATAGCATGGAGGTAAGAACCATCTCCAGCTATACCTAACAGTCGTACTAGCACAACAGGATCTAGTAAGATCATAAACACATCATAGCTAGCACGAAAATAAATATAGCATAGCATGTAAGCACATAAGCACGTAATCATATCGTTCCACAGGCTAGTCCTAAGACTTACTCCTGGATCCTATAGGTATATCTATCCCCGCCTATAACTCTGGATAGTTCCTCTGGATACTATCCCAGTCTCACATGTAGTCTCATCAGATCCTCATCTCGACCTCTGTATCCTCAACATAGAAATGTCCTTCGAACGAAGGTGTCTCATACCTCGTTCTAGGACTGCAATCGAATGCTCAACAAAGGTGTGGTCCGGCTCAACACCAAATCATCATAACTCACAATATGTCTCAGATCTGGTACATACTCCCTCAGCTAAGACACCTGAAACCCAGGGTAAATCCTCGAATCTCGGAGACAGACTATCTGTAAGCTGCACTCTCAACTTCTTCTTAATGTCAAAGCATCTAACACCTCGTGTCGGAGACACTCTCAGCCATACTAGGCTCCAATTCTAACTCTAAAGATCTACGCCTCCTATCTGTATACGACCTCTGACGGCTCTGCGCAGTCAGCATACATTCTCGAATCAGTGCTACTCGAGCCATATCATCCGAATCTGATCAGGTATCAAACCACTAGCCGTACTAGGCTCATTCCAGCATAACGGTGTACGACATCTCTACCCATACAGTGCCTCATAGGCCATCCCAACAGATGCATACTAAAACACAAACTCGTAGCAAATTCTTCAGCGTCTGAATGGTCCTCTCTGACTGACCATCTGGTTGAGGATGGAACGCAGTAGTAAAGTGCAAACTCGTTCCCAAAGCAGTCTGAATCTGCTGCCAAAACCTCGAGGTAAATCGTCCATCTCGGTCTGAGACGATCGTCCTCGGTACACCATGGAGTCTCACTATATGCCTAGTGTACTCCTCAGCCATCTGCTTACCGGCCACGTCTCTCTAATAAGAATGAAATGTGTCGTCTTCATCAATCGGTCCACTATGACCAGATGGCATCAAAACCCTGGCTCAGCCTCAGTCCAGTCACAAAATCCATGGTGACGTCCTCCCACTTCCTCTGTGGAACAGGAAGTGGATGGAGCTCACCTCCAGGTCTGCAATGCTCTATCTTGACCTGCTGGCAGGTCGCACACTGTGCCACAAATCGGCTACATCGGCTTCAGCCCTTCTACCATTATAAACGTCTCAAGTCCTGATATATCTTACCCGTACCTGGATGTACAGAGTAAGGTGTACAGTAAGCCTTCTATAAAAAATCTCTGTCTCAGCTCTGTATCAGCAGGTACACAGACGCGACCACGGCGTCTCCAAACTCCCTCTGCTCCCAGCAGGAACTGTGGTGTCTCATCCCGAGACATCCTATCTCGTACCCTCATCAAGATCTGGCAGGTCTCCTACTTCTGTTGGATCTCACTCAACAGATCAGGTAGAACCTCTAAAGTACTCAGCCGGGTATCCTCATCCGGAAACCAAAAGTCCAACTTTAATCAGACCAAATCCTTCAATACCTTCTGGCGGTGCCCAAACAGAAGCAGAAGTCAAACGTCTCTTCAGCTCCTCAAAACTCTATACACACTGATCAAACCATACAAATCTGGTAGTCTTCCTCAGCAAACTCATCAGTGGACGGGCAATCACAGAAAATCCCTCCACGAAGCGTCTGTAATAACCGGCTAGGCCAAGGAAACTACGTACTTCCTTGACGTTCGTCGGTGTAGTCCATGTTGCTACTGCCTCAGTCTTGGCTGAGTCCATCTTAATTCCTTCAGCTGATACCACATGACCCAGGACTGCTACCTCTGGCATCCAGAACTCACACTTAGAGAACTCAGCATAAAGTTCTCTATCCCGCAAAGCCTGCAACCAAATCCTCAGTTGTCCTGTGCACATCCTGCTCTCTCACCCTCAGCTGGTGATATCCTGAGCGCCGGTCCAACCTGGAAAATACTGTCATTCCCGGAAGCTGATCCAACAAGTCATCCATACACGGCAATGGCTACTATTCTTAATGTCACCTTGTTCAGCTCTCTGTAATCACTACACAGTCTCAACGATCCGTCCTTCTTTCGTACGAAGAGCATAGATGCTCCCCATGGAGATATACTAGGGTGACTACTAAAACTCTTCTCGGCCAACTCCTCAAGTTGCTCCTTCAGCTCCAACATCTTAATAGGCGCCATCCGATATGGGCCTTCCAGATCTACCTCATACCAGGCTCTAACTTGATACCAAAGTCCACACTCCTCTGAGGCGGCAAACCGGACGACTCAGCGAACACATTTGTAACTCACAGACCACTAGGATATCCTTTAATGCTGGACTTCCCCCTCCTTCATGGCATAACACCAAAAGACCTCACATCTGTGTGCAAACAATCTAGCTGCTCATATCGCACTGATAACCATGCCAGATTTTCCAAGGTTTCAACCTCGGAAAACCTCTATCTATCCTAACTCGGTAGAAAAAATAACGGTCCTCCTGCATATATCTAAGACTGTGGAAAGTCCATCCATCCAATCCATACCTAGTATGTCTTCTTCATGCTCCAATGGCATGACAAAGAAGTCAACCAGTAAAATACGGGTCCCTACAGAAATGGGACAGTCACGAATTTGATGGGTATATCTGACCCTACTACCATCGGGTAACCCTATATTAAAGGGTATCCCCTCAATCATATCTAAACTCAAGCACTTTGTACAAGCATCAGATATAAAAGAAGACATAACTCCAGTATCAAACAAACTCTAACAGGTAAACCATGGATCAGAATGGTACTTGTAACAGGCGGTGCAGCTGGCTCCTCTGCACTCCTCAGTGCAAAACTAGACCCTGTGGTCCTCTGGTGTCCACAACATCATCATCCCGACCTAAGCCTCTACTCGGCCCCAGAGCAGCTCCCGGAGTAGTAAGGCAATCTGGGATTCTCCACGGTCCCTGTATCTGCTGAGGTAATCTATGTCCACCTCTCACTACAAGGGCAGGAAAAGAACTTTGTTGTGATAGAACTCCACCCCACCCATCTACAGAAAATCTCTAGGTGACCTTGCCCACCACAAGTGAAGCAAGTCACTAACGGATACGTGCATGTTGGTCGTAAATGTCCAGGATCATTACAGTTAAAACACCGTGGACCTGTAGCAGCAACCAATGCAGCTGCGGGGTAACTCGAGCGTCTCTAGTATCGTTCAGAACCTACCATTCCTTCAGCACCTCTGGTCGGCCCAGGTTGTTGTCGCTGCTGTTGATGAGGTGACCTCTGTCCACCCCCAGCTACCCTAACAGGAAAAGAATCCGGCTGAGACAAAGCTCCACCATGTCTACAGAAAATATGTTTGTGACCTCGTCTTTCATAGATGTAACAAGTCACTGTTTGCCTCGTACACCTTCGTTGCGTATGTCCATACTTACCACAATTAAAACATCGCCGTCCTTGATCTGTAACTAGTACAGGCGGGGGTTGACTCTGGCGATTCTGGCCTTGCCTTGAACCAACAACTCCTCCAGTACCACTGGTCTGCCCAGTACGCTGTCTCTTCTCAGACCTTCTATGCTCCCCTGAAACTCGGGTAATCTCAGCAGCACGTGCCGATACAACTGGCACCTGAGTAATCCTATGCAATCCTTCAAATGATTCCCCTTGTACTGGCAAATCAGGAATACGTTCACCTGCTCTAGCAGCCTCTTCCACTTGTCTAATGTACGCACGGAAATCTGGTCCCCTCATAGTGACATAACCCGAGTCATCTGACTGGACTCGTTGTGGTGTATGTCTCTCAGCTATACCATTCCCAATCCCCGAGACGGCACTCTCAGCCACATTCTCCTGAAGCTCTACTGTTACCCGTACATCAGTAGCAGGAATCCTACCCCATCCTCTACCTAGAGGGGGTCTACCTCTACCTCGTCCTACTGCAGGTAAGACTCTAGTCTGAACCATCTGCAGAGGACGTAAACCTAACTCAGAAAGCTATATATATGCCGTATGTATATATCAAATCAATCACAACAGAATATCTATATATATATATACTGTCGAGATCTTCAGAGGGGAGATGGCTCACGTACACGATATCCCAAAACATTTTGTACTCATTTCAAAACCAAACCTTTTGAAAAGTCAAACCCCTTTCGGGTTCTGTTTATTTGTCTATTCGAACTTTATTGCAGATAACTAGTGCCATTGTTGTCAACCTGCGCTCTGATACCAACTTTGTAACACCCCAAATCCGTAGGACTCGGAGTGCTACTGGGCTAGGATCTCACAATGGATCCTGACCCTAGCCTGACAACAAGTTCACTGAATCTTACAATAAGGCACCGATAGATTAAATACAAAACATCAAACTGTTATAAAAGTATCAAAAGGTTTATACAACGCTGTTGAGTACAAACAAAACATAACGTATATACATGATCAAAATACCCCGTAACCCACGAGTATAACCCCAGTGTACGGAGCCCTGAGCTGATCACCCACTTTGGATCACTCTGCAGTTCTCCTAACCTGCAAAAGATCTACAACACGGAATAAAACCGTTAGCTAACCATACACAAATATAGGAATATGCTAGAGCACAAACACACATCAGAAATCTTAACACATCATCATGCTTTCACACATTTACCAGGTTCATTATCTTTATAAAGTCCAGCAATCAACTCATATATAAATATCCATATAAACATAAGTGACACGAGGAATATAACCCTTGCCTCTAGGAATGGTGCTTGGAACACCTCCCCGTGTACCCTAAGGGAATGGAGAGTGCCTAAACCGTTTACCAGGTCTGGCTGACCACAAAGAACCCCCAACTCCCAGCGGGGTGAATGGAAAAGTTGTCACAGCCCTACAATGGGCAATCAATACATCATAGGTCGGTGACCATCATAACACATGCTATAAACATATAACACACACCACTCATGCACAATATCCTATAAAGGAATGACATCTAAGTAAGTCCCACGGACTTACCTCAACCTCGGGAGTCTCAGACTCAAACTCAAACTGCTCCGCTCTAGAGATCAACACAACCTAAACAAGGTATAACACATATATCACACTCATATCCATAACAGGGTCACACCTAGACCCAAGGGATCCATAAGGATCATATTCCAACTCGTAAACCTCAAAGCCGTAACCGGCATAAGCGATACCGTACTCAACCTCACTCTAACCTTATACTCGTACCTAGCATGCTACTAACGCTCATACTAGGAAAGGAAAGGATCTACCTAACTCTAGGTAGAACCGGAACAAAACGCACCTGCGTGACACAAGGGACGCAGGGGCAGAAGGCAGGTACCGCGGGCGCAGCGGGACGTAGCCGCGGGGGCGGTGACAAGGAACGCTGGAAAACGCAGGCACGCCGCTGGCACGACGCAGGAGCTGCGACACGGTAGCCGCGGGGGCGGTGACTCTCGGCCGCGGGGGCGGCGACTACGCAGGAAACGATTCTGCGATATCTCCTCAGCTCTTCACGTGATCACACACGTCTTCTCTCATCCAGGTTCAAACACATACATATACATACACCTACAAACATCAATACACACTTATACATGCATCTAAACGTAAGCTAAGAGATTGAATCCAAGGGAAGGAAGGAAAGAAAGAAATAAAGAAGAAGCAAACACTTACCACTCTTGTGGTCCTAAGCTGTAGGGAAGATCAACACACCAAGGTTGGCTTCCAAGCTCAGCATACTCACAAGAATCACAACCACAAGGCACAACAAACCTCTTCTCATCAAGGAGAAGCAAGAACGAGATCAAGGAGGGAGAAGGAGAAGCAAGGAACGTGAGTGAAGCTGGAGGGAAAAGTGAAGAACAAACCCTTGATCAGCCAAGGGAAAGAGTAAGTAAGGTAGAGAGTAAAGCACGAGTCAAAGAGTCAAAGAAGACGGTTGCAGCCGCCGGAAACCGCAGGGGCGGCAGCCAGGGCCGCAGGAGCGGAAACCCGCAGGGGCGGCACCCCCATCCGCGGGTGCGGCTAAGCCACAACTCGGTCAAAACTAGATTCGGCTAAAGATCAAACTCGATCCAAGAACTAAGGCTCTTACACCGGTCCCAACCGGGATAGGGCTCAATGGTTTTTAGTAAAAAAACTCAAGGCCCGTCCCGGTCCCGTCCCATATATAATGGCCGGGATGGGACATGGGATGACCTTAATCCTTCCGGTCCCGTCCCATGCCCAACCCTACATATGGTACTCTGATTCTGATTATGTAGGAGATGTTGATACTAGAATATCTATGACCGGTTATGCTTTCACTCTTGGAGTCCTGTTGTGAGTTGGAAGACAATCTTACAACCCACGGTTACTTTGACTACTACAGAGGTAGAGTTCTTGGGATTGACAGAAGCAGCTAAAGAGGGAATTTGGTTGAAGGGATTGGTTAGAGATCTAGGTATGCATCGTGATCGGGCTATTGTATATTGTGATAGTTTGAGTGCAATTTGTAATGATCAGGTTCATAATGAATGAACTAAACATATTGACGTCAAGTATCATTTATTGAGAAGTGAGAAGAAGATCAAGGTGAAGAAAGTAGGAATTGTTGATAATCTTGTTGATATGTTCACCAATCCGGTACCTCGTAGCAAGTTTCAACATTGTTTGGACTTTCTAAACGTCAGAAGTTGTTGAGTGTCCAAGGGGCACATCTTGATAGATAGAGGAGGTAGTTTGGGCACTAACTAATGCATCTGGAGAGCATATGGTATGGGCATTGACTATTACATCTAGTATGTCGTGAAGATTCGGGCATTGACTAATGCATCTAGTAGATATGTGATGATTCAAGTCAAGGTGGAGATTTGTTGATATGCCTTGAATTGAGCTTATCTTTTGTTTGGCCTTTACTGTTTGACCTAGTCTTATATTAGCGCCCAAGTATAAACTTGTCAAGTATAAACCTAGGGTTTTGTTTCTATATATATTGTAGGGTTCCCTTACTCTTCAATCATCTAAAAATCTATTAATTTGTTAACCTGAATAATCTAGTTAATTTGGGATAACTTAATTATCATATGTTTATCCTCTCAGCCTTCTTCCTTAGCATTCTTAAAAGCACATTTGCACATATAATAAGTAAGGTGATGACGGGTTACCTTGACTAATACCCCTAGAGGGTATAACATTACCACATATCCTATCATTAATTTTGAAACTAAACTTGACAAATTTAACACAATCCATCAACATCTCACACCATCTCCGGTGGAAGTCCATCTTAATCAAAACCTTCTCTAGAAACCCTAGTTAATTTTGTCATAAGCTTTATCTAAATCAAGGTTTAAATTCATCTCTCTCATTCCCATTTTTTGTTCTTTATATGATGAAAAACCTCCAACGCAACCATAACATTATCGTTCTTTAACAAAAGCAGTTTGCTCCTCTATAACAATCCCATTCATCATGTCTTTGAGTCTGTTAATCATAACCTTTGTTATGATTTTATAAAGTACAAAACACAAGCTAATAGGTCTAAACTCCCTCATCTTTGCTGGTCTTGCAATCTTCGGTATTATAACAATAGCTGTTTTATTCAAGTCTCTAATAACTTTTTTTCTCCACCAACCTTAGATAAACGGAAGAACATGCATCCCTTCTTACTATGTCCCATAAGAGATTATAAAAGAAAGCGTGAATACCATCGAGATTTCTTTATATTCATACTTTTTACTACTTTCTAAATTTCCATCTCAGAAGGAACTCTAAGTAAATTCACATTCTCAGTAATAGGGTTCTCTATGACGGCCGCCACTACATCAAACGATCAATTCTATTTTTGCGTTTGCGCTCATCGGCCTTGGTGTATTTTTATCGCCATGTTGAAGTTCAGTTGTCCTAGACCTCATTTGCCAATACCTGTTCTTCTTCCCTTAGCAATTGTTCCAATATTTTCAAAACCATATCTCCCTGCGAAATCATAACTTCAGAAGGCTGCAATCTCCCTGTGAAGTTATCTTGTTCTCCTTATTTTTTTCTTCCCAATTTTCCCTCATTTGTTTCTCAAATCGATATTGATATGAAGCTTTATGTCCTATCTTCACTCGCATCCAGTCCCATACTCTTCCTTTATAACTACTTAAAAATCATGATTCATTATCATGAGAACAACCTTCATACGATGTCCTATTCTACCCCGGAGAGGGCTCGAAATCCTACTCTTTTCAAAATCGGCAAGGACACATTTGTTTGATCAAGAGCAAAACTCTTTGCAACCCTCTCTCAACACTCCTCTCTTCGAATTCGATCACTTAAGGACTAAAAAAAAAATGTTCGATTAACTTCTTACCAAGGGACTTAACGCTCCAAAAAAGGAGGAATCTAGCTAATCAAGTTTGAAGCAAGGGAAAAATATATTGGATTTTTCCTCTTGGTGCCCTCAAGGTTTAAACTTTTCCTCTTTGTATCCATCAAGTTTTAAAATTTCTTTTGGTACCCTCATGGTTTTATTTATTTCCTCTTTATACTTATTCTTAATTTATTACATTAAAAATTCATTATAAAATACCTACAAAATCAAAAAAATAAATTTAAAACTAATTATGACCTCTTAAATTTAAAACTAGTAAATTTATAATAGAATTGGTTTTTATATATAACTTGTAGTTTCGAATTAAAGAAAAAATTTTATATTATGAATTAAAATTATCTTTTTTATTTTCGATTTAAAATAAAAAAAATAAATTCAAAACAATTTTTTATAAAAATTTTTAAGAGTCTAGAAATTTAAAAATATAGTGAATTCTAATTATCTTTGAATTTAAAATTATATCATTTATTTTGATTCAAAAATTTAAAAAAAATTATGTTTTTTAAAAAAAAATTTAGTTTAATATAATGAGGTCAAAATTAGTTTTAAATTTATTTTTCTGATTTTAAATTTTTTTATAATAAATTTTAATGTAATATATTAAGAATGGATATAAAGAGAAAACAAATAGAACCATGAGAATACGAAGAGGAATTTTGAAACTTTGTAGATACCAAAAGGGAAAGTTCAAACATTGAGGATACCAAAAGGAAAAATCCAATTATATTTTATCACATGTACGTAACTTTATTGAAGGTTTTTGTTAATATATTCGGGGATTGTTAGACGTACCGGTGAAAATCACTATTTCTCACCAAAACTATGCACTTCGTGTACATAGTTGAGTGGACTGTGGACTTCACTATGCATATGGGGTGCGTAGTTGGAGTCCAAGAAAAAAAAAATTTTAAAAAGATGAACTACGCACTTGGTGTGCGTAGTAAAAGTAGGAAGAAAAAAAATAAAAAAATTTAACTACTACTACGCACCCCATGTGTGTAGTTACAGTGACAAATAATAATTTTTACCGATACGTTTAAAAACCACGATATATTCCTCTATTTATACTCACGTCAACTTTAAAATTTAATTTACGATGTATTTAATCTCATACAACTAAAATAAGATTTTTTTAATTGATATGATATTTTTTATTTAAAACATCAGAATATTTTTTTTATTTATAGTATTTCAACACTTGACATGTCCATACAACCCACGAGACTTAAATTAGTACAACAATAACAACATGATCATATATCGCTCGATCACAAGACTTTAAAATGTGTAATTTTCCTAAGGAAACACACTTATTCATAAACCTTAACCACTTATCATACTTTCATGCCACATAACAAACCCTAGAAAACTTAACGACCATTCACAACCTGAAAAGGTAAGGAGATGAAATTTGCAATTCCACCTGAAAGAAGTGGAACTATGTTTAAAAGTTGTATTGCTGATCGGAGGTTTCCGGTCGGGGGAAGAACGGTGCAACTAGCCACCGGAAGATTAACATATATAGCACACTTGGATTCGTCGAAAAGCAATCCGTCTAACACATTTAAAACAACATCGAACGCTCCAGTAGTGTTGGTGAAAACCTGACCTAAGTTTGTTGTCCCACCATTACACGAGATTGTTACAAGGCCTCCGTTTACACGGGGACATAACACCCCGCCACACGAGAGGTCCGGGTTTCCGGTAGCTGAGCAGTAGAGGATTCCAGCAACTTGGATTTGGGTTATGTTTATCCCGTCTATAATGAGACCGTTACTTGACCGAAGGGTTGTTATAAGTAAGAGAATGAAAGCAAAGGAAGTTAGCATGGTCTTGGAATAAGACATTTTTTTTGTGCCTTTTTTGTGTGTGTATTTGTGTGAAAATGTTTGTAGGGGTTTGCTTCCTTTTATAGGCAATTTGCGAACTTAAAATAGTTTGGCTATCCACTAGGGTGTGGATCCATAGGATTTATTATTATTTTTGAGAAAGTTGAATTATAAATAAACTTATGTATACATCAAGTTGATCTACCTTTAAAATATATAAATAAAGAAAATAAATTACTTTCCTTGTCCACATACTTACCCTTTTAAGATATAAACAAAGGATATGTCCTACTTTCCTGACTTTTTTTGGGTAGACGTACTAATTTCCTGATATGGGCTATTGACTAGGAAACTTTTATATGGATTTAATATCCATTTTGATTTCAAGCATTATAAGATGTAATAATAAGTGTTTCTTCCTTTCGTCTTTGAAACGTTTGAATTTCTTACGTTTGATGTTGTCGAGATTATCAAGAGGGTGTAACGGGTCTTATATAGTAATGTTGTGTCTCGCAAATCTTCAAACGTAGTTTTTAAAATAATCGGTTTTAATATCTAAAAGGATAGCGGCGTAAATTGTTGTTCGTCTACCGTCTAACTCGATGTAAAGAAAGAATTATAATCATATATGAATCTTTTAACCCTAAAAAAAATGATATATGAATCTTAATCAATAGCTACAATTAACACGGTGAATTTTGACATCATTATAAAATTTAGTTTAAATTTTTTAAAACACCACCATATTATATAAATAGAAATTATGAAATTGAACCACCTGATTTATCTTCTAGTGAAATATTAGATTTTTTTTCATAATTTAATTCACTACTTAATAAATTAAAAATGAATAATTAAACAACAAAAAATAATAATATAATTTTTCTTTATCATGTGATTATTGGTGGATAAATTTATGTTGATTAGACTATATAGTCTAGTTTCATGTACAACATGAATGATTTTTTTAATCGTGATATAAATTATTATATAAATAATATAAATTAAGTTAATTTACTAACTAATAATTTTACAAATAAAAATTTTAAACAACATAGAAAATTTATATATAAATCTTCTTTATTATGTGATTATTGATGGTTAAATTTAGTAAAATAAAATGATTGTCAATGTTTGATTAGACTATATAGTTTCTTGTTTCATATACAACATAAGTAATTTTCTTAATCTGGATATAAAAAAATCTTATATAATTATTATTAAAATTAAGTTATTTTAATTAATTGATATAGTTTCTATTAAAAAATTTGTGGTGATGCAGAATTTGCTCTTTTGCCCATTCGCAATATCTTGACAATATTTGGTGCCACGTATGTGTGACGTGGATCCGCAACTGATTCCAATTATCATCCTTCTTTATTACTCATATGTTAATGACAAGTATTAAAATGATAACTCTAATTATTATGAGATAATTGAGCTGCACTTTTTTTTGCTGTACACTATATGCAGGTAAAATTATACCAGATATAAAGTATGTAGGTATAAATAGGGGTTTTTAATGATTTTTCCTCTCTTCCGCTCTCTTTTTTTTCTTGACGACAATGGCGATTCTTCGTTCAGGCCGACTCATCACCCCCTTCGTTCTTCAACGTCCTTCTTTCATCTCCGATTCCGTCAGACTTCATTTTCTCCATGGCCATCTCGATCTGCTAACCCCTTTTGGTACTTCCTTCGTTTTTTTAGGGCTTTTGCTCTTATTGTTCGTCTTCATTGTTAGGAGGTCGGCTCTTAGTCGTAGCAGTCCCTCCTCTGAACTCAAGCCCGTACTCAATAAGTTTCTGTTACTTTCTGATTTGGTTTGGATTCTCGCCTAATTCGGTTCCTTAAACAAATTATTGTCGGGTTCTGAAGAAGCCCTAATTTTAAGAGTGTAAATCGATACCCTTCAAAACTTTCTGTCGCTGGACAGAGGCTTTCATGCGTCCTTCAATGAGTTTATTACTTTTTCAATAACACTAAATTTGGCTTCGTCGTTGGGGATTTTGGATACATGGTCAACTAATTTATGCTCAGTTACAGAACAATGAGTTTGCAAGATCTTCACTTATTGACATGTATAGTAAATGTGGAAAAATTGAGCAAGCATCAAGAAAATGCCGATATATTTGGGGAATAAACAAAAGCATATATACGCTAGAGAAGGATAAGTAACAAATATAATGTCTTGAAGTTCCATGATTGCAGGGTTTATGCAGAACAGTATGTGGGAGTGTGCATTGCAGACCTTACGAGATATGCTTTCACAAGGAATTAAGGAAGACAAATTTAGTCTCACAAGTTCATGCTATTATTCTAAAAATATGCGTTAGATGTAATATTGAAGAATCTGACCCTCTTGAAAGTTTCAGCTCCTTACCATAGCTATCATCTGTAAATTGTCAGGTAATAGCTTGTTTTGTCTTTCAGGGTCCTTACTCGACCTGTATAATGGAAAAAGGTAGAAGTGTTGGAGCTTTTCACATAGTCACAAATGGATAAAGAAAGAATGACGTAGAAGAGAAGGAATAGAAGGAGATGGAAATTTTATTTTGTATTGATGATGTGTTGTTGTTGAGTCAGGATACCTCACCCTTGTGGTTTAGTTGCTACTAATAGGGTTTCTGCTCTTTCGGAGTTTTTGGAGAGGAAACTCCAGGAACCTGGTGGACTGGACTCTCTCAATCCTACACTTGTAGAATCTGCTGTGAGGAAAGCAAAAGAGACAGGGAATGCCTGTTAGTATACAAATACTTTTGATGTTATTACATATTTTTGATAAAATCATGTTCTCTGTTGTGTATGAGCAAAAGAGACAGTATGTGGGAGTTTGCAAGATCTTCCCATATGTATCAAAAGTATCCTGATCAAAATTGTTCATACACAACAAAGAACATAATTTTATCAAATATTGTAATAACATCAAAAGTATTTGTATACTAACAGGCATTCCTTGTCTCTTTTGCTTTCCTCACAGCAGATTCAAAAAGTGCAGGATTGAGAGAGTCCAATCCACCAGGTTCCTGGAGTTTCCTCTCCAAAAACTTCGAAAGAACAGCAACCCTATTAGTAGCAACTAAACCACCAGGGTGAGGTATCCTGACCCAACAACAACACATCAGCAATACAAAATAAAATTTCCATTTCCTTCTATTCCTTCCCTTCTACGTCATTCTTTCTTTATCCATTTGTGACTATGTGAAAAGCTCCAACACTTCTACCTTTTTTCACTATATAGGTCGAGTAAGGACCCCGAAAGACAGAACAAGCTATTACCTGACAATTTACAGATGATAGCTATGGTAAGGAGCTGAAACTTTCAAGAGTGTCAGATTCTTCAAGATTACATCTAACGCATGCCCAATTTTTAGAATAATAGCATGAACTTGTGAGGCTAAATTTGTCTTCCTTAATTCCTTGTGAAAGCATATCTCGTAAGGTCTGCAATGCACACTCCCACATACTGTTCTACATAAACCCTGCAATCATGGAACTTCAAGACATTATATCTGTTACTTATCCTTCTCTATCGTATATATTCTTTTGTTTATTCCCCGCATATATCGACATTTTCTTGATGCCTACTTAGTTTTTCCACATTTACTATACATGTCAATAAGTGAAGATCTTGCAAACTCATTGTTCTGTAACTGAGCATAAATTAGTTGACCATGTATCCAAAGTCCACAGCGACGAAGCCAAATTTAGTGTTATTGAAAAAGTAATAAACTCATTGAAGGACGCATGAAAGCCTCTGCCCAGCGACATAAAGTTTTGAAGGGTATCGATTTACACTCTTGAAATTAGGGCTTCTTCAGAACCCGACAATAATTTGCTTAAGGAACCGAATTAGACGAGAATCCAAACCAAATCAGAAAGTAACAGGAACTTACTGAGTACGGGATTGAGTTCAGAGGAGGGACTGCTACGACTAAGAGCCGACCTCCTAACAATGAAGACGAATAGTAAGAGCAAAAGCCCTAAGAAAACGAAGGAAGTACCAAAAGGGGTTAGCAGATCGAGATCGCCATGGAGAAAATGAAGTCTAACGGAATCGGAGATGAAATAAGGACGATGAAGAACGAAGGAGGTGATGAGTTGGCCTGAACAAAGAATCGCCATTGTCGTCAAGAGAAGAAAGAGAGCGGAAGAGAGGAAAAATTATTTAAAAACCCTATTTATACCTCATATTTTATATCTGGTATAATTTTGCCTGCATATTTAGTGTACAACATAAAAAAAAAGTGCATTAATAGCTCAATTATCTCAAAATTACTTCCTCCTATTATTTGTCTTTTAAGCATTTTGACACAATTTATAATAAAATTATTAAATAATATAAATTTTATTTGATTTTTTCTAAATCATGTCATTAATTTAATATTCGTCAATCTTACCAATCTTTTAAAGTAATAAGAAAGATTATCGTCCTAAAAGTAATCAATAAAAATAACTTTCAAGAACAACTCTTATAATTACTATTCATTTATTGTCCTAAAAAAACTTAAAACTACATATAATTATAATTAAATTATTAATGATAAAACGACATTTATTTATGGAGTTAATTTATGATAGGATGGAGCAAGGAGAAAATGACTATGGATAATATGAATCATCATTCATAAACCTAATATATTTAGAATTTATAAAGATGTAGATACATATTTTATTCTTAAGGAAAATAACTCAAAACCTTAAGCTCACAAAACTCATAAGTTATGCCACACAATTAGCATCTCCTTATATAGGGAATAGATGACTCATAATCATATTCTTAATAGAAAAATCTACAGATTAGATAACTCCTAATCTATCTTTAAGTATAATAAGATATCTCCTAAAATAACTAACTTCTTTCCTAAGTTAGTTCTTTCCTAAAATAACTAACTTCTTTCCTAAGTTAGTTCTTTCCTAAAATAACTAACTTCTTTCCTAAGTTAGTTATTTCCTAAGTTAGTTCAATCTTATCACAACATTCTCCCGTTTAAGCTTGAACTAACTTACTCACATCTTGAACTCCAATAAGATCTCTCATCTCCTTGAACTTGAATCTCCCAAGAGCCTTTGTTAGAATGTCCGCCTTTTGTTCATTCCCGGGAACATGTTCGACCTCTATCTGACTATTCTCAACGCACTCCCTGATGAAATGGTACTTCGTATGTATGTGTTTGCTCCGTATATGGAAAACTGGATTCTTAGTAAGAGTTATAGCCGACCGGTTATCTATCCGAATAATGACCTTCTTACTTGGTCTCTCAGTAATCTCTCCTAGTAAGTCTTGAAGCCATATAGCTTGACGTGCTGCCTCTGTCCCTGCCATGAATTCAGCCTCACAAGAAGATAAAGCTACTGTTTCTTGTTTCTGCGAACACCAGGAGACTGGACTACCACCAAGATAGAATATGTGACATGTCGTACTCTTACCATCATCGGGATCTACATTATAGTTGTTATCACTATACCCAATCAATTCTGTCGATGTTGAAGGGGATGATTCAATCTTTAATCCGAACGATGCCGTTCCTTGTAAGTATCTCAAACATTGCTTCATTGCTGCTCCATGAGATTATTTTGGAGTTTGCATGTACTGACTTAAAACACCAACGCAATATGCCAAATCTGGCCTTGTGTGAAGCAGATAACGAAGACACCCAATGATTCTCCTGTATCTTGTTGCATCTACATCCTTTTCTTCCGACGCCTTGGATAACTTCAGCCCTGTTTCCATTGGCGCGTGTGCCGGGTTGCATTCTCTCATACCAGCCTCTTCTAGTATTTTAAGTGCATAACCGCGCTGGTTCAACGTAATCCCCTCCCTGGATTGACACACCTCAATTCCAAGATAGTATATTAATTTCCCGAGGTCACTCATCTCAAATTTTGTTCCCATCTGTTTCTTAAACTCGATGATAATCTCCACGTTTGATCCTGAGACAAACAAGTCATCAACATACACCGCCACAAGAAGAGTGTCATGTAGTACCTGTTTATGACAGACCGATGGTTCTTTAGAGCATCTCCTAAACTTTAATTCCTTAAGAATCTGATTCAGCTTGTCATTCCATGCTCTTGGAGCTTGCTTTAAACCATATAAAGCTTTGTTGAGTTTGTAAACTTTGTCTTCACATCCCTTTATCACAAACCCTTCTGGTTGTGAGACATAAACTGTCTCCTTTAGCTCCCCATGAAGAAAAGCCGTTTTTACATCGAGATGATGTATTTCCCATCCATTAGATGTTGCGAGATTGATAAGAAGACGAACTGTTTCAATGCGAGCTACTGGAGCAAAAACCTCATCAAAATCTATTCCATGTCTCTACACATATCCCTTTGCGACCAGTCTCGCTTTGTATTTGTTAATGCTGCCATCTGAGTTCCTCTTGAGTTTGAATACCCACTTCAAGCCGATTGGTTTTGTTCCACGTGGAAGCTCAGTCAAGTCCCATGTCCGGTTTTTGTTGATTGAATGTATCTCATCCTCGCACGCAAGTATCCAATTCTTTGATTCCTTTGCTTCAACAAAACTTCTGGGTTCGTCACTCAACGCAAGCAACACACGCTCTACTTCTTCTTTTGCATAAAGAACATAATCATCAAGGTACCTAGGTTTGATACTCATCCTTGTTGTTCTTCTTAAACCTGGCTGATTTTCATGCTCGGTAGCATTACCGTCTTCATCGTGAGTTTGTTCTTCGTTTTCGTCAAGATCATTAAACACCCCCATTCTGATATTGCTTTCAGAACCTCTCTCTCGTTCTCGTGGCAGATTTTGTTCCTCGACGACGAGCAGTTTCATTGTTTCCCTCTAATAGTGGTTGGGAATTCTCTTCACTAGAACAAGCTACAGCTCCAAAATGATCATTATCTCCAATTCCATGATTCCCAAAATCCCCAATTGTTATTGTAAACTCTTCTCTTCCATTATCATTGTGAGAATTCCTATTCCAATTCCACCCTCTTGTTTCATCGAACACCACATCTCGACTTACCGTGATTTTCCGAGTCTTTGGATCATAGAGTCAGTATGCTTTTGATCTTGGTTCAGTGCCCAAGTGAATTAATCGTCGTGACCTATCGTCGAGTTTCTTCAAGCCAGGTTTCTCTAATTTCGCATATCCGATGCAACCAAAAACTCGAAGATGAGCAATATTTGGTTTCTTCGATCGATACACTTCGTAAGGCGTCAAATTCTGTAGTGCTCTTGTAGCTATTCGATTTAGGAGATATGTGGAATGCCTTATCGCCTCTCCCCACAGATAGTTTGGTAGCTTCACGTGCTTCAAAATGCTTCTCGTCATCTCCATCATCGTTCTATTTCTCCTTTCGACAATGCCATTCTGTTGTGGGATATACGCAGCTGTAAGCTGTCTTTTAATTCCTGAGTTATCGCAAAATAGGTTGAATTCCTGTGACACAAATTCTCCTCCTCTGTTTGTCCTTAAAGTTTCAATTTTCATTCTCGACTCTTGTTCTACTAACTTCTTGAACTTTCTGAACTTATCAAACGTGTCGCTTTTCTCCTTTAACAGAATGGTCCACGTGTACCTCGAGTGGTCATCTATAAGTACAAAAATATATCTGTTTCCAGCTCCTGTGCAAGGTGTAACAGGTCCACACAAATCACCATGTATGAATTCGAGTATCCTTGTTGCTCGATATTGTGTTGCTTTAGGAAAAACATGCCTAGTTTGTTTTCCAAGAAGGCATGAATCACACATTCTCATCTCTACTTTGACTTGTGGAACTCCTAAAACGAGTTTCTTGTGTATCATAGACTTCATTGTCTCTAGGTTCACGTGTCCTAGACGTGCATGCCATATGCTTGACGTGTTTGACTTAATCCAATTTAGACAGATCGTACCTTTGGCTCCCATTTGAACCTTGTATAACCGACTCTTCGATCTAGTTGTTATGAGAAGAACTTTTCCGTCACTGTCATGTATCGTCAAGATTTCTCCCTTCATTCTCACATCGCAACCATTTTCAGTGGCTTGTCCAAGGCTGATAATGTTGCATGTTAACTCTGGGATGTAGTAAACTTCGGAAAATTCTCTTGCTTCGCCGTTTCTGTCAATGAGCTCAATAGTTCCTTTTCCTTTGATGTCTATTCGAGAATCGTCTCCAAACTTCACCTTTCCTGTGATAGTTTCATCAATCTTTGAGAAGTACCTTTGATCTCCGCTCATGTGATTGCTTGCTTCGTTATCAAGGTACCATATATCATCATCACGTGTGTTCTTCTCAAACTTACTCGGTATTACCTTCTCTTCGTTTAGATAAATGATTTCATGTATCATGAGTTCGTCTGCTTCCTCGGACCATTGTTTTGCATTTCTTTGGCTTCCTGCAATTTTAACAATCGATCGGGACATCTTGATGCGTAATGCCCAAATTTATCACATCGGTAACACATCACTCTAGACAAATCTCTGGTTCCGTTGGACCTTCCACGACCTCGACCCCTTTCATTGTTGGATCGTCCTCAACGACCTTTGGTTCTGGAATTGCTATCACGTTGTGGTTGGTCTTGTTGGGGCTCTGTATTTGCATACATAAGCTTGTTCTGATCTTCTTGTTCTTCCTCTTCTTCAGTGATGCGTTCTTCGTAAGCTTTCAATCGCCCAATAATATCCTCAAAACTTGTTTTGTTGAGATCCACCATTTGTTCAATAGCAGCTACGATCTGTATGTATTTTTTCGAGGAAGACTCTTGAGGAATTTCTTAACAATTTTTTATTCCTCAATCTCAACTCCTAGCGAAGCGGATTTTGATGAAATTTCTGATAACTTGTCGGCAAAATCATCAATTTTGTCGGTGTCTTTCATCTTTAATCGATCGAATTCCGCCATTAACGTTTTCAATCTTGCATCTTTAACTCTTTCAGCTCCTAAATACCTGGTTTTAATGGCTTCCCAAATTTCTTTCGCCGTACTGAGTTCTCCAACCTGCAAAACGAGACTTTCGGAGATTGATTGAAACAGCAACGCCGTTGCCATATCGTTTTTATCTTCATCCTTCTTTTGTGACTCAATGATCTCCCATGTTTTGTGAACTTTGAGGCAAGTTCTCATCTTTATTGCCCACACAGTGTAGTTCATTGAATTAAGCATTGGACATTTAATGGAGGAAGATCCTCCTCCTTCCTTCATCTTTTGCGCCGACGAGTCTGTGATACCGGCACTATCTTTATCATCTCCCTCTTTTGCCATCGTTGCCCTTCAATATCTTCCCTACAAATTTTGTAAGGCTCTGATACCAATTCTTGTTTGACAGAAAACAAAAATTTAAAGAATAACTCTCTTATTTTCCTTAAGATAAATAAGAGAGTTATTCTTTAAAATTTTATTTTCTGTCGAACAAGAATAATAACTCAATTTTAATACATATTAAGTTTCTGACCAAAAGCCATATTATTGACATCAATGTATCAATAATACGTTGACATGGATAAATTCCAACTTGGATTGAACGGTTAAAAGCATTTTTCTTGTGTTTTTTTGGTCGAACTCGGGTCAAGTTCAAATTTCACGCCTTAGGTCATTATTTTTTATTATTTTTTTTGAAACTACAAGGTAAGAAATTAGGATGCATCATCTCCTCGAGACTCTCCATCCTACAGCATCCTTCCGGATGAGTTCATCAACATGAAACATAGATGAACTAGACACCAACTGGTCAACAAATCCAAGCTCAGCCAGCGAATTTGATACCCCGTTAATCTCTGTGAACACATGCCTTACTCTAACCTGACAGAAACCCAACAAAATAGAAGAAATGTCAGACAGAATAAGGTCTAAATCCCACGGCGGTTTCCAGATTCTTTTGACTGAGTTAATTAATACAAGACAGTCACCTTCAATTTCAATATGTTTAAAACCAAGATCGAAAGCTACTACCAGTCCTTCTCTTAGCGCACACGCTTCAGCATGTAGGGCCGATATGTTACCACATCGCCCAAAGCCAAGAGAGACCTTCCTAGCATTGTGATCTCGGATAATGAATCCATAAGCGGATTCCCCGGTTACTTTTTTTGCTCTATCAAAATTCAATTTTATAAATCCACTCTCAGGTTTGTCCCACCTAATGTTTTTGGTTTTTCTCTTCTTGTTTCTATTCTTATCTTTATTTTTGTTCGTTTTTTCATAAGCTGCGTTCCATTCCATGATTTGGTTTCTAACTTTAAGGTCTATATTTTCTGGATCTTTATTATTAAAAATTTTCTGATTCCTAGTGGACCACAAATTCCACCAGAATAGAGCTAGGAAAATGATTTCTGTCTCTGACATATTTGACCAGAGCCAAAACATCTTCTCTGAGATTTTAACGCCCATCTCATTGCTACTCCTAATGAAATCCTTAATCGAGTGATTAGTTAGTGAGTTCTTTAGGAAATGACACTTAAAAAAAAAATGTTCAGCAGATTCAAATTGGTGGTTACAAAGGCAGCAAGTCATAGGGACTGCTACTCTTTGCCTTTCTAAGTTTTCCTTTGTTGGTAATCCATTAATTGATAATTTTCATAGGAAGTTTTTAACTTTTGGCATTATGTTTAAGCGCCATATCCATTCATTCTCACAATTCGCGATCCCCTTCTTTGCATAAATAGCGTTCATTGCTACTTTCGTTGTATAATTTCCCCTCTCATCCGGGTCCCAATAGAGACGATCCCGAATGAAAGTTTTTGGAAGTTGATAAGATATAATCGAATCAATTATTCCCTGTGGTAATAAATTACCCACTTCATCTCTTATCTTCCTTTCATCCCACCTATTTTCATTAATATAGTCCTTAACTAAGAGCTCTAGATTAATTGGTTCATTATTTTTAACATGATCGATCAAGGGTTCAGTTAGGAGCCATCTGTCTTTCCAGAAATTGACAGAACTGCCATCACCTATATTCCATCTAAACCCTGATTCGAATTCGGATCTTAGTTTCATAAGTTTTTTCCATTGCCAAGATGTGTTTTGTTTAATTTTATACTTCCATAACATCGAACCTTTGAGATATTTTTCATTTACTATTTTAACCCAAATATTTTCAGGCTCATTCAAAATTTTCCATAATAATTTCATTTGAAGTACTTTATCCATATCTTCTGCTTTTCTAATTCCGGTACCTCCGAATCTTCTAGGTCTACAAATTTTATCCCAACTAATAAGAGGATGATATCCTGGTCCTTTATTCCAGAAAAAATTTCGGTTAATTTGGTCAAGCTCCTTATGAATGCAAGAGGGGAGCATAAAGCATTGCATTATAAAATTTGGTTTAGCGTTTAGGTTAGCTTTGATAAGCGTAGTTCTCCCTTCTTGGGATAGGGATGATGCTTTCCATTTGGTTAGTTGTTGTTTTGATTTAGTGATAACATCAGAAAAAACGTTTTTATTTACTCTGCTATTGATGATCGGACAACCTAGATATTTTTCCAAGCAGGATGAGTTTTCAATGCCCAAACAATTTTTAATAAGGTTTTTCGTACTATTGTCTACATTCTTTGACGTTTGAAAAGCAGATTTTTGAAAATTGATTTTTTTGCCCTGAGATCCTACAATACTCATTTAAAATTTCTAGAATTTTTGATCCTGCACCCACCGATGCTTTTGAGAAAACCATAACATCATCAGCAAATGCTAAAAATGGAATGAGGCTTCCTTGTTTGGATATGGAAAACCCTATAATTTTCTTATTTAGATTACTCCTTTTTTGAATATTTCGTGCAAGAACCTCAACCCCTAGATTAAAGAGCATTGGCGAGATCGGGTCACCTTGTCTCAACCCTCTTGTTGGTAGTACTAAATCCGACGGGTTATCATTAATTAGGATAGAGTACGAAAATGTTGTAATACATTCCATAATCCAGTTAGTAAATTTGTCATTGAATCCGAATTTATTCAGGACAGCCTGGATAAAGTCCCATTCAATTTTATCATAAGCTTTTTCCATATCCAATTTAATAGTCGTGTAGCCCTCCTTTCCTTTCTTCATTCTAAACCCATGAAAAATCTCATGAGCAATTAAAATATTATCTTGGATCGCTCTATTTTGAACAAAGGCACTTTGAAGGGGATGAATTAATTTTGGTAGTATAACTTGTAACCTTGCTACAAGGATTTTAGCTATAATTTTGTAAATCGTCCTTATATTTTTTCATAGGAGGGGCATATATAAAAATAATATTACAATTAAAATTATTTTCACTATTCCAATGTTCAATAACCAAAAATCTCTCTCCAGATTGGATGATTTTGATCTTTTCATTAAAAATTCTATAATCTTTCCAGAGGAGACATAATCCACCCGTCCTCCCAACAGAGGGAATAAAGAAGCAATTATCGAAACCAGCACTACGCCAGCAATATTCAATAGGTTCAATGTTTGTTTTAATTTCAGCCAACATTATTATATCAATATGCTCATTTTGAACCGTTATTTTAAGATCGGTCCAAAAATTCTTTTTTCCCATACCCTAGCAATTCTAATAGGCGATCTTCAATTAAACTCGCTGAAATGCACACCTCGTTCATGGATTCTATATTCGACTTTATTATTAGCTGCTCTACATTTTGTAATACCAAAGTTAAGATACGAGATTAAAAAACCCTTCCTCCTACCTCTGATCAACCTACCTTTAGAATTACTATATTTAACTTTGTTATATTTTGATAACTTGGATCTCGCAACCGGCCCAGGAGCATGCCCAATTACATTCACATTCTTGTAATTAAAGTTAAACTGAGGGGATATCCACTCAACATCAAAAAAGTTTGGAATGATAAAGCTAAGGTCAATATCAGATATTCTGTTTCTAGCTTCATGTTTGGAGACTTTGCGGAGTTGCTGCGAGATTTTGATTTGCACGCATTTGGCCTGAAACCATACTGAAACCATAAGATATCAGAAACAACAACATTAGTAGGAGCAAGTAATGCTACCTGGGTCCAATTAAAGGGAGCTTCAAGACAAATGACCATCTCAGTACACATATGGTAACAAAAGGGCTGAACCCATACAGACAAGTAGATGCCATTATAATTCTCTTGCAATAAAAGTTTATTCTTTCTAAATCTATGTAAAACAATATGTAGGAGCTTGTTATTATTCAAGATATATTGTTCAGACATGTTTGACTTAGGAGAGGTTTGGCAGATAATCTGGTTAGTTGGAAACGAAGACCACTCACTCAGAGAGTAGCAGCCGATCTCAAGTAAGAAACTCATGAACAGATCTATCCAACTGCTGACAGGCGCAATGAATGTAGAAATTGAATCAATATCAGCAATACATGTCATGGATTCAGTTTGTTCAAAGCTCGAGCAATAGATGATCTCAACTAGGGATTGCATATTCAAATCTATCCTTCTACTAACCATAAGAAAGATTAAGTAGTCAAAACCCAACATATAAATCATGGTATCATTTTTTCCACAAAACACTTTAAGCCAAAGTTTAAGTTGGTTAAAATGGTAGGAGATTAGAAAGGTGCAATAGGTTTCCAATCAAAGATCATTCCGCAAAAGGTTTACATAAACATAGTTTGATCCCACGAGCCAACCAAGACTAAGTGGGGTGATTAGAAAGCCTCTCAGAGAAGCATATTTTAGTTTAGAAATGGACATAATCCATTTATTAATGTAAAGTTCAGTGGGTACTCTTCCGATTCGTTCAACTCTGGCAAAGGAGAGATCTTTTGACAAGAGTTTAGAGCAAGGATTTGACAAACAAATGAAAATTCTTTTAAAACTATCAATTAGATCAAACAGAGGAAAAAGAGACATGGGTTGAGAGACACATATCTTTAGTTCAACTGCTTTTATTCTTCTCGTCTCCCTGATTGCAAGCGTAGAACAATAGCAGGGATGTTTCTCAGTTATCTCACGAGATCTGGCATCCTCCACCCCAACGAAAAAGACAGCGGAAATCGCCTCGAAATTGATTGATACAGTAGTTCGGATTGTGGGCATAGTCCATAAATGGGTTTGACGAAACCCAGATGGAGCTTCAACTGACGGGGTAGGACTACGCTTCAGAGAAACCGAACAACGAAAGGGAAACTTCCGCCACGGCACTAAGAACAGCCCCTTTCTTTCACGCCGCCAATAGGTAAGCCATATGTATGTCTTCTTTTTCCTTTTCCTTTTGTTGTAGATAAATTGCCGAAGAAGACAACCCTCACACCAAGTGCAGGGCTTGAAATTTCTCGTTTCACCATTAAAGATAGATTCAATCTTTGGGATTTTTTGTAGACGGTGTTCATTGATAGAGAGAAGAGTAAAGATGATTACGAACTCAATCAAAGATCGGTGAAACCAAAGGAAGAGTATTTGGGATTTCGTTCTAGAGTTTTTTGTGGCGGCGATTCTAAAGGGGGTTAGGTCTTTTCTTTGTTCTTGATGAAAGAGGGGCGCGTGAGGGATATCAGCGGGCGCGTTCTTTTTCATGATTACTTTAGGCCTTAGGTCATAATTGTACTGGATTTAATTAAAATTTTAACTCTTTTTGAGTAATTATTAATTAAAAACGTTATTATATAAAATTCAATTTAATTTATCATGTGGTACCACCTTGCATAAATTTGGAGGATAAAATTAAACTCTTTGAACGGATATTAAGAATTTACTTAATAAACCTTTAATGTATTTTAAATTTAAATTTTTATAATATTTAATATTACCCGTCAAATGACATGTAAGTTTATATATTTATTAAAAAAAATAATTAATATTTTTAATGAAAATTATAAGTTTAACTAATAGTTTCCATATATTTACTTATAAGAGTATTATAATATTTTGGCAATAAAATGAACATACATAAAGTAAAAATAGGTGACTCGTGTGATGATCTAATGACCTAACAATTTAATTAAAAAAATGGTTTAAAATGTAATTATAATGATTATATGTAATACGTTCCATATCCACAAGTCGGCCCATTTTACTGATTATTAGTAGCCCGATTTAAAAATAAATAAATAAACAAAAAGTTTTTTGACGTCCTCCTTTTAATGCGTTCCAAATCTTTGTTTAGTCCATTTTTCTTCTTCTGATTTGTTCGTGTTATAGATCGTAAAATATCCTTCACAATAGTATATCCATACACCGAGAATATTTGTGTTTTGTTCCTATCAACATATCAAATAGTACCACTAGTAACCGTTGTCTTGTACAAAATGACACAAAACTTATTATAAAGATATTCATATATAAAAAATAATATATTACTGCGGACAACAAGTTGCGCCGCTACCCCTCTCTAGATAGCAAAATCGATCCTCCTAAAAACTATGTCTGAAAACCTAAGAAACACAACATCACCATGTAAGACCCGTTGCACCCTCTTGAGGATCTCAAGACATTGGGCGCAAGAAACTCAAACGTGTCAAAAGCGAATGGAATGCAAGCCCTTTCATGCTTAGCCACATTGGCAGAGGCCGCTTTGAGGATCGTTTACCACAATAAAAGGCTCAATACCCAAACTGATTAGATGAGAGACCCCTGTCAAAACAATACAAACATGTTTTCCGCCGACCCATCCAAACAATAAAACGTCCGCCTGCCTCAAAGTAGATTTCCGTTCCCGCGGATTAGTTAAGAAGGTCACAGACTCCTCCTTATTAGCCGAAACTCCTGCTCTTCTAAATACATCACACAAAATATCACGAACCAGATCATGCCTATATTTGAAGCTAGGGAGTTCTTTACAATGAACTACATGTTCCCCAAAAGCATCTAAATCCCTCCGACAATTAGACATAGGACAAATCGCACCAGCCGGAAACAAAGGAATCATAAGGCGATACTTAAGGATCGTGCGATACTCAACTGGAGACATACATTGTCCAATCCCCTCAATGTGTATGGCAATAAAGAAGTTTTGGCTATGCGTTAACTACAAACACTTAAAAAACCGCTTTTTGTCTAGGGTCAAACCAAAAGTCACTTCAATTGTCTGCACTGTTTTACTGAAAGGAGCACTTGCCAAAGCAAGTTGGGCTTTAGGGTGACGGTGTTCTTGACATGTAACCCAAAAAGATCGAAACTAGGAATAGAAGCCTGAAGATTGTCCAACGCTGCAAAAAAAACTCAAAGGCCATATCAACTATTCCATTATCCCGCAAGATGTGGTCTTGAAGGATCCAATATTGGGCCTAGAGGCCACAAAAGCAAAAGAAGAAGTCTCCATAGCTGATTATAAACCAAGCCCTCCAAACCGAATACGCAAAGAAGCAAGTCGCAATTGAAGATCCCAAAAAAGGGACCGCCACAAACCACAATATCCTCGACCGATCTACGGAGTCCAAAATCAAAATAAGTTGTTGCACACTCTCCATGCTCCGGTAGACAAGTCCTCAAGCTAAAATACATTTTAGCAACACCCATACAAGAACGAAGCAAGAGAAGCTCACAATGCGGGTCCTTCAACTGTGGAAGAAGGTGCATCAACTCAACCGCCTTAATTGTTCTCCTCACGACTAGCTCTCTAACAAACCCATCATCTTTACTTACCGCCCCACCCAACAACTTAACACCCCACGCCGGCCTCGCAATGTCATGAGGGAATATACCATCTCTAATCTTCGACCCATCACACGAAGATCAAAAGAGTTCACTCTTACCAATATTCAACTCAAGACCAAAACTAGGTCCAATATTTCGAATGACATCAAGCGATCTAGCCACTTCCTCTGCCCAACCAATAACAGTACCATCATCAAGATACCAATTGTGTAGAAGAAGATTACAACAGTAAATGACCAATCATTGACATGTAAAAACATCCTATTATTTTACCTATATTAAAAACATCCAATTATTGAAACGTAAAAAGTAAATGGCTAATCATATATCTTGGTTTAAAAATAACTTGACTTAAGTAAAATCTATATAATGTAATTTTCTAACACACAAATAATATAATATTTGTCAAGTATAGAAAGTTATTTTTGTTTATGTTATAATCTTTTCTTATATCTCATATCATTCTTTTATTAAGAAACTAAATAATAGAAAAATGGAAAAAATTGACTAAATATAAATAAAAGATATACAAAATCCGATGTGGTTTTAATGTGGTGGTGACATGTTGCAAAATTCTAGGTGACTTAATGTGGTGATGACATGTGGTAAAATCTTAGGTGACTTAATGTGGTGATGACACGTGACAAAATCTACTTATGCTTTAGTATTTTATATATAGTAGATTCCCATCGTAATGATGTTTTAACAATAGAAATTTAACAATAGTTAAGTGTTATTTTAAGTTTTTTGGACCATAATAACTAAGAGTTATAAGGAGACAATTTAGACCATGTAACCAGAGACCATACGACGCCATGACAACAATTAGAACTTTCGGACCCGAAATTCATTACTGGACCGGATTTGAACTTGAATATTCCGGTCCATTAAGAGTATTTGAACAACCCTAACATCAGTTCAGGTTCAGGTACGTCAATGTCCAGTCCAAAATCCCGTATAAGAATTTGAACAACCCTATCAACGGTCCCTCTCATGGGCTCACTTCACTAGATTCTTACCCGATTAAGTTTCTTTCTTTAGATTTTTTTGTTGTTGTTGTCATTTGGATAGTGAGAAGGATAATAAATTAATAATAATAATAATAAGTGTATTTATTCTGGAAAAAAAAACGAACTCATCTCTCGCACGGAGTTTCGGTGGGGACAATATCGTTTCCTTGAACCGGGTCCGAAGGGACTCGAATGAGGGTCCAAGGGACTTCATTACTCTATGAGTCTATGTATGGTCTGAAATGAAATGGGTCCAAGGACCTCATCTTGTCTCCGAATTTTTTTATTTTTATTTTTTGAATTAAGCCGTTGATAGACCCCCTTGTTATTGTTTTGCTCAATTTTGTTGTAAAAATTGTGGGAAATTTCCTATTACTAGAGCCACCTTGTCCATACTCACAAATTCTCACTCCCGTTTCTTCTGAAATCATCATCACCATTCAAATGGACCCTAAATTTCGAACGAAACCCAAAATACACAACTTCAATGATGTCAGATTTGCAGAGAGAGCACAACCAAACCACGACCTACAACAATGGAAGTAAAATCCAAAGAGCAATTCGTCGAGACGAGGCCAAAATTAAGATTTTGATTGCAGATTTCCTTTTATCTTTCATGTGGGTTTGCTCGAATTCAAATATAGATCTCATCATCAATAGAGTTTTAGGGTTTGCCAATAATCACATTGCTCAAGTCAATAAATGTGCTTTGAAAGTCGCCAACTTGTTCTTGTTCGCTGTAATCGGAGACATTAGCGGCGATGGTGGCTCCTATAATCCCCTTACGGTTTTAGCTGATGCCATATCTGCTGATTTCAACTGCTTTCTGTTCACTTTGAGTGCTAGAATCCCTGCTCAGGTTAGTTATACAGTTATACCTATATCAATTGATTATCATTGGAAATGTCTGTGATTTTGGTTTATACTATGGAATTGATGATGTTTGCATTGCTTTGGCAATTGGGTAACTGGGTTTACAATTTCACGGGCAAAGAGACAAATATGATATACAAAATCTGCAATTGGGACTATGGGCTATTGCATATGGATAACTGCAGAAAAGAACACAACTTGTGAAGTTGAATAGAAAAGAAAAGGAGCACAAACACTTGTATTTAGTTTCAACTAACTAGTAGTTGGGCTACAACTGCACTCAATCCAAAAGTTTGTGCACTTTCATAATTTGTGTAACTAACTTGAAGGGCACATTTGGTATGTTTGAGGAATCGGGTTGAATCAAGAAGCGGATTGGAATTAAGACTGACGTAACCCAACTGCTAATATTGTGCTGTTATGTGCAACTAACCTTTAAAGTTTATGCTATTTCTTGTGATTTTTCCTAATGTATATGGTAAAAACTTCTTTTATCTATCACTTAAACCATGGAGGTTTTGACAGATATGGGGAATTGGGGATTAGTGGATTACTCATCTCTGAAGTCCTAGGCTCGTTTGATATGTTCTGGAAATCGGGTTAAACTCAATAATCAGATCGAAATTATGAATGACATAAACCGATTTCTATTAGAAAGTGTTTGGTGTGTCGATGAAATAGTATAAATTTGATATCACTCATTTTTAAAACCTTTTCGAATTTCATACGAGTTTTACCAAATATGGGTTTTGAAATGAATCATTCTAATTATCGAAATGAATCATCCTGTTGGTCTAAGAATCAGAATTCTTATTCCTTCTGCAGCTTAGCTATTTTGAGAGTTTACTAAGAATAAAAATGTATTTTTTTCTATAACTTGCTGGTGTTTTGTGTACATTTTTCCAAGACATTATATTCTATGGTCTTTTTCAGGTGCTTGGATCCATTCTAGGAGTAAAGCTACTTATGTCTACCTTCTCTGATGTTGGAAAAGGGCCAAAGTTGAATGTTGAAATTCATCAAGGTGCATTAATCGAAGGAGTTCTAGCATTCATCATCGCTATTGTTTCAATGGTGCTAGCTCGAAGCTTATCAGGAAGTTTCTATAGGAGGAATTGGATCTTCAGCATTTCCAAGATTAGCCTTCAAGTTCTCTGCTATGACTTAACTGGAGCATGCATGAATCCCGCCACAGTATGTACTTCCAAACTCGCAAAACCTCGCCTTATATATATATATATATATATATATATATATATATATATATATATATATATATATATATATATATATATATATATATATATATATATATATATATATATATACATATCTTATAGAGGTGAAAAAATTGAGGAAAATCTGACATTGTATAACTTGATATTGTTCTAGGCAATGGGATGGGCTTATGCTCGTGGAGATCATATGACAAAAGAACATATAGTTGTGTATTGGCTTGCACCTGTTGAAGCAACCTTAGCTGCTGTTTGGTTATCTATGTTGTTGTTTTGGACTGAACCTGATGAGAAGATGAAGAAGAAAACTGCTTAGGGATTAGTGAGTGTAGATTAACCTCCTCCTTCTTGATTTGTTGAGTTATGGAGTCCGATGGGTCATACGTAGTCACAAATTCGTAGTGAACAGAGTAACCAATTCTCGTGTTTTTTTCACTCTTGATCGTATTATAATCCTAACATGATTTATATACCACTAAAAACAAAAAAGATCATATTTTGAGCAGGGTTGTTATTCTAGTCAAACCGACCGAGCTATATTAGGCTTATGTTGAGTCTACTGAGCCAAGCTGAGCTCGACTTATAAAACACTTATGCCGAGAGTTGACTTGTCTAGTCATTTCTCTAAGGATGGTGTTCAACCCGAAAGAGCTGAGATTTCATCTTACTCGGTAAGGTGAACGAGCATAAACTGAGTTTTTTACGAGCTAGACCCAGATCGTAGTACAACCATAATTCTAATTTATGCTCGAAGATTGACTTGTGTCCTTATGCGGATAGGCTTCCGTTTAAAATCTAGTGGGGCAATATGGGACACAGACATCTCTTCAAATGAAGCTACGGGGCCTACTCCGTCCACCACCCAAAGCTCCCGAGGCGCATCTATCCCCACACGAGGTTTGTGAATAAGTGATTGTCTGATAATGAGTAAGGAATATCCGTCTTTCTGCTAAACAGGATGGATTGAACTCATAGTTCATTAGATCCTAAGCGGAAAGGCTTTACTTTAAGCCTAGGATCCCAGTCCTTTGACTTTCACAGAAATATGTGAAGGATGTTAGCAAAATCAGAAGAACTTTCAATACTCTTTTTTCATAAGTGAAGTGATTTGGGGCATAAAAGATGCGTCTGATACAAGAATGGTTCACCCTTGTCTCCTTCGCCGGAGACTTCAAATGATGGGAATCCTCTCGATAAAGAAGAGGCATAGGCATCGCCTCTCGATCCAACCCCGTCTTCCCTAGCATCCCGACAAACTCTTGATACGAAATAAGCCTCCCGCCATAGTTGACTTGTCTAGTCATTTCTAAGGATGGTGTTCAACTCGAAAGAGCTGAGATTTCATCTTACTCGGTAAGGTGAACGAGCATAAACTGAGCTTTTTACGAGCTAGACCCGGATCGTAGTACAACCCTAATTCTAAGTTATGGTCGAAGATTGACTTGTGTCCCTATAGACATTATGATTGCATTCGGCAAATTGATTAGTTGGATAATAATAAATAATAGGTTCAAACTTCCAACTCCAAATTGTTAGTTGGTGAAGAGTAGTTACTCTAGTGACTTGGTCAAAGGCTTCAACTTTCAAACTTACAAAGAAAAAAGAAAGCATGCAGAGCAACAACTCTTTTAATTCTGATATTCACAAAAGTCAATCTTCAAATACAATAACTAAGAATTTTGGCATTGAATTCTTCAAATCACATCAAAGTACCACCCCCCCCCCCCCCCCCCCCCCCCCCCCCATTGAATTCGTGACTACATTCAACGTTACAAGCTTGTATGGTAATTATCTCAAATACATCTAATACTATAATAAGACGATTATTGATCTTGATTTTAACCGCTGAAGGAGATTAAGGAATTCCATTTTTGTTGAGAAAAAATAAACAAGAAAACCTGCAAATTTAGCAGAAAGTATGGGCAGAATGATTGGAAAAAAAACGCGTGGAGACGAATTCAATCTAAGAAGAGAAGGGATTTGTGATGGCACGTTAGTTATATGATTTACATTTGTTTAAAATATATAAATATCCAGAAAATAACAAGGAAATATTTATAATTTAATAGCACAAATAATTAATCATTCTATATTGAGGTGGAAAATGAAATAGGTAAATTACACAATATATTCCTTAAATAATCAATAAGTTTATTTTACCAGATCATGTATAATATATTACTTTCCAAAAAATAAACATCCTCTGATCTTTTATTTAACATATGATTATTATGATAATTTACTATAAATAATTTGACATTATCTAAATATTTATTATGATAATTTACTTAATTTAGTAATAGGGTTGTAGTAAGTGTAATTTAGGGGTGGTTTTGTGTAATATATTAAAAGATAATTTCATTTATGATATTTATTTATATTAATTTAATAAAATTTATTACGATTATTTAATTTAGTAATAGGAATTCCACGAGAAAAAAGTTGCAGCATATTGAAGTAATCTTTGCTTACCAAATTCCAACGCAGATGAGAGAGGGAAAGAAGGAAGAAAATAATTTATCAGACAGGAAGAGGGAGAAACCCTTTAGGCATAATCCCTGTCTGAAAGCGAAAATTTGGGTAGGGCAAAGTCAGAGTTGTAAGGAATTGTTGGTTTGATTCCTCTTCTTCATCTCTTTCACCGTCTTCTCAAATATTAGATTTCCTCTTTTGATCTCATATTGCGTTTACGGAGTTTGTGAGGTGATCGAAGGCATGAAGACTGTTGGGTTTTGAGTGATTTGGGTTGAATTTCCAGAGAGGGAGTGGATTATTTGGCGATTTTGAGTTCAGATGTGATGAACAGATAGAGCTTTTGTGGGTCTTTTTTTGTTTGATTTGAGGGTCATCTGGGTTTGTTCATGGCGTCAAATCAACCCAAGAAGATTTATCAAGCTTGGAAGGGCAATAATGTAGGGTTTTCCTATCTCATACACCTTTTTTGTGATTTCTAATTGTTTGATTGCTAAATATCCCTCTCTTTTGGCGTTTTTCATGTTTTACTTAGATTATACTGTTGAATGTTGATCATCATCATTATCGTCATATCTGATAACTCAATTTTGATTGATGACTGAAATTTTCTGCTCATAAAACTTTTGGGTTCTTGTGAAAAAATGTCAAAATTTTCATTTTGCATCTGGATGAATAATAATAGGCTGATTAATGCAGTTGTGGTTCATCTGCTGTGTTCAGTACCATAATCTTTGGGGTTCACCTTTTATTTCCTTAATTTTCTGTTGAATAAGTGGACTGATTTTGTATAATTGTGCTGACAAATCTCTCTTGGTGATTCCAGAAATTCTTATGTGGTGGGAGATTGATATTTGGTCCTGATGTTGCATCTCTTTTCCTTTCAACTTTCTTAATTGGTGCCCCTGCCATTGCCTTTTGTATAAATATCTATTTGAAGACTAAATGGTATCCTGTAGCGGCTGTGGGTCTAATCCTTACCATCTTGGTGAGTTATCTTTCTTGACTGCTACAATTGCTCATTATCAGCACACTATCATCAAGGCTTATATTGAGCATTGTATATACAAATGCCTTTTGTGTGTACAGGATTTATCATTTCTCTACATGACTTCTGGTAGAGATCCAGGAATTGTTCCGAGAAATGCAAGACCTCCCGAGCCAGATGAAATTGATTTAACAACCCCATCTATGGAGTGGGTTAGTGATAGAACTCCAAATTTGAAGCTGCCTCGGACCAAGGATGTTAATGTAAATGGACACGTTGTCAAGGTCAAGTTCTGTGACACATGTCTTCTGTATCGACCTCCCAGGGCTTCCCATTGTTCTATTTGCAACAACTGTGTCCAGAAATTTGATCATCACTGTCCATGGGTTGGTCAGTGCATCGGACTCGTAAGCTATATTGCCTTAAAATTTCGGCTTTCTATCCACATCTTACCTCTCAAATAACCTAATCATGCCTTCTTGCAATATTTCAGATTAACAGAAACTAAGTTTCCCTTTTTGATCTTTGCCGCAGCGAAACTACCGGTTCTTTTACCTGTTTATATCAACTGCAACTGCTTTATGCATATATGTGCATGTATTCTCTTGGATCAGTCTTCATCACCAAAATCATAACATCTTGAAGGCTATGGCACACGATATTCTCTCAGATATCCTAATCGTGTACTGCTTTGTAGCTATGTGGTTTGTGGGAGGCTTGACAGTTTTTCATTTCTATCTGATTTCGACAAACCAGGTAAATAAATGGGTCCTCTTCTGGCTTGCTGGTTTTTAGGTTCAGTAGCTGAAGCTTTATGGAGTCCAATGATGATAATATGATGAATTTTCTTTTTCCTGTTGTACTTGCAGACAACATATGAGAATTTCCGGTACCGTTATGATAAAAAAGAAAACCCGTATAGTAAGGGGATATTTGGAAATTTCAGAGAGGTATTTTTCTCTAGAATCCCGCCTTCTTTGAATCATTTCCGAGCACCTGCACCAGGAGATGAACCACCACCCATGCAACCTAATCCAACTCAATTCATAGAATCCATTGCTAGCCCAAAGGAGAAAATAGACATTGAGATGGGTTCTGCAGCAGATAGTGATTATTCACTTCCAAAAATCTTGCGGAATTTGGACTATGACTATGTGGAAGAAAATTTAAAGAGCAAAGAGGGTGGAGATGGTGCTATTGAAGAACTACCTGTATTTATTGAAGAGGAACCCAAGGCTTACTTTTCAAACTCGGTTGTTGAGGATGCGGAAGAAAAGTTTACTCCCATTGACATTGAGACTAATGATGTCTATCACGATGAAAGGCATAGCTCTCTGGTAGCAAGGTACACATCTTACTTTACCATGATCTTACACTTGAAAAGCATGGCTTCTGGAGACTGATGGTATATTTTCTGTGACAGGCATAGTGAAGAGTTGCCGCTCTATAGCAATGATACTTGATATGGTGTTGGACATTAAAGCGTTCCCTTTCATGCACATAGAGTGTATAGTTGGACTTTTCAGCATAAAGACTCAGAGAAGCACACAGTGCAATGTTGCAGCTTCAGATGATACACGAACCAGACAAAAGGAAGCAATAATGCTTCAAATTCGAATGCCTCGTGGTTTTTATTTTTGGTTTCCTGCACAGAGTGAGCGTTGAACCATTGTATCTTAGATTCAAGTTGAAGTTTGTAGGCACTTTTTTTTTTTTTCCTTCTACTTCTTTTCTTTCCTTTCTTTTCCCTCTCCTTGTGTAGAACCATGGGATTTTCGAAGAACCAAAACTCGGTAATCAAACTTGTTAGCCTGTTAGGTCTGTTTGAGAACATTCAACATTATATCAAGTGTGCTGCTCTTGAAAAATTTGAAGAACCCATAAAAAATTGTTTATATTTCTGTCTGTGACTGCATCATTCTAATTCATTAATAGAGATGCAAATACATCAGCAAAATGAACACATGAAGCATATAGAGCAGAAGGAGACGCAAAGAAAATGGATGCTGCAAAAAAGATAGAAAAATGGCATCCTCTTTCTATTATGCTAATCTCATTATATTTAAGATGCCAAAATGGCTATTCATAATCAATTTCAAACCTTAATCAACTCTCCACATTCTTCTGTACAAAGTTAACAAATGCAGTTGAGTGTTTCACCTAGGCCAAACCCTTTTTTTTCTATTTTACAGTGGTGTACAGAAGAAACCCAAAGGAGTGAGCTTTCGACAATTTGAAGGAGGCTGACCTGCAAATTCAGCAGTTTCTATAAGACTATCCGGCGAAATTCACCCTCCCTGGTTTTCTTGGACGCTGAGTTCAGCTCCGGTTGGTCATTTGCTTTTGTTTTCTTCGGGCCATCCTCCAGACCATTGTAATCTAGGTTTTGCAAGATAGGTGGAGGAATTGCCGCGCTATTAAAATTCATGGACCCTCCCTGGTAAGTCGGGCTACATTCGCTTTCTGGATACTCCTCTACTAGCACCCATTCCCTAAAGTTGATTTGGCTCTTTGGGGTTCGCAGGAGAAACACCTGTTTAAGGTTGTTTCCAAGACCTAAGTTGTATGGATTCTTATTCTTATCATATCTGCGTCGAAAGTTCTCATATGTTGACTGTCATAAAAACAACATGAATGAAATGAAAATGGAGATAAGATTTTTAAGTTTACCTTTCCACTAGCAAGGTTAAAAATTCACCTGATTTGTACACATGAGGTAGAAATGGAAGACGGTGAGACCTCCAACAAACCAGACAATCACGAAACAGTAAACAGCAAGAACAACAGACAGCACATCGTCTGACATTGTATGCCAGATATTGCCACCCTTGTGAAGAAGGTTGATCAATGAGAACACAAACACATAGATGCACAATAAAGTAGCTGATGATATGAAGAATATGAAGGTTCTGTAGTTACGCTGCAAAACCGGAGACAATATCAAGAAAAAAGGAAATACAATTGTTGCAAATTTCAAGATTTCTACAATTAGCATGGACTTACTTACCAACCCAATGCATTGACCCACCCAAGGACAATGGTGATCAAATTTTTGGACACAATTGTTGCAAATTGAGCAATGTGAGGCTCTTGGTGGGCGATACAGGTTACAAGTCTCACAAAACTTCACCTTAATCGTATATCCATTAACCTTGGCATCCTTCATTCGTGGAATCTTCACACTTTTACGTGTTACATATGACCGTATTGAACCACCCACTACTTCCTCTTCAATAGGAGCAGACATGTTCCTAGGGATGATCCCTGGATCCCCGACTGATGTCATGTAGAGGAACAAGAAAACCTAACATGATTTAGGCAAGAGGAGTTATGATTGTAACTTGCTGAATAATAAGGTGAAAAAATATAGTCTTCCTACCAAAAAAGTGAGGATCATCCCTACACCCAGTACCGTGCACCCAAAGAGGGGATCATCATACTCAAGTCTTATGAACATTCTTACGCAAAATGTTATTGCAGGCCCTCCGATCAAGAATGTAGTTAAGTAGAGTGATGATCCATCGTAACCGAACACCAGTCTCCCACCGCAGAGAAATCTCTGGATTGTGAAAATGAAATTCATCAGGACAATTTGTGTCATCTTTTCTGCACTAAGTTCAAGTTTCATACTGATGATTTCTATCCATTAAAGTTTTAAGAAATCAGCTAAGGGTAGAAGCTCAATGAAGATATAACCAAGGGCTTAAATTATATTTTCTAGCAAAAAGAAATATATCCCCAATTCACAATTTGAAATGATGAATATAGAAGAAAAGAACATACGTTGTTGCCAGGCCAAACACGATAGAGTCTCTGGGGTGTGGCTGCTGGCATAGATCGGCAAGAAGAGGTAATCGGTGATATTTTGTTATCGCCATTAGGGTTCATAATTTTGAATCGCAACCCCCCTCTTGTCTTAATTTTAGGGTTTCTTCAAAATAATCAAGGACCCATCAAAAAGAAGTATTTCAACAAAACAATCGTAAATTGCAAGCCTTACAACAGAAAATTCTGCTTGATGGTATTTGATGGTGGAGACTTAGGTTTTTAGCAGGGGGCTTCTTCTTTTACCCCTGCTATTCGTTTTTTTAGTATCCGTTGAAACGAACAATTCAATTCCTTTGCTGAAGGTTTGTTCTCCCCACCATCTTCTTCCCCCTCCATTTCTCTTTTTCTCTCTCCCTCTGTTTTTTTCTCTGTTTCTCTCCCTCCCATTCTCTCTCTCTCCCCAAACAACCAACGGTTCCAAATGACAAGAACAGTTTCCGGGTCGGATAGTCCGTTTTTTAAGTTGGCCCATTAGAACGAAAGCCCAATAAGATATAGTGATATGGGTGAAACGACGGCGTTTTAGTTTCTGTCGAGTTCAAGGGTGAGTTTTTACGGCTTATCCGGATAGACGGAACTTGCTTCACTGCTCAAGCGGGAGATGGCTGCTCTTCTCTCTCCTCTATGTTCGCTCTCTTTTCATCATCCATCCTCTTCTGTCGTCTTCTTCCCGAGTTTCTGTAAGTTCCGTCTCTCGCATTGTGTGTAAATTTTTCGATTTTGGCGTTGATGATTACTATTTCTTATGGGCATTTCGTCGAACAGTTGTGCTTTGAAAGTGTTTCATGAAATGATGCATTTTTTGCTTTAATTTTGCTAACTTAGCTCTATGTTGTTGTCTAAGTTGAAAATTGTCACCTTTGATTCAGCTTTAGATTGCTGTGCGTCCTATTATATGTTTCTAGCTGTTCAATTTGATCAATTGGATCATTTGGTAATACTGTACGATGAAATAGAATGTGTTTTTTATGCTGGGATTCAATTTGTCGTAGCCGTAGGGTTCATTTAGGGTTTCTTGATTAAGACCTTGGATTCTGATTCGATTTTTAGGTTTAGCACACTACTGGTTCACTATTGAGAACCTGGATTTTCTGCAACTGTAACCTATAGGTTTGTAAAGAGGGCGAATTTTGTTTTGCATACTCAATGTCACAAGTTTGGACTTGGATATCCTTGAATTTGTTAAGAGTTGATTCTCAAAAGTTAGGTCCTCATTGGCAATAGCTTTGTGTTCTGAACATTGTTGTTAAAATCTGAAAGTTTGGTGAGTAACTTCAACTGGTATATAATTAGGGGAGTACTGACTTCCACTTTCAGCCCATAGCTTGCAGGTTAACTGCATTTCGCTACATGCAAAATCTTCATATGGGGTTCAAATCCAAGCTTCCATTCCCCGAAAAGCTGCTGTTATTGTAAGAGCTACAAATGATGAAGCAGAATCAGCCACTGAAGGTGAAGGAGAGGAGTCCAAGGTAACAGAGGCAAACATTCCGGTTGAAAGCCTTCCATTAGAATCCAAGATGAAGATGATACAGGAGCAGAGGTTGAAGATGAAGCTAGCAAAGAAGATCAGGCTCCGTAGGAAGCGGCTTTTGCGCAAGAGGCATTTGAGGAAGAAGGGGAGATGGCCTCCTTCTAAGATGAAGAAGCACAGTAATGTATGAGAACAAAATGTTAACCATAGCAGGATTTGAGTCTACTGTCTTTCTTGTTTCTTTGTTTGGATGTAAAAGTACCTTTCCTGTACCAAATCTTTGTTATTCTATTTCAAATGTGAAAGTGTAATTTTTGTAACAGAATCGAATACCAATAGATTCAAGCTATTTATTGGGAATAATTATTTTGCTGATTCAGAGATCAATGCTCAGACGACACCCAAAAGATCAGATTGGACTTAGCATCACAAATTGACTTCAATGGTTGAAAACGATACATTTATTCTCATCACAATTCGAAAATGACTGATCATACAGGCAAAAGGGAAGCCAAGAAACTGCAATTAGGATATTTACAAGACAACAGCGATTAGAAGAAGGCTCGGAGAAGGAACTGCCTCTTTTTGCCTACAAGTTTGTCATTTCTATGTCAATGGATCAGGGAGATAATTAGAACAATGTGAGCCACTTCTCTACTTTTTTAATCCGTTTCCCTTTGAGAAAAGCCAGAAACTTGAAACTATTGGTTCCTAGATATGGCCACCAAAGATCCTAAGGTAATCAAACAGCTTGATCACCCTTGAGGATATTGAATTTACAAAGAGGGCATGTTGCATTGATCCGGAGCCATCTGCTGATGCAACAATAATGAAAATGGTGGTTGCAGGGAAGTGTGCACACTTCAGCGCCTTCTACATATTGCGTTAAGCATATACAACATTCCTACATACCCACAGAGGTGATCAGTTAATCACAATATGCACAACTGGACTTCAGCAAAAAAATAATGAGAATTGAGCAAGATGTGTCTTACACAATCTTCGGTATGTAAGGCAAGGCTGTTTGAACAGTTACTGTCGGCGCCATAGTGCTTCAAATCATTGTCAGATACACTAGAAGAAAAAGACTCGTGGAATCTATACTTGGGAAGCATTTCAATATCGTCTTCAGAAGCTCCTTCTCTGATTGTCATAGCATATGCAATTGCAGCTACCGGTATGCAGAAAAATAGCACAAGGCAAATGATGCACGCAATTCCTATGCAAAACACCATGAAGAAGATGTCTAGGGCTAGGTAAACGATTGCTAACCTGCAGTTCCAAAGTTGCCATTAGCAAGATGCGCCAATATTTAGGTATGACAAAATTCATAATGTATCATGTTTTCTTCAACAGTGATTCAGCCAAGATACTAGAGGATATGTTGGTGGTGGTGGTCCAGATAAGTGATTTATTCACCAAAAAGAAGACAGAAAGGTGGTTGGTATTGAATAGAATTCATTTTTCCAGTTTCTGTGCTTAACAGCCTTAACATGACAACAAAAGCTCAAGGAAAAGCTGTTTTCTACAATAAGCAAATATTCTAGTCCACATATGAGCTTCATTCAGACAGAAACAAAAACCAAGAAGGTCCTCACCCATAAAGGCAGGGTGAATCTACCAAAAGAGACGGGCCATCTCCGACAATCCAGTAGAATCCAATCACCCACCAAAATGATGATGCCAGCGTGTTCACCGTCTCTAGCTTCTTGGCAATGCTGAAAGAAGAAGTAAAAAGTGGCGTTCAGAATTCAACAGGAAAAGCAAGTGAAGAAGTTACAGCATATCATCAAACCCTAAACCAAAACACTTACAAATTGACAGCAACTACACTAAATACATTGAAATTGGTTGAACTACACAGTGAATTATTAAACTCTACAAGCACAAACATTGGACAATCCCATATAAGGCAACTGAATATATTCTAACAATGATCAAGGACCACAAAAACTCAATTGACTGCAACTACACTAATAAGAACCCAAACAAAAAAGAAAAGAATTTAACCAGCAAAACTGAAGCTCCTTACCTGAAGTAATAATTATAAGGAGATGAAACTCCAACACAGTGGTGGTCCCCATGGCTTTCTATCTTAAGCTTTCTCCGATAATCAAAATAAATAAAACCCACATGCAAAAAGCACTGCAAAGCATACCCACCGATCCAAACCCTAAGCGGTGTTGAAGGTTTTTCATTCACAGTCCAACCCAAAACAGCAACAGAAACCAGCACAAACGTCAAGTTCCATATCACGTCAAGAACAAGAACTGGCCTACAGTAATCATCATCGGACGTTTCGTCGTCTCCGGCTTCCTGGTAATCATATTCGTCGTCCGACCGGAGTTCTGCGTAGTCTCCGGCAATGTACCGGCTAAGGGGAAGATAGAAATGAAGAGTTGTTGATATTGAGTTTCTTATGATCGCCGGGCTCCGGAGGAACGTTTCCTCCATGGAAAGAGCAAAGAAAGAAAGATTGGAGTCGTGATTTTTGGCGATTTGGGTCGAACAGGGGAACCAGGAAAGTATTGAAGAGTTCTAAGTTTAGGGATTACAATTTTTCAATTGGGTGTGCTGAAATATTAATACTAACCTTTTTGGTCCATTTTTTTTCTTTTTTCTTTTTTCTTTTTGAGGGCTTTTTGGTAATTAGGTGGTGGTGGTGAGCTGAATCTCTTACAAAGTTCTATGATTTAGGTCAAAATTTCAAGTTGGCCATATTGGACATTGCCTTCACATTAATCATGTTTTGTGGGCTAAATTTAGTAGGGAAAACAAATTTGTATTATTATCAACTTGTGGGTTGTAATCATATTAAATATAGTGTTGTAATGTGTAAGTTTAGAATAGGTCATATATTTGCAAGTTTACCTTATAGTAGCACAAGCCAAATACTTGTTTTTATAACAATAAAACCTTTGATTTGGTTATTAAATCGGGTAAAGTCAACTAAAGATTATGGATTTTTAACTTGTATATAAAACTATTAATTTTCATGTAACTATAACAATCAAGATACACACGTTCCATAAAGCAATCCTAAAAACATTTACTCAATTTTTGTAGGTTTGAGGAGATTCGGGCATATTTATAAGAAATTAGACACATAGTGACATATATAAACTTGTTAGGTTCGGTAACCTCCTCATTATGACCTAAAATAAAAATAAACCAAACAAGTCCTAAACTTTTATTTATTGAAGTAAAGTTCATTGTATCTTCAGATCTCACTTAAAGACTAATCCTTTTATATAATTGTAATCAAAGAATTTGTTTTCTTAAAGATGATGAATTTCGTGGAAGATAATGAAGTGAAAGTGTCAAATTCATGTCGCATTAGGAAGTCATCCGAACAAAGTAGCAATCCACCACCACCACAAGCCACAAAATGAGGCCATTGTTGAGTTATGGTTTCCCATCAGTATATCTTTAGATTGGCCACATTGAGTGATGACGTCATTACCCATAAACCCTAATCCTCAAAATCATTAACTTTTGCTTCCTATTGGTAAATCTTCCCTTTTTTTTTCAAATTATTTTAAGCCCACAAAGCATAGCAGTAATTCGACCAGAAAAGCATATGTCTTGATCAACATAATATTCTATCTCCATCTATGATTCGTTTTCTGTTCAGGTTCATCTAGAAAGTGATTGTGCTTCTGCTAGTACTAAGCAAAATCATCTTCTCTGCCCCTACAAAATAGTTTGCAAAGTTTTCTTGAAATCAGGAACTCAATAGCAGATATTGAATATTGGGAAGATAGATAAACGTAGAAATTGAAAGCAATTAACAGCGGCAAAGATATTAGATGGTGAAATTGGAAAACCCCTTTCTTCACCCAACGTATTTCTTTCTCACAATTGTTTCTTTCCGATCTCCACTGCTTGTAGCTGACAAAATTTTCAGTTCAAAACAGTGACCTAACTACAGCAAATGAACATCCATATTGAATCCATTGGACCGCCATAATCGCCATTGATATTTCGCAGATAGCTTCGATCGTGATTGTGGATTTGCGGGAAACTGGAAACGACGTCGTATTTGGGATCGGAAGAGGTTGGTGGTTGCCGCTTTTTATTAGTTACTTCCCGGGGATTTGTGCCAAAACGCTGCGTTTAATATATTTTTATGATTTAGTAGTTAATTTAAAAGAAAAGTCTATATATAAATCAAACCCTAAATCCAACCCAACCCAGCTGATTATACTCATCGACTGCTGCGCAGATCAGTTGTAGCGGGGAACGATTAATCATGGAAGAAGAAAACGATCAAAAGACTCCGATTTTCAGAGATATAAGGCGTTACTATTGCCAGTTCTGCGGAATTTGCCGATCTAAGAAATCTCTTATCACCTCCCACGTTCTCTCTCATCACCAGGTATCCTTCTCAATCTATCTTATATGTTGTGATTAGTTTGTCAAATCTTCAATTTTGATGGGGGTTTAACGGATTCCAACTGAAATAATCTCAGGACGAGATGAAAGGGCAGGAAATTGACGAAGAGAAGAAGGGATTTAGCTTGAACGTTTGCGAAGAATGTGGGGCGGAGTTTAAGAAACCGGCTTATTTGAAGCAACACATGTTAAGCCACTCCTTGGAGGTACTTCACGTTGTACTGGATAGACTATGCATAATTGATCAATTGGGCTAGCTTAGAAAAGATTTGTTTGAATTGCTGTCGTATATATCTCTTTGTTATTTGTCACAGATCAGCAATTGTACATCATAAGTTAGATGTGGTATAGCTGGAGGCTGGTTTTGTTGCCTTTCCGTTATATCTGATGACTCGGGTGCAAGAATTTGATATATTCGTGCGTTTAATAGTTTTTTCTTTTTTTTTGGAATTGTATGTTCTTGTGCTGATAGTTGTGAACACCGCAGATTGAAGTAGCTTGAGGAACGTGTGTGAAGCATTGGATCCCGTATAAAGATCTCCAATATGCGAAGAGGCATTTGCACTGAGTAGCTTGGCTGGACTAGTATCAGGTGGGAGACCACCTGAGAAGCTTCGTCAAGAGGGCCTCGTACACGCACTACCCCAGTTTGACAAAGGTGTGTGAAGCATTGGATCCCGAATAAAGATCTCCAAAAATGCGCAGAGGCTTTTCACTAGTTACCTTGATTGGACTAGTATCAGTGTGGGAGACCACCTGAGAAGCTCTGTCAAGAGGGCCTCCGACACGCACTATGTTTTGAGGTTTGAGAACTATGTGTAGATATGAAGTATTGCATCTGTTTAAATTAACTTAATATTTTGCAGTTTTTGGTACTTATTCTAATTGTTTGTTTCTTTTGTTGCAGAGATCATTTGTTTGTCCTTTTGATGACTGTAATGCTAGTTATAGAAGGAAAGATCACCTAAATCGTCACCTTGTCCAGCACGAGGGAAAGCGATTCAAGTGTCCGGTTGAGAATTGCACCAAGGAGTTCACTATAAAGGGTAACATGGTGAGGCATTCAAACGAAATTCATGATGAAAAACACTCTTCCAATGAAGAAAACGAGGAGAAGAAATTTATCTGCAGTGAAACTGGATGTAGTAAGGAATTCAAGTATGAATCCAAGCTTAGGACACATGAGGAATCGCATAGTAAGTGTATATTTCATAATCAATTTGTTAGCTAGAAAGAACTTTCTTCAAAGCTGATCATTTAAATTTGATTGTGCAGTCAAACTAGACTCAGTTGAAGTTTTCTGTGCTGACCCGAGCTGTATGAAACCATTCACCAATAAAAAGTGTTTGAATGCTCATAACCTCGCCTGTCACCAACATGTTACTTGTGAGATATGTGGGACCAAGCAGCTTAGGAAGAACATCAATCGTCATCTTTGCAGTCATGAAGATCGTTCTGTAGAGTACATTAAATGCAGTTTTGAGGGCTGCAACCACAAATTTACCACAGTAAGATTCATTGATCAATGTGATTTCATTTAATCTCTGACGAAACAATGTTGCCTTTGTGGTTTGACAAATATGCTGATTGTAAATTCTTGCAGAAGTCCAATCTTCAACAGCATATAAATGCTGTACATCTTGAACTCAAACCCTATGTCTGCAGTTTTCCTGGATGTGGCAGTAAGTTTGCTTTCAAACACGTGAGAGATAACCATGAGAAATCATCCTGTCATAAATATGTGCACGTAAGGAATCATCGGTTTCAAGTATCTCCTTTGGACGTTCTTATTGCATTGTTTTTAAGGAAAATAAAATTTATTTCTCGTGCATGTGTATCACCAGGGTGATCTAGAAGAGTTTGATGAGCAATTCATGGCGAGGTCAAGGGGTGGTAGGAAGAGGAACTGTCCAAATTTCGAGAGCATGCTGCGTAAAAGGGTGACCCCACCGAGTCACTCCGACTCAGCTATGAATGACAGTGCTCAATATTTATCCTGGTTGCTGTCAGGTGATAGAGATGAACAAATGGAAGATTCTGAGTGAGCAGTGGTTTGCATATATAATCAGTCTGGAACGTATATAGATAGCTTATAAGCTTTTATAGCTTCAAGTTCTGGGAATTAAGCTTAAGATAGCTTAATCTTTTTTTTATTGTCTCTTTTTGCTTGTCTATGAGTTGCAGACTGGGAGAGGGTATATGTAAAGCATCTCTTTTTTACTGATTAAGTTTCTGGGGGTTGAATAAGATTCAATGCATCTCTGTAAAATGGGCTATCTTTAGAAATCAGTTTAGCACTTCCCAATGAGCGCAATTCTAATGTTTAGTTGTGCTAATGATCACCTTCATCGAATGATAAACGCATAGCAAATTTCCAAAAATCAACACACGATTAAGACAATGCCATAGCAAATGAAATAGGGTATAAAAGACTGCTTTATCGCAGCCAAGCTTGTAGGCATAATTTGTCAAAAGCTACTAGTTACAAGCATCGTAGTTCTCAAAGAAAAACAGTCTACCCATTTGATCCTTCGCTCGCCGACAAATAACGAGTCAACGGTTGTTGCTGACCAGAGTTATCTTGGCTTGGGAGGAAGTGTTAAAATGTACGAAAGTGGCAATATCAGCTGCATTACCAAGTGTCGTCCATATTTACAAAGAGGAACACTTCTCCTGCAAACAGGGCAAGAAATGAACTATAGGGATTGTTTGGGTGTTTCTTCAAGTTGTAGAGGAATAAACATTGCTATTAACACTGAAAGGGATGAATGCGGAGTTGGAAGGTAGTAAAGCCTACCGAAGTCAGCCCTACAAATATTTGATGAGTGCCATTATAATAAGGACCACCATTACAATCAAAAGTACCACCAAACACCAGCAAAAACACCCTCCTTTAGCGCGTCTATTCAGCATGGCTAGAGTCCGTTGCACTCGCTGCACCAAATGGGTACTGAGACTTAGTACTGATCGGATGGTGAACCAACCAAAACGAGTGCTAAATACTAGATATCTACAATAAAATGTTCAATGAAGTGGTTACATTGATCAACGGAACAACCAAGAGCTACTTGTTCGATAATTCTACTCATTAACTCACATTTCTAAAAGTTTTCAACTGTAATATGTGATTGCCACCATGGTTGTCACAAACAATCAATTATATGAAGCACAATTTTGCCCAAAAAACATGATATTATTGAAGGAAAGTAATGACAACCAACCTGCAGTCTGGAGTTCGTTGACTCCACGTGATCGTCCAAGGTATCCTGTGCATAGAACCAGACAATGGCATTAGAGATCTTATTGACAAGAGAATGCTGAATGTGTAATAGAATCAAAAGGAAGAAAATTTAATGACACACTAACTGAATCATACAATTCAAAAAAAAATATTTACCAGAAGCCTTGTCTGCAGGTGAAGCTCCTCATTTACTGCCAATGCAATGTGTTTTGTACTGATTACCGTCTCCTCTAGTTTCGCAAGGCCGTCATCTTGCTCTGTATCAAAAGCTTTAGCCTCATAAAGGGCACAAAATGCAATCAAACCAAGCTTAAGGAGGCCTGAACCTCCATTCTCATACCTTTCATTATCTGCCTTTGGAAACCTACGAGTCCATGGTTGTCCATGTCTGCAGCTTTCTTCATTATCTCATCTGACTTTGTATCTTGACCCAATAAGCGATCCTTACTAGCAGCACTATATGAGTTTAGAGTATTTGCCGATTGCTCCACTTTGGATCTGACAGTTGCCAGCATATCCTTTCGCTTATTCATCTCCTTTTCAGTTCTGTCAACAGAGATGATAGGCAGGCTTTAAAATGGGCGCATAGAAAATAATTGACGATATAGTAAATGCATAAAGTTTTACACACCAGATACCTTCAATACCAATTCAATGTAATACAACAAACTAGGGACTTTATGCGGCTACTTTAGAGCCTTGAAGTTTTACGTTATATTTGAACGTTCTTTTTCAAAATGAAATCTGACTGCCCCTGTCTTAAATAATAATTAGTCTGCTGATGCCACATTGAAACTTTGAATTTATACTCTCAAATATGATGTCTACAAATGCAATTAGTGTCTTAATCGCATTTAGTATAGGCTTCCGGCCTATATGAGCTTAACTTGCTAGTTAAAGATAAACAGTGCAATAGTACAACGTTAACTGCTTAAGGCTTCCTACAAAATAATGCAGACAGAAACTTTCCATCACTCTGTTCAAACCAAATCATCACCAATTCTAAGAGATAATTCTAGACGCTCACATAGGTGGTCTACCAGCGGCAAGCTGTGATCGGAGGAACTCAAGACTTTCCAACTTTGTTTTCAATATGGTTATCTTCCTACGGGTTGCCGAAAAATGACGTTGTGTTTGTGGTCCTGTTGGAGGCAAGGAGCTTGCATCTGACACCATAGCATTTACTTCATCAGCAAGTCTCAATGCCTCACTATATTCCCGCATCCATGCCTCAGATGGAGAAGCCATTTGACCTGCAGTTAAACAAAAGTACAAAACTGCTTCAGAAAACTCCTTTGATTAAGATGAATTAGTTTTGGACCCAAAAGGAAAAAACACAATGCAGCACAACACTAAAAAAAATCAGTCATCCACATGCAAGAATTCAATATTGATGAAACGGTGCCATATAATGCAACAATCATAGCACCAAAGTTGCACCAGGCATAGAGAGGATCGGTTGATAAATCATCAATAGACTGCTACTTGCTTGTCTCATTAGACCAGGTTGATCAAAATCCCCTTACTTTTATAAAAGAAGTTGAATGATCGAACACAGCAGCCAATCAAACGCAGGGGAAGAACTTCCAAGATTACAACAACGAAAAGAAAAGATAAGAAAAGAAAACAACATATTCCACATATTATGACCGTGAAAGGCAATCGATACAAACGGAACCCTAAAATTCCATGAGCGAATTTGAACCGCGAAGAAGGCAAGGTATATGAAATTATGGCTGAAGAAACACAAATTTGAAGCATACCTTGTTGGAAGATGAAAAGAGGGATTCAAATGGCGTTACGAATATCGATCAATTTCCCTTCCAAGACAATGAAAATGAGGAAAAGGGGAAAGCTTAGGGCGATGGCTTGAGGGCGAAAACTCATTTGTCATCCAGCGAATGATGAGCATTAATTGCTTTCCTGATATGATAGCTGTTGTTATTTACGCTATTACGCCTCTTTTTTTGTTTTTTTATTCCTTATTTGTTCTTTTAGTAGGTGGTTCCAATTTAGGCTGTTTAGCAATTTCCAAAGCACCCTAATGTGAAATTGTGAATATAAAAACGTGGTTTCTCGGGTGGAAATTGATATTTAACACAGTAACTACGTACTTGGGTGGCGTAGTAGTAATATTTAAAATAAAAAATAAAATAAAAAAATATGATTTATTTTTTTTCTTACTTCTACTACGCACGCCAAGTGCGTAGTTCACTTTTTCAATTTTTTTCAATTTTTTCTCGGACTCCAACTACGCACCCCATATGCGTAGTTGTAAACCAGTCATGCGGAGTTACGGTGACAAATAGTGATTTTCGCCGGTACGTTTTAATAATCCCTTATAAAAAATGTGAAGAAGAAAAAGAAAAAGTATTTTTAACAAGTTATAAGTTTATAATCGTACAAATAAAAGAAATTATTTCACCGAACTTAACAAAATTAACCTCCAAAACAAACAAAAATCATGGCATACTACAAAATATTAAAAACGAAATTGGAAAAAACAAATTTGTGTGTCTCGCAACTGTATGTGAAATATATGGTTTTTCGGCAACAAAATTATTTTGAATAATGAAACTCTGGGCCACGAAAATAAAGTTATTACTTTCATTAAAAATCAAATTCAGAATTGAAAAACAAACATAACTGACGAGTACGATTACTACATAAAACAACAACCAAAGATTTATAACCCAAACATAAGGAAAAAAAACACAATATTAAATGGGATAAACCAAAACCCGGCTTCTTTAAACTTAACTTTGATGGTTCAAAACTCGATTCGGGAATAACATCTATTGGATATGTAATCCGGAATCACAATGGTGATGTTGTTAGCCTCGACGCAAAAAAATCAGTTCGGTTATAAAAGTTGAAGCCCTTGCCCTCAAAACCGGGTTACAAGAGGCAATTAGACTACAGATTAAAAAGATTGAAATCGAAGGTGATAACTTGTGTGTAATCAAGGCACTCCAAAGTTTGTGGAGCTGTTCGTGGGAGGTCGAGATGATTATATCGGACTCCATACTGGATCTTCGTTTCTTTGACGAGGTCCGTATTAGACATATTTTTCAGAGAAATAAACTGTGTTGCTGACCGATTGACCCATCTAGGAAACTCGACCTACAACAATAATTTTTCTGAAGACCCCGAACTTTGTGTTCTCGTCCGCAATGATGCTTTAGGTTCCAATCTAACCGCTTTTCATTTTCAAAAAATAAAAATAAAATAAATTATTGCTCTAAAACAAGAAATAATAATAACAATAATAATAATAAATGAAAATTTCCTGGATTTTTTCACAACCTTAATTTTGATGGATTAAAACTGAACTTGGAATTAACGTCCATTGAATTTGTAATCAGAACCCACAAAGAAGATTTGGTTAGTCTCGATGCTTAAAAAAATAATTTCAATTCAGTAATAAAATCCGAAGTTTTTGCCCTTAAAGCATGATTGCAAGAAGCCATCAGATTGCATATCGAAATTAAGGGTGGTAATTTATGTGTTATCAAGACACTCCAACGTCTTTAGAGTTGTCCTTGGAAGTGGAGATGATATTATCCGACTCCAAACGAGATATATTAGTTCTTTTGATGAAGTCTAGATCAGGCACGTGTTCATAAAAATAACTGTGTTGTTGACCGATTGACCCATTTGGAAATCTCTACTCCCAACACCAATTTTTCTGACGATCCCGAACATTGTGTTCTCATACGCGAGTATACTTTAGGTTGAACTACCTCGCATAGATAATATAACTTTACCGCTCTCCGTCATTTAAAATTTTTAATTGATTATTTAAAACACATTATAACTTTCTATGAATTTTAATATTTGCGTAATTTCCTTATAAGTTACTTTCATAAAAGTTCTACTTCCCGCATTGAACTCAAAGGAGGGGTTAGTGACTTGGTGACTCCCGTTGAGCTCTACCGGATGAATTGAAAGATATTTTTTTAAAAAAAATTAAAAAAATGTTCACAATTTAGCTTATTTGTTAGCATAGTAGTTAAAAAGAAGAAGAAGAACGTAAATAAATTTTCATAATACACCATCAACAGTAACTTTTTTTTCATGAAAGGTTTACTTCTATATGTCTATATCTTTTGAGTTTTGAAGCACGACTTTTTTTTTGTGACGAGTTAAGTTTGGAGATAAAGCCCAACCCAACAAAGCCCAGTCCGATAAAGCCCACATGCATTATTTGGATGACGCGCGGAAGACGAAAGCATGACATAAGAAAGAGTATTGGTGGACAACGGGGGAACAAATCCACCGTTGAGAATAGTAAAAGGAAAAAAGCACGAGAAGCCAGCGATCGAAAAAGCATCGTTAACGTAACCTTAGATTGTGACACTTTTGACAATGACGGCCCAAAAGTCAGCCACTGGACCCACCAAGTAGGGCCCACGGGGCCATACTCTGACCTCATGTATTCATGAAAAGCCACAATCTTTAAATCTTATTACTTTCCTCTCATTCGAACTTTGGACCTAATTACAAATAAAAGTACTATTCGTAGTAATAGTATATTAATTTGATTAATTTAGGGTTATTAGGTCAACAAGTCAATAACTACTCCCACTTATTTGTCCCATCAAATTCATCTAAATAACATGCTTTACTATGAAAATTTTGAATCACTGACCTAAGTAATGACCAAATGTGTCGAAGCTTTTATTATTCACTATTTATACCCAAGTTTGCTGAAGTTATTGGGTAGTCTTTTACGGTTTTTCTTTTTTTAATTTTTTAATTTTTTTTATATTTATTTTTATGATATTTAAAAGTACAAACTTATCAAGCTGAAAATACAAAGAATTTATTTTTTAATTAAATATGATTTTATAGGTTAATATTTATAATATATAATTCGATAATCTACCATAATCTTAGTAAGTTTTCTTCCTGTAACTTATTAAATGAAAAAATATATATAAATTATAATAAGTTATCATAGTGTTTGTAATCTCGTGCTCTTGACGCTTTTGAATTTTGCCATGTCAATATAAGTGTGAATTTCGCATATTTGAGCGTACATGTATGTTAAATTCGAGTCTAGTATATAAGTTTATTGTTTTATCTAAAACTAAATTACAATAAGAATCGTTATTAGGCTAACTACATTTTATGTGTAAAAATAGGACTATGACTCTTCTTACGTATGAGATTATTTTTATAGTTATACACAAAGAGATGCAATCGGTCTTATATACTAGTTTAATTATCTCTTTGTAATCGATGTGGGATACACATCTCAACACAACCTCACAAGTACAACTAGAAAAATAAACCATGAAATTGATAATTCGATAAACGGATCTATCATCGTGTTATCTTCACAACTTGTCCACGAGACGGAGTACAAGTGGTGACCCCTCTATACTTTGACGTGATATTAAAACGGTTAATCTAATATTAAATTGTTCTTACGGTTCTAACTCGTGAGTTACTGAGTTAGCTATTCAAAAATTTAGACGTTAGATCCGTTTATTCAGACGTAAAACTAAACATGTACCCTTAGTTCAGTTAACCATATATACCTACGGAAACGTACTGAATTCATGTTATCGATTGATTTTGATGAAATTTTATTAAATTTACGTGTTCAAGTTGATTATATACCGTACCATATAGAATCCAAAGGGCTTGATTGCGATTAAGGTGCATGTGGCTGTGCCGTGGCGCTGACACGGAGGACTTTCAACGGTCAAACTAGATTAACATTAAAAAAATATATATGAAACTGAAATCGAAATAAAACAGCGGGGTTAACGATTTGGAGCCGTTGGATAGGTTAAACATGACACGTGTGAAACGGACAAATCAAACAAGGAGACGGCCCTAGGTAGGTGGATACGTGTATGGGGCCTGAGCCCACAAGTCGGGCTTCTTCTGGGACAGACCAAGGGGATGAGGTGGCAGCTACCACCAGCCTACCCGGCCGACCCATATGGCCCGGGCCACCCCAATAAATATGCAGAACCAATGCCTCGCATTAAATCTAAATAATTTTTTAATGTATAAAAATAACTAGTTTAATTCCCGTACTAAGCACGGAATTGTTATAAATTAATACATTAAAGTTGTGATTATATTTATAGATATATTACTGTAAAAAATTGACTATAAATATTAAAAAAATAAAATAAAGTGAGTAATATGATCGTGCATCCAACTATAACAATATTAAAAAAAAATTGTAAGAAAATAGTACATTAATGAATATTTTTGTATAAATATCACGTATAATTATTAGTGGTAAATAGGTATAAATGTGGCATAAAAATACATTGGACAATATTTATTGTCTACTATATTATTTAATTTCGTTAATTGTATATTGTCTTTCTAAATATATAAGATCACAACATCTAAATTAGGATATATTATCTTCAATTATATCAAAATAATATTTTTAGAATAAAAATAGAATAATTAGGTGGCACAGCGTGAAGACAACATGTGAAAAAATATGACATGGCTTAATATAAAGATGACATGTGGCGAAGTTTAATGTGGTGATGACATGTGACATTAGCCACTTCTGTTTTAGTATTATACTAGTGTAATACCCGCACCTTGTGCGGGTTTGGAATAATAATGGGTTAGATGTACAATGTGTTATTATATGTTTTTATTGTTTTAATTCCATATATATAAATAATGTGATAAATAATTATATATTAGTTTCGGAGAAAGTTGAACAAAAATTAAAAGATATTTGTAGGTCAAAAAAAGTAAAGGTGCAGTTTTGTTCAACAAATGTGAAAATTTTGATTTAGCAAATAATTTTTCGATTGATAAAATATTTCTAAATTAAATGTTAATAGTAAAAAAAATATTTATATTATTATTTGATAAATTTAGAATTAGATGTTATCTATTATCTTATTTTATAGTTTTTGAAATATATATTAATATTTATATAGTTAATTAACGTAAAATAATTTAATTAAATAATTAATTCTAATGCATAGTTAATTTTTTGGTTGATTTAAAAAATAAAATTTTAATTATGTATTTACAATTTACAATATGGTAGTTAATGCTATCAATTTTAGGCAATTGTTTTTTCTATCCGATTAAAATAATAATTTAAATTACATATTTACGATTTAATATTTACATAAGATAAAATAAATTATAAAAAAAATTACTAATATAAATTACTTCAATTAAAAATATTATTATTGAATCAAATCTATAGATACTTTGATAAAAATAAATCACGTACAAAATTAAAGGCCTGACATTTAATAAAGTTTATTTAAATAATTTAGTAGACTATTTTTGCTGAATAATTTTTAAAAAAATTATAAATTTTAATTTATATTGCTTAAGAAATATTGTTGGGTACTTTAACAAAAATTTTTAAATAATATTTTAATTTTTTAAATTTATATTGTTGAAAATATATTACTGGATTAAAAAAAAAGTTTGAGAAAAATCTTTGATTTTTAAAACTTAGAAAATTCCGAATTAAAAATTTTGAAAAAAGGTTTGAGAAAAATCTTTTACTAAAATCCGTGTAAAAGAACTCGATCAGTTAAGATTTGTACAATTTTATAATTCTCAATTAAAAAAATGATTATAATTGGGTTTAAATTATGCGATATAGAAAATATTTATTTAAGTTATATGATTTAAAATTCTGACTTTTAAAAAAAAAATTGGCGGACGAAAAATTCTGGCGGCGACACGTGACAATAAGTGCGTCCGCTTTAATATATATAAGATATAGTAGATGTTAAAATCTTGTAACGTGAAAAAAAATAATTTAAAGTCAACGGAATTTTTCAATCATTAGAAACAAATGACTCTAATAATTATTATGTAGAATCGGTACTTGTAATTTATATACACTTCATGTTTTATACTTTTTAGTTGTGTAGTGATTTAAATAAATATTAAATAAAATACATACAAAGATTTAAAATTTGTATTAATAAAATATAAACATACAGTAGGATTGGACAATATAATTTATCTATATATTATTTTATATAACAAAGTTAAAATCTTATACAGTTATTCAATTTAGAAGAAAATATTAAAAAAAATTTACTATGTAAATTAATACTACTTTATATTTTAATAATCTTAATTAAGAGAAAAGGGTTAAAATCATATTCCATAATATTAAGATTACATTGGGTAAAATGGTAGTTTTAAAAAGGAAATTATTAAAACCAATAGTTCATATATAATTTTAATTGGTGTAAAAATAACATAAGATCAATCTCTTTTTATAAATGGCAACAACTTTATCATCATCTCTATAAATAAAATAAAAAAAATAAGTCAAAGAATGATGTGGCACTACCTAAAGATGCCACTTGGCGAAATATGATGTGGCTTAACGTAGGGATGCCATGTGGCAAAATCCGAGGTGGCTTAATGAGGGAACGACAACTGGACATAATTACTTCTGTTTTAGTATTATATATAGTAGATTCAGAATATGATAACTATCAAATATGGTTCATACATTGAAAATAACTACATATGTAAAATATGAATATAATAAAATTATTGATTTATAATTAAATATAAACCTTTATTTACAACTATAAAAATAAGAAGGGTGAAATGGGAACGTATGCTCTTTTTGTAAATGAGACCAAGAAAACTCTTTTTATTTTAGGTGACAAACTATGCCGCTCTTATTTATCTATAAAGATTAATTAAAAGGGCAAATTGATTATATCAATTTACCCAAACTCAAACACAATTGTCTTATGAAATTCCAATTGTTTTAATGTAAGACCAAATGTTTTAATAAAAGCCTAAATATTAATAAAGCTCATATGTTTTAAGAAAGTCCTAATATTTTTATAAAGCACATGTTTGGTCTAGTTACAAGGTTACGCATTGACCCAATACACAAGCATAAGACAAGGCCTAGTACACAAGTCTAACACAAGGCCCAATACACAAGCCTAGGACCGGGACCAATACACAATATTAATAAATCATGTAGTTATTGGGTTCCGAACGATGAATGAGAGGCCCTTCCTCACCCTTATACCAACGGGAGTAATTGAACTTGTGTATTCCATTATTGTTTTTTGTAATGTTATACTTAAAACCGAATATTTATATACAATTTCAAATACACAATGTTTTTACACACTTCCATCGTTTACAAAAGTTCATTATTTACACAAGGTCAAGTTACACAATATTAATTTTTTTTGTGTTACATAATTGTTTACACAAGGTCGAGTTACGCAATATTAATATACAATTTCAACATTTGCTTCTGCATCCATCCCAATCGCTTCCGCACCCATTTGTGTATACATAGATAAACCAATGCTTGTTTGCTTGTTTTCCTTGGTCCTTTTTTCGCTTATTCATTCTTAAAGTGAACAAGCAGAGTTACTACGAGATTATCATGATTATAAACTTTTGGTTATGAGTAGTTCTAATTACAAACGGAAATCACACAACCAACTCTTCAACCAAGAGTTGATTTATCAATATTGTACATGATTTGAGTTTAAGAACCGGAGTTTTAATAAAATATGGATACATTTACAAACTTTACATACATAGATGTCAACCAAAAGACAATTTGGGTATAAGTATGCAGTAGTTTCAAAGACCATTAGATTAGAAACACCATGAGCGTTAAGCCATAGAGCTTTTAATTTCTCCCCATGATCTAACAATCAAGTTCCGTCTTTTACAATCCCCAAAGAATCTTCCCTGAAATAGCCCAAGACAATTCCGTCGGGAGGTTGTTCTCCTATGTTTTGAACCTGCACGTAATAGCAAAAGGACACGGGCAAGTTCAAAATTAAAGTAGAAGATCTGAAAAACATCTATAATAATTGTTCTCAGCATGTCGTGCACGTTCATATAGTTGTTGTTAGAGGTATTAAAATTAAAATTCTCATATTCAAGGAACTTATCAAAAAATAGATGAAAAAAAAATAGGTTCCAACAAAGATGAGAAGCACACTCAATGTATCAACTGTACTTGAAAAGTAATTGTAGAAACAAAAAGCTCATGCGTATTCACTATTTTTTGGATAGCCTAATATGCGATTTGAAACAGAGGAAAAAACCATACAAGCTAGATTTGATTCTAAATGATGGATAGGTTGATTAGCAGACTCATAAGTCAATTAGACGAGACCATAAACACTTTAATTGAACCAAAAACATGGGATATGACTCTCGTACGTTTACTTTTAGCAAAGAAGGAAAAATCCATCAACTTAAATGGAGTAACTTGTCAATGAAAATGGTTGATTGTTCATGGTAAAGGATCAAACAAAAGTCTATTTGGTTCCAAAAGAAAACAAGTTCTCGATAGACTCCAAACCCGTCAAAACAAAAAATTGTTCGGTTGGAATACTAAGATGAATACACCATTTGTACGTTCTTCACAGCCGAAGCATGTGTCTTATTCAGAAGAGACCCCAAAGGGCCATGGTTTACATAAGAAATTAAGGGAGAATAACTCACTTAAGGGGAACAGAAATACATCGAAAAGAAAATTCACATGCCGAAATCGAAATCGAAGCATGAGGAAGAAGAGGCTACTCCTGTCCAACGAAAAGACGAAATAACATATTGTAATTCATGATTAAATTTGAAAGAGAAGGACGAGGAAATAGATGAAATCCATTTGTGTGTTCGGGATATTACTTGTGATCTTTGTGAACAAATAAGTAATAGTCATTGTGTAGAATGCTTGTGGCCATGTAATTAGGATAAGGGAGATAGAAGTGGCGGTGAGGATAGAGAAGAAGGATTTTCCTTCTACTCTCATCCTTGACTTAGTTGATGTGGACTATGTGTCATTCGTATGTCTATTTTTTGTGAAATTGAGCAAAAGTCAAGGGTAATGACAAGATTTCATGAATAGATAAGGAAAGTGAAATTTGAATTTTGCTGAGATATTGAAACCGTATCTACTTTAGTATAGATATATAGATATAGATATATATAGATATAGATAAATAGATAAGGAAAGTGAAATTTGAATTTTAAAATATTTATTTGTTAATTAAAAATTAAAAACTAACAAATCAAAACTGTAAGAATCCGGTCTTTAAATTTAACAACTTTAATAATTAAGAATCAGATTTTAAAAATATATTTTTAGGGAGTGATAATTTAGTAAGATATGGTGATTTGGCTGAAATCCTAAAACCTTAAAGTGTCACGGAATCCGTAGACTACCATAGTTATATAATAGATAAGTCACTCAATCCGCTACGATTCCATCTAACAATAGACTTCAACTTAGGTCCCTATGATTGTTGGTAAATGAATTATCCATACTTTTATTCCCTTAAAGTCCTTCGCCCCCCTTCATTCACCACTAACCGAAAGACCCCTTAAGAGTTAAGATCAAGTTTTCCAAATATAGACTCCATCATATCACACGTATAATTATTCAAGTTAACTAGTAAATCCCTAGTATAATAATTATACTACAAATCTCCATTTATCTGTCTCGTATGTAACAACATGAAGGCATACAAATAAATTAATGTTAGTTTTTTTTTTCTTTTTCAAAATCATAGAATATACTTTTATAATTTAAAAATAATTATAAAATATGTTTATGTATAACATTTTGTGTTAATCTTTTAATATTTTTAAAAGGTCAAGTTATTTACAATGCAACTAGATATATACTTTTTTTTTAGAACCGAATTTGTTGTTACATAACTTATATGTAATAAGACCGCGTATCAGATATAAAAATAAATAAAAATATTGATAAAACAAATAATTTTTTTTAAATTAATCGAAAATAGAAAGAAAAATATCCAAAACTAATGTGTAGTGTTATAGTACCTCAGTTATACTCCCTCCGTTCACAAATAATTGACGTTTTAGTCTCGTATTTTTATTCAATAATAATTGTCATTCTCTTACTTTACATATTTCTAATAAATTAAAAGATAAAGAAATAATTAAGAATATATTGATATATTTCATAAGTTCTTAATAAGTGTACAAAAAATTAAAACGATAATTATTTGTGAATCTAACTATTGTGCTTTTCAAAATTGACTTAAGAATGTAAAAGGATATGTACGCAATGACGCACAACTATGAGGGATCCGAACTTGACCAATACACAAGGTTTGGGAAAATGCATATAGCTAATTTGCCACTAAAAGTATACTTTTTTTTAGTTTTCTCTCTTTTTGTAATTTGACAAAGTCTACGATCAATCCCCCTCCCCTTTGGAATAAATAATATTGTAATATGTTTCAACAAAACAACTAGATGAATGACAACGCTTGACATTACTATGATGTAATTAGTGTATGAGAATTCTTTTTCATAATAGATATTTAAAAAATGGATTAGAGTTATGCAAGAACATTGTTAGATATTTCTAAGATGATTAACGTTTTTTATTTGTACAAGTTAAATTTCTGTAATTTTTATCCACACATAAAATATAACTGTTTTAATAGATTTTGTTATATTGTTTATCTAAATTAAGGAACAAAAGAGAAATGCAAATGAGCAAATAAACAAGGGATTGCAAAATCATAGATGCATGTGCATCTTGTATTTCGCGATCACAAGACCGTGCTCCTCAACCCCACTTACGCAATTAGTGATAAAAATCAAGATTATTTTTACCAATCGAACGATCCTTAAAAGTAAATTTTCTTTTAAAATGATAATTACTCACTTCTTACGGTAAAGGTTCTTAGATGATCTTATTCAACTATTTCCGTTTGGTTGTAACTCCGAAAAAAGACAAGGATTGGAAATGAATATAGTTTATATATGTTACTTGTTTATAGAATCATATCTTGTGCCTTCATACAAAATGTCTTTTTTCTCCGATTTTATTTTCCTATAAGATATCAAAAATAATTCTTTTTACCAAATTTACTTCAAACCACAAGGAATGATTCCAAAAAATTTCATAAATAAGGGTATACATATGAATTATATTTGCTTACATTTTGTTTCCAGAGTAAAAACCAAACGAACCCTATATAACAATCGAAATATATATTATATTAATATATCCGAATATATATATATCTCGAAATATGTTGTTAAAATGAAACATACATGTGAATATAACCACACAACTACTTATTGATTATGTGTTGATATATTTGAATATTTATATATTAACGATAGGATAAACAAATGTTACAAATGTGTATCTTGTTACAACCAAATATCTAAATTAATATATTGATTACTTACCTCACTCTTCACCAAATATTAAAATATAATGTGAAATATTATCATTATTACACGTAAAAACTATACAAATATTTAATTTTATTGGCATAAATTTTCAAACATCTATATTGTTACTGTTGTGGTTAACCTAGGTGTAAAACTATTCACTGATAAATATATAAATATGCTTACTAATTCAGATATTATTCTCAAACATCGATCTTTATCCTTAAATTATTTAATATTAAATTCCAAGGTAAATATCGCGAGACCCGAGTCAGCCTAACATATCACCTACCAATGTCATTACCATATTCTTATAATTTGTTTATTTTAATTAACTAATAAAAAATAAAAATCTTTTTGACTTAGGTAAGCACGTACTATAGAGAATAAAATGATTTTTAATGACAAAATTATATATCAATTCTAGAAGAAACATAGAAAATAAAAATAAAATAAAATTGGGGATCACGAGCTACGCATTTGGCATGGACAGTGGGCACGACAACAAGATCCGATCGCATAAGACGACCAAGTCCATCGAATTTGTTTAATTAAGTTTTCGTTAATCAAGATGGTTTCATTGAACTAACTAGTCAACTCTTGATATTTATCAGTGTTTTACAGCAAATAATAATATATTGCTTTTATTAAATTAATGATTTCCCGACCCGAGTTTCCTGCAAAAGATTTATATAAAGTGCAAATCATTCCTCTACATTTACTATAAAACATTATGATTTTTATGATAAAATGTCAGCAATTATAAAAATATTTTTAAAAAATGTATCTCTTATATGAATTTATTTTAACTCGAGTTTTTCTCCCTTTGTTATTTTAACTCGCGTTCACATATTTTTTTTCTTTAATGATAAAGCGCGTCACAATGCGTCGGAGAACATTGTCTCTCCTTCTAATTAAAAAAAAAAAGAAAATTAATTTGGAATGATTTTGCTCTAATGTATTATTTTATGATTTATTTTTAATTTATGTGTAGAAAAAAATTAATTAGATAAACTATTATAACAACAGTAAGTGATTTTATTCAACCATGTTCTAATTAATAAGAATCTTTATTCATAAAAATATTCCCAAATAGATAAATCTAATATTAATGGACATATAATTTATTGTGAAACCTTATTAAGGGTCAGTTTGTCTACGGAAGATTATATATTTTAAGAATTATAATTATAAAATTTAGAACATTTCATAATTAAATCCTAATCGGACGAAAAAATAATCTTTCAAATGATATCAATGTAACACCGCAACCTTCAAGATTTTCTTCTACCAAACGCACATTATGTAACGATTTAGAGGTATATTAAAATTTCCAAAAATTTATGCTCGACATTCTTCAACCGTAATATATATATATATAATAGTATTATTTAAAATTGGAAAAGATAGGCAAATCGATGGGACACGGAAGCTAGGTAAATTTGTGGTTCTATTGGACCTAAATTTGAAACCGAGATGTTTATTGATTAGTTGAAATAAATAGTTATTGAAATGAATTTTTCATCTTGTAAGTTTGACGTATATGAGATAACGAAATTTATTACAAATGTAAGTATAAGTTTATTAAAAATGTTTAAATTGTTTATATTTGATCATCATCCGTACATTTCAATTCGTAAGCTAACTTTCAAATAGATCCTTAAAGTTAGATATCGATAGTTCAGCTAAAGTTACGCCCTTTTTACCGTGTGGATCAAAGTCGATGAAAAGCAATATATGTGGGTCTTGGTACCTCTTTATTAAAGCATTTTGTTTGTAAAGCCAAGTGAAAATATATCATATAGATTAAACTTATTCATTTTGTTGTAAATTTGTAATCATGTAACGAAAGTATAGTTATCATCATATAAACTTCAATTGTAACTGTAAAAATTAGACTATGTTATGTTAAAGTCCGACATAAATTTACTATAAAATATAGAGAAAAATTCGTAGTATTTATCGAAGTTATATGTAAATATAAACATATGTGTTACATCTTAAAACTAATTAACAATATTATATTTGATATTGAATTCGAGTCATCAAAACTAAGATCATGCAAGATTGATTATACACTTGTCAATATATTAAAGTATTCACTAGAATTCTAGAATATAATCATGTCATCAATCACATCACCACTCTATCTAACATATATTTGTAGATAATTGTACGATGACACATACAATGACGCCTCTATATTTTAACTTTTATTAAATAATATTTAATAAAAATCCTTAATTATACGGATATATTGCCCTAATTAAGGGTGCTTTAGATTTTTTTACTCTAAAAAATTGCGAAAAAGAGGATTTTGCGCACGAAAAAATGCGAGTTAATGATAATATTAAAGTGAAATTACAAATAAAAAAAAGAAAAGTACATTATAAACAAGCCACCGATCCAAATTCCCCCTCTACAAAATTAGAAAAAAGCTATATAAGTAGAGTAAAATTAGCCAAAGAAAAAGGAAAAGAAAAGCAAAAGGTGAGATGATTGTCTACAACGCTTTCCACGAATCAAGAGTGGGGAAGCAAGAGAATCCATCAAAACCCAATACCCCTTGATGGCCGACATCCACCGGCGCTGCAGGCTGAGATGACACGTCACCGCCTCCGAGGCCAAGTAAGAACGCGGATGTGTCAAGCGTCGGAAGACACCCTTGGATCCTCCCATTAAAGCTAGCTCCTGCGAACCTTTGGGGCTCCGGCTTAAGAATCTGCGCCGAGAACGACGTCGGAATTTGACCTGTCGGTGGAAACTTGACACCCGTGATTTGTTGGACCATTTGACGGAAGTTGGAAGCGTCGGCGGTTATGTATGTGGTGGGGTTCTTCTTTGATGCCCTGGGTTTTCTCTTCCCAACCCTGCCGGAAGTTGATGGGCCTGGTCCGGATCGTTTAGAAACAGCGGTTTCGGGTTCTGACCCGGATCCGGATCCGCGCGGAGTGTCCGAGTTAGGATTGGGGCTGGGCTTCTTATTGGAGGTGTTGACGACGGCGGTGAGGACGTCGTAGAGAGAAGAGTTGTCGGAAGGTGAGTTTCCGGCGGCGGAGGACCAGAATAGCCATGGATCGAGGCTGGTTAAATTGTCAGTGGAAGCCATTTACGAATTCAGCAAAGGGGTAGTGATTCGGTTTTGGGGAGCAGAGGTTGCTTTTTGAATTTTCTGTTCAATTTTGAATTGATCAGAGAGATTTGAGGTTGAAGAGACGGAGACGAGATAAAGATAACGAGGAGGGAAACTGGAGGCTAAATTTTGAAGGAGCGGGGTGGGAATAAATAGGACGGCGCAAACGCGTACGGCTTAGCCACGTGTATACTCATTTTTATTTTATTTGATTTTTAAAAAATAAACTCGTGTATTACTCGTGTCTTGCACGGAATTTGTTAAAATATATCCTTAAATAAATTAATTTTAATATTATATGCAATAATTTACATTTATGATATCAAGCCTCAAATTGTAAAAAAGTATTTAAAATAAATAAATAAATATTGTTTATTTTTGTTTAAAAAGTCTATCTTAATAAAATTTGGTATTGATAATATGTTCACGGTTATAAGAATATAGTAAACAAATTCGAGTAATAGTTGGAATTTAAGAAAAACAAATAGATATCTCAAAATTTAAATACTAAAATGTATAATTGAACCGAAAACACTAATAGTAATTATGTTTTTTGAATTTCAAAAATTTCATAATAAGTGGGTCAATAAATATAAGCTTTTATATTTTTTATAAATTAATTTAAATATTAAAAAAAATCGAATACTATATTACCTAAAAATATTAAGTTATAATAAACCAATAATTTATAAAAATGATTAAAATTAAATCTCAAAAAAGTAATAGGTTAAAATATATAATGGATATATTTATAATATTTTATTGTAAAAATTAGATTGAGCAAAAAAAAAAGGAAATTGAGATTACTACTAAATAACAAATTTTCATTTATTTAAAATATATAAAATACAATATTAAATTAAAATTTTGATTATAGAAACAAATTTGGAGATACTTTGAATAAAATAAATCACCTACAAATTTTAAAACCTGAAATTTAACAAATTTATTTAAATAATTTGGTAGACTGTTTTTGCAAAATATTTATAAAAAAATATTTTTAAATTTTTTTATTTATACTGTTGAAGAAATATTATCGGATATTGAACAAAGTTTTAATAATATTTTGATTTTAATTTTTTTTTTAATTTGTATACTGAAGAGATATTATTAAATTAATAAAATTTGCGCTAGGAAAAATATTTGAATTTTAAAATTTTAGTTATATTGGTGAAGAGATATTGTTGGGGATTTAGTTAAGATTTAGTTTGCGATGGATTCAATTAATATTTGATTTTAATATTTCGTTAAATTTTTTTAATAAATAAACTTAATTAATATTTTGGTTGGATGCGGTTAAATGCTAAAGTGACACGTGGTTGTAAACATTTTTCTGCGTGACACGTGGCAAGGAGTGTTACTCCTATAATATATTAGTTTTAATACCCGTGTCCTGCACGAGTTAGACGATAATTGCGTGTCATAAAAATATTTGATAATTCATTATGTTAAGAATTGTCTTAATTGTTATGTGATATTTGTTGTAAGACTGTAGTTTTCACAGTATGAATGGAAATGAAGCAAGCATCCAAATCCTGCAATAACAATCGGGAACGAGGATTTCGGGACAATATCCTTTGAGATACTTGAATGTCAAAGTTAGTATCAATCCCCAAAAAAAATAGGGTTTATTAAATTAAATGTTAGGGTACGTGATGTGGACTAACGAATAGATGACATTGTAAAATTGATGAGTTGATCTTACGAAGCTGCGTCAAGTATCAGTTCACGGGTTGTTTTATTATATAAGATAGATAAAAAGTCATATGTAAAACATATATTAACAAAAAATAGAATGATACAACAAATCATAAAATTTAATTAATAATATTAAATAATAATATATTAAAATTTAAATGAAAGAGATTTACTTAATATAAGTAGTATGTCAAAGTTAAAAATTATAATATCAAATAGTTAAATTTAAATAGTGAATTACCTAATTGTTAATAAGATTAATAACATATGTCAAGTTATTAAAATAAAAATATTACTATTTTTTTTTTTTTTAAAAAAATTTAAATAATAACAACTATCAATTAAACTCAATAATACCAACTTTAAAAGTTGTTGAAAGTAATACATACTATCATTGTATTTATAAAAATAATATAACTTAATTTTTCAGAAAACAAATTCTAACTCCGATTTTAATTTGACAACTAATTTTTTACATGTCATTAAAAAAATTAGGATTATGAGAGTAATGTGAATTTGTTTTTAAAATAAATCAATATGTTATAAGTCATAATTTAAATAAAATATATTTAATTTTTATAAAAGAATCGCAACTTTCTTGATTTTTTTCGGAGTTTTTTTGTTCTGATTTATTAAATACTTTTGTGTAAATAAAAAAAGAAATTATTAAATTTATTTTCTTTTTATTAAAAATTTGATATTATTTTTTTTAAAAATAATATTTTGGGAAAAAAATTTCGATTTTTTCCTTAATATTTTTAATATAAAATTTATGAGTTTTATATAAAATTATTTTAAAATATCTGAAATTTTTTCTAACAAATATTAACTATGATTTTTTTATATGTAAAAAAATTTATTCTAAAAAAACTTTTTTTTTCTTTCTTATATTTTTATTTTTTAAAAAGAAGAAATTTTTTTGAAATTCTGTAAAAAAAACGAATTTTAGAAGAAAAATAAAATAAAATATTATGTTTCAGAAAAAAATAGAGTTATAAAAATTAAAAAAAAAAAAAGATTTTTAAAAGTTTTAAGTAAAACAATAAAATTTATAATTTTTAGAAAGTATAATGTTCAATTAAAAATTAAAATTATAAGTTAACAAAATATTAATATTTTTAAAATTAGATTGCAAATCTTAACTATTTCGATTTTTAAATTATAGTTCATTAAAGGTCAATTAACAATATGCGGGATTAACAAAAAAATTAGTTGGTAAAATATTTAAAATAAATTCGTAAATTAAATATTTAAATAATTTGTTTAACCTTGTGGGATCTGGATTAACAAAAAATTAACACGTGTAAATTTAATGACGTGGGTAAGATTGATTTGTTTACGGACTGCTATATACCTAGTATATAGATAGATAAGATTGATTTGAATAAGGAAATAAAATTGACTGACAGATTAACCACATGACATGTAAAACAGTAAAAGAAATTTCAATCGAAGAAGAAACAAGAAAACAACTCGATGATGAGTCGAGTATGACAAAAATATACGAGATGCAATAAACTAATACCACATCTCGGCGCTAAGTAGAAAAACAAGAACCTTTGTATGGTGAATGTAACGCTACTTGAAAAAACGGATCACTTTATTCTTTTCGCTAATATAAAAATCTCAAACATAATCATATAAATTAATCAACAAAAATCACGTTCAATTACATCTCATTGTTTACATTTGTAACATTTTTAACAAATTTAAATTATTATCTTATAAGTACCCCTTAAGTATAATTAATAATAAGTTAATATGATTTCAAATATATAAATTTTGATTTCTTTGTGTTAAAAGACTAGAATGATCCTAGATGTTAGACTGTGATTTCTCGTTCTCGCTTTCTTTAGGTTTTCATTTGTTAGATTCTATTCCTAGATAGGTTAGATGTTCCCAGCTTTTAGTTTCTGATGACGTTCGCGGGGCTTCTTTGCCCCGTATTGTTAGACTTTGATTCCGTTTTCATTTGAGCTTTGGGTCTCTTTCTTAAAAGTAAAAACAAAAAAATCTAGAATGATCAAATTTTACAAGTGTGGTTATTTTCCATCCGAATTATCTATTTTTAATAAGAAAAAACAAACAAGTCGATATTGATCCATCCATTACGATACATTGAATAAAGAAGAAGAAGCAGTTTGATACTTTGATAGGTAACAATTTGAAAGTGTTTTTTTATTTTTGGAATCATTTTCAAACCAGTTTGATAGGTTACAACTTATTAATTGTACTATAAAGAATAAACAACAATTTTCTTCATAACTATTAAATTCTTCGAACTCATGGATCTTTACCTAAAGACCATTGTACAAAGACCTGATCAAATCTTAAATCTTAAGTGGAATTCAGGTGAACTGCATACTTCAACTACTCTTGACTGCTTCATGATCGCATCTTCTTACAACTTTGAACTATCATATGAACTTTTACAAAATTTAAGCAAAAAGAAATGTAATTAAAATGGATAACCTTTTTTTTAAAATTTTTTGAAAATGGATAACCTTTATGCTGGATTTTACATGGCTTTCCAACATACGCATGAAAAATTACTGTAAAGAAATGTGAGAAAATAAGTAATTAGTGCAAATTGGAATAAATATATGGGCTTTAAACAAGGCCCATTAGCGTGGAGCCCAATAGGCCCAAAACAAGTAAACTGTCGCTGTCTGGCGGTGTGGACCCCTGGTTGGCCTAACGGTTTTTTGTACGAAGAAAATGGCGGGAAATGAGGTTTATTTTTAATTATTTTATAATGAAAGAGATGAATTCAATTAATTGACAAATCTAAGTGAATCGGAAGGTCACTCCCGGTCAATCTTTAAAGAAACAAAATAACATAAAAGTACTCACGAGAGCATGAGACATAAGTTTATATTTGTTAAAAATTAACCACATTTATTAAGAAAAGAATCGGCATAGTTAATCACAAGAAGAGAATTGTAAAACAAATTTGTTTTAAAATTTGATTTTCTTTAGATATAAGTTCACATTCACTTGATAATCATCCCTCTTCTATCAAAAAGGGCGTTTGTAGAAGACTTTCGTGGAGTTCTCGTTTATTTTTATTTATAACGGGTTAATGTCCTTCTCACCAAAAAAACAATAAGAGAATATGAAACATAAAGATCCGGTTCGAACGACGGAGTAAAAAGGAAATGAGAAAATTGGAGTAAAGGAATGCAAAGTGAACATCTCAATTGAAGATAAATGCAGGGGATAATCATGGTTAACAATAGTGATAATCTCGTGTTTGAACAATTAAATTTCGATCACACTGTTCACACATGCAAGACTCCTTTAGAAGTAGATAAACTAAATTCGGCGTCTAACAACTCAAAACCGAAACCCATAAAATTTTAAGAGAATTCACATGATACTAGATTTATTATTGGTTTAAAATAAATTTTATGATAAGAATAATATTTACTTATAGTTTTTATTTTTATTTTTTGTATATTGTAACTTGATTTGAATTTTTTTGTTCCTTACCAAAAATGAATAAAGTGTAGAAGAAATAATTTAATTTGGGTGATGTGTAAATAGTTAGCAAAATCTTGTTTGATCGGAAAGAATCTAAAATCTGAAAACTGATGAATATTCCTCCAAGAAGCGATTGAAATGCAAGCAAGAAGACAGCTCGATCCAATAAACGCGAGTCTCGACATCGGTCACTCCCTCAACGACGAAGTCGGAACTCAAGTTCTCTCTCTCCTCAGTCCTCGTTGCGAAGTTTACGATTATCACTCTCTCTCTTCAAATCTGTTACATTTTTCTTTTTAAAGCTAAAATATTTATGGCATTTGGAGTTTGTGATCGCACTTTAGCCTTTTCTCCATTGAAGCTTTCGATTACAGCGGGCTCTTCGCGATTCAAACGCAGGTTAGCTTTCTCAGTACAATATTCTTGGCTAGAATTTCGATTCGTCTGTTTGAATGACGCGATTTGGATTCTGATCCCAATTACTGGTACAAAAATGGACGGTTTGATCTAATTCATATTTTTAGAGGACATTTCTGAATTACAGATATGTATGTTTTGCTCATACGTAATCCGATCAAGATCAGTTTTGTGTTAGTTAGTTTTGGTCGATTTGAAGCGTTTTTGTGTGTACAATTTCGGGTAATGGATGCATGAACTGACTGATTTAGGCTATGTGCTTTGCCAGATTCCAAGGAGTTTCATCTGGATCTGACCTAGTTGTGGCTTGCGCGTGGATACATGGCGGAGCGGGAGTTGTTTTCCGTTGACAATCCTGTCAAATCAGTGACTGTAACTTTCAGACTACCTTACTTTACCCATTGGGGCCAGAGCATACTGGTTTGTGGTTCAGAGCCTTTACTCGGTTCATGGAATGTTAAGAAGGGCGTTCTTTTGAGTCCAATTCACGTCGGGAGTGAACTTGTTTGGCGTGTGAGTATTGACGTTCCCAGCAAGTTTGGCTGTGAATATAGTTACTATGTGGTGGATGATAAGAGGAACATTTTGAGGTCCGAATATGGGAAGAAAAGGAAGCTTTTATTATCAGAAACTGTCCAGGATGGGGAGCTTGTTGAGCTTCATGATCTATGGCAGGTGTGATTACCCATAATATTTCTTGTACATATGCGTCCTAGTATTGTTTTCATTGATGACCATGATTTGCATTCTTATTCTTTATTTTCCTTTATCTGATGGTTGTCGGCCTCCAGTTTTTCTATGTGAAATCATAATATGGTTCTCTATCGGGAAAAATCAATACCTAAGTAAAGGACAATTGGTCATATAATGCTTCATAGTTTTGTTGGAGTGCGGCTTATGTGCAGAATGTTTATACAGTACTTAACTTGAGTACTCGACGACTTACACTTCTGAACCTGTTCAATGTTACAGCCAATCGAGGCTATATCTATTATTGGTGGTCTTTGTTTTGCTGCTTCATTTAGTTAAAAATTGATTTGCTATTCTCCTTGCTATTTGTTTTCAGGCTGGCTGTGATGGTCTCCCTTTCAGAAGTGCATTCAGTGATGTGATTTTTCGCAATAGTTCGAGTTTGAAAGTGGAGAGACCCCTGGGAGTATTGCAAAATAAGTTAGACAAAGGAGGTTGGGTTTATGGTCTTCATTTGTAACATTCTTTTCTAGTGTTTGTTAATTCTTTCTAAGGATGCTGAAAATATCTGATCACAAACAGAATCAGTCCTTGTGCATTTCAAGATCTGCTGTCCAAAAATAGAAGAAGGCACATCAGTGAGTTATCTGATACCTCGACTTTTTTTTTTCTTCACGTCATAGCGCCTCTTAACTTCACTAGAATGGCTTAGATATCTAAGGTTTGATCGATCTTTACAAATACTTGCAGGTTTGTGTGATGGGTAGTTCAATGAAGTTAGGGCAGTGGAAAGTTCAGGATGGCCTTAAACTTAGTTATGCTGGTGAATCAACCTGGCAGGGAGATTGTGTGATGCCAAAGAGTGATTTTCCTTTAAAATATCCTTCCTTTCGAAGACTGTCTGTTGCATAAATTGATATCTCCATTACTATATACTACTCAAATAACCTGTATATTCAACTCTTTTTTTCATGGATATTTCTTTTCCTTAATGGCCGTCTTACATACAAGTACAGCAAGTATGGCAAGTCAGGAGACTTCTCTCCCGAGATAGGCTCAGATAGGGAGCTTCCTTTTGACACATTAAATGGCCATCCAAGATACATTTTCCTCTCAGATGGCATGATAAGAGTGAGCTATATAGTTACACCAAGACAACAAAATTCAGACATTATTTAAATGAAGAACAAAAGTTGGCCCTAATGCAAATAATAAATGCTTCAGGAAACTCCTTGGCGGGGTGCTGGTATGGCTGTTCCTATGTTCTCTGTGAGGTCAGAAGAAGATCTTGGAGTAGGTGAATTTCTTGACCTGAAATTGCTAGTTGACTGGTCTGTTGCGTCGGGATTTCACCTAGTTCAGCTTTTACCAATAAATGACACCTCTGTGAATCAGATGTGGTGGGATTCATATCCTTATAGGTATGATTTGATTTAAATTAGCTATTAGAAATTCCCTTCTTGCAGTGGAGCTCCATCTTTCATATCTTGATGATGTTAAATTGCACTTTCAGTTTTCTCCAAAACTCTTCATAAAGGTAATTAATATTGGGTTCCCCTCTGCAGCTCTTTGTCTGTCTTTGCATTGCATCCACTATACCTGAGAGTTCAGGCACTTTCAAAGAATATTCCTGAGGAAATTAAGGTGGTCCTGATCCATCATATCTTGTTAGTCTTTGTGTCTAATAGGAAGATTTTTATCTTTTCAAATGATAGAATATTGTGGTTGTTTTCCGTATGTTTCAGTAGTTTATTTGAAGTTCTATTCTTGCAGAAAGAAATTGTCAAGGCAAAACAGACTCTGGATGCCAAGGTACTTCCTTTGTTTCTTATATTGTGTGCTTAATTTTGTATGCTGCATGGTAGGTGTCACATCACCAGATTTTTTGAGAATGCTATTATGATTTTCTTTCAGAAAATATCAATCTTGACATATTGTCATATACTCTCTGATAAATGGTTATAGTAGGATTTTGTATCAGCACATCACTGTTTTGTTAAAAATTGCTAATGCATTTGCTCAAGCTGCATATTTTTTTCTTCCCATATTCATGTTCAATCCATCGTGTATCACTGTTTTTGTGATCTTGCTTATGCACTTTTTTTGCATCTTTCTTTTTTCTCTCCTCTCTAAATCCCCACCATAATTGCTGCTAGTTTGTATGTTGTGTTGCTGGGTCAGTTATTAAAGTTACACGTTCACGTCTGATCTACTGCAGGAAGTTGATTACGAAGCTACATTGTCTACCAAGCTTTCAATTGCCAAGAAAGTATTTTCTCTGGAGAAAGAGTCAGTACTTAAGTCCGACTCCTTTCAGAAGTTCCTTTCAGAGAATGAGGTTTGATGGATATAATTTATCCTTTCTTATTTTTATTTGTTCCATTCATTTCATTTTCTTTCTTGCACAAACTAAATTTAGTTTATTTTGTGGTTTTGCAAGTCTGAGTTTTTCTTTTTTTGAAAGGAATGGCTAAAACCTTATGCGGCATTCTGCTTTTTGCGGGATTTCTTTGGTACTTCAGATCATAGCCAGTGGGGCCGCTTTTCTCGATTCTCAAAAGAAAAGGTAACTCATTTGATTCTTTATTGTCTTTGCAATCATTCAAATAGGTTGAATTCGGAGCTTCAAATTGAGCACAAGTGTTGGAACCTTGATACCCTGTGGAGCTAATAATTAGCCATACAATTTTTTTTGAGCCAAACAATTTCTCATGCTTTCAGCTTGAAAAACTCACTGCAAAAGACTGCATTCACTATGAAGTCATCTGCTTCCATTACTATGTCCAGTATCATCTTCATCTACAAGTGAGTTCTTGTTATTATAACCTCTTATGCTTTACCCTTTTATGCCGATCATCTAAAGCACATAATATTTTGGGATCATTAACTTGCAGTTGTTAGAAGCTGCTGAATACGCAAGGACAAAGGGGGTGGTCTTGAAAGGAGACCTCCCAATTGGTGTTGACAGGAATAGTGTTGATACCTGGGTCAATCCTACACTATTTCGCATGAACACGGCAACTGGAGCACCCCCCGATTACTTTGATAAAAATGGACAAAATTGGGGGTTTCCAACTTATAACTGGGAGGAAATGTCAAAAGATAACTATGGGTGGTGGCGTGCTCGTCTGACTCAGGTTTTATTATTGTATGATTTTCTGTTCTGATTTCTTGGTGATCATATGGATTCTAATAATGTCTTTTTTCCAGATGTCTAAATACTTCACAGCTTACAGGATTGATCATATCCTGGGATTCTTCAGGATCTGGGAGATTCCTGGTCATGCAAAGACAGGTCTCCTTGGGAAGTTTCGGCCATCTATCCCTTTGAGTCAGGTATAATGTCATTTTCTAGTACTGCTATGTACATTATTGGAGGATAATTACTGATTGATAAAATGTTCTAGTAATATGGATGAACCAAAGAGTGATAGTTTTGACTTATGTGATGGTGCTTTATCTCAGGAAGAACTAGAAAAGGAGGGGATAAAGGATTTTGACCGTTTAACCCAGCCATATATCCGTCAAGAATTTTTGCAGGTGGATATCCAATCTTGTTAGTCTTTGTTGAGTACTTATCTGATCACTTATGTTCTAGTGGACATCTTTTCATCTCTTAATATATTAATCAAATGTTTCAGGAAAAATTTGATTCTTCTTGGAAAGTTATCGCTTCAAACTTTCTGAATGAGTACAAAAAGTTGTATTACGAGGTAAAATACTCTGCATGAGCTGTATGGCACAACAGCTGTGCTTGGACCTTCACATTAAATTCAATATTCCATTTCGTTGCTCTTGTGTATCCAAGATTGAACAGATGATATGTTAGTAGGAGCATCTTTTTATAGATAGTTATATGTATTTCATAGTTAGATTGATGGATCTCTTTGTCTCTATAACTTTCATCAAATTGTTTCAGTTTAGGGAAGACTGCAACACTGAGAAAAAGATAGCTTCCAAACTTGAGGACTTTATGAAGGAGTCACCTTCATTGGGAAGTGAGGACAAAATAAGGCGGGATCTCTTTGATCTTCTGCAGGTTGTGGAATTAATAAACAAAATAAAAGCTGTCACTTATATTTGAAATGATCTACCATTTTCCATGCCCTTTATTAATGCCTAATCAATCTTACCTTCACATTTTTGTGCCAGAATATCGTTTTGATGAGTGACGCAGAGGATTCAGGGAAATTCTACCCTCGTTTCAATCTTGAAGATACTACTAGTTTTAATGATTTAGATGATCACAGGTATCTGCTTCTATCCCTCACCGCGGTCATATTTACTACATGAAAGTTGACTTATAAAATCTGGTTCTAAACCTGCTTTGTTACCCGTACATCAAAATGCATATACATTATACATTAGCTGCGTAGTTAATATTCTCTGCTGCTGTTACAGTAAAAATGTATTGAGAAGATTATACTATGACTACTACTTCCATCGACAAGAAGAGCTTTGGCATGGAAATGCTATGAAGACCCTTCCAGTTCTCTTAAATTCGTCGAATATGCTTTCTTGTGGAGAAGATTTAGGAATGATCCCTTCTTGTGTCCATCCTGTAAGTTCATCTTCCCTTTACCTTAATAAATCTTTATCCTTATTATCCTCTTCTGCTGCCCAGGCTCCCGATATTGATATTGAGATTTGGTATATCTTGCAGGTTATGCAGGAACTTGGTTTGATAGGCTTGCGCATCCAACGTATGCCTAGTGAACCTGGTTTAGAATTCAGCATTCCATCTCAATACACCTACATGACTGTAGGTCTTCCCCTTCAATTAGGCTCTAACATATTCCTTGCATTTAGCAAGCTAGAATTCAGAGCAAAGTTAATTCTATAGTTGCTGAATAAGGTAGCCTTCATTGTTCAGGTATGTGCTCCTTCATGCCATGATTGCTCTACACTGCGTGCTTGGTGGGAAGAAGACGAAGGCAGACGACGTCGTTATTTCAAGGATGTTGTAGGATCCGACAAGTCACCACCCAGCCAGTGCATTCCTTCAGTAGCACATTTCGTCATACGTCAGCATGTTGAATCCCCAGCAATGTGGGCAATTTTCCCTCTCCAGGTACCTTAATGAGCTTGATCTGTTGTATAGCATCAACAAATCATATTTACACAAAATACAGTAAAATCCATCTGTCAACTTTTCCTAAACTGTTAGGATCTGCTGGCACTGAAAGAAGAATACTCAAAACGTCCTGCAAAGGAGGAGACAATCAATGACCCTACTAATCCAAGACACTATTGGCGATACCGTATGTCTAACCCTTTTTTATCAATACTCGTCCCCAACTTTGTGTCCCACTCATCTGATCGGCTCACCCCATCCTAAAATTATATATTATTTTGTTTAATTGATTTTTTTTACATTTTAAATTATTGATGAGCCAATCAGAAGAATCCTAAAATTATAAATTATTATGTTAAATTGAATTTTTTTTGCATTTTGAATTATTGATGAGCCAATCAGAAGAATGAGACACAAAGTTGAGACATGTAACGAGACAGATTCTTGAACACAAGAGTATGCAATGACAAGATGACAAGATCCCTGAAAGCTGTTTTGTTTCCTGTTGTAGGAGTTCATGTAACACTGGAGTCTCTGCTGAAAGACCAAGAGCTAAAGAACACCATCAAAGACATCGTGAAAGGAAGTGGAAGGTCTCATCCACCTCTTACAGAAACGACGAGTAAACCAACACAGACCAAACCAAAGTAACTCGCGAAAGCAAGCAGCAGGAGAGCAAGAAGCTGCTCCTTTGATTAATAAAGAAGTGGAGGAGAGAAATTCAGCATGGAAAGCTCCATCTATGAATAAGCTGATCATCAACTTGTCTTTGATTCTTTATAGATGATGAGAAACAAGCCAGTTTTAAGTGATGCTGTGATAATGCAGCTAGATGATCTTAAGATGTAGCTATTATCAACTCCTTTCATTTTTTTCTCTTTTGTTTTATCTGAACTTGCCCACTAAAAGAAAACATAAGTGGGTTGTAATAATAGTTTTGTTTGTTATAATACACAGTTTTATTACATAAATAATTTCTTTGTAAGACTATAATTTCTTCAGCGGAACTTCTAAGTACACGGCGTAAAAATTAACAAGTGCACGACGCTTACGGTTTCCGGAACCGTCACGGTTTCGAAAACCGTAACCGTGGAAAAAAAATCCACGGTCACGGTTTACGGAACCGTAGCAGTTACGGTTCCCGAAAACCGTGACAGATTTACTTCATAAATTTTAAATTTTACTAATATAGGGGTAAAAAAAAATTCCCACGGTCACGGGATCCATGACCGTGTCAGGAAAAAAAATAATATATATATATTCCATTTTCTACCACGGTCACGGTTTCCGGAAACCGTAGACGTCGTGCATTTGTGAATTCTTCCGCCATGCATTTAAAATCGCCCTTTCTTCAACGCCAAACGTGACAATTGAGACAAGATGGCTCTTTTTTCGAATTCGGTTCAATTGAGAAAATTCTTAACCAAGCATTTCAAATTTAGAACATGTAAAAATCTTATATAAAATTTTAAGAAAACTAAAATGAATGTAATTTGGTATTAAATTCTTACATATTTACTAGGATCCAAAGCTGGATGTAAAAATCTTATATAATTGAATTTTTAAAAGTAAAACGTATTATAAAAAAAACATCGTAATATGTTTAACGAAAAATAAACAAGCAGTTAAGGATCGCGTCTTTATATTAACAAACCCGATATTATACATTATTTCTAATTTTAAAAGTTACAAAGTAAAAATATATTAAAAAGATCGTAATATGAATAACAAAAAAAAAAAACGGTCTAGGACGCGTCATTTATTAACGAGCTCGATACTATACCTTTTTTAATTTAAAATTCGAACAATTGCAATTTAAATTTTACGAAGTAAATATATAATAAAAACGTTGTAATATGTATAGCAGAAAAAAAAAGAGGAGTCCAATACCGCGTCTTTGTATTAACGAACTTGATATTATACATATTTTCTTTAAAACATTTTGAAAGTTACGAAGTAAAAATGTAATAAAAACATCGTAATATGTATAACAATTTTTTTTAACAAGTGGTCAAAGATCGTGTCTTTATATTAATGAACTCGATAATATATCTTTTTATAAAATTTAAATTTTATTAGTTTCATTTTAAAAGTTACGAAGTAAACATATAATAAAAACATCGTAATATGTATAACGAAAATAAATAAATAAGCGGTTTAGGACCACCTCTTTATATTAACGAACTCATATCATTTTTTTCTAGTTTAAATTTTAATTATTACATTTTAAATAACAAAAAAAATAAAAACAAAACAATTATCAAATTAAACCACAATTAGTGATCTATAATAAAATTTGAAAAAGAAAGAGTCTAATCTTGCATTTTTAGTAGGCTAATAGGCTTGTCTTAGAAAATTTGTCATACTGGTAAAATTGTCTCATATTTTGTTAGTTCAATAAATATTTTAATTTTTATTGTTGTTTAGGTAAAAGATCCGATGTTTATGTACTCATATTTACTAGGTGATGTTAATCATTTTATTTACATTGTTTAAATTATTAAAAGTTCGGTTGTTTTTTCGAGCACGGCCGAATGAAATGCTTTATTTTTTCAAATTGTTTATTTTTATTCTTCTAAATTGTCAATAGACCCGTTTTAACTATTTTTTTGGTTGACCATAAGATAACTATGAGCTATTGTGAATGTTACTTTTAAAAAATATAAAAATACGTGTATAGCTAAAATTTAAACTAAATATATCAAATAACATAATATAAACATTTACAAAACAAAACAAACGTACTCTGTTAGATCACTTTCGATAGAAGGAGATTATCGAAATTATAGGGTTGAGAGATTATTCTAGTAGGTTATTCGACATTTTTTTTTCTAATTCACTTCAACTTGGATAGATTATTGAGTTTTATTGTGAAATTATAATCTTCCATGTAATCTACCTAAAAGAACCGCACTAGAACGTTTAGAGTCTCAGACCAAGCTTTAAAAGTTTTTTTTGTAGGCTATGGCTATCATTTGACTTGTCTTCCTAAAAAATCCGAGTTCTTACATGATCAATGATGATCCTTTCACATTAAGCAAATATATTTTCCTCGTAATATATTTTTTTCCCTAAAACTCCACACATATGATCGTTTCATGTGTGCTAAGTGAAGATCAGGAACATCGAGATCGAAGGAGACTGCCTTCTGGTTATTAACTCTGTTAACCGGATTTGGAAACCTCCTTGAAAACTAAATCTCATTTTGTCTGATATTTTATCTATTCTGTTGGGTTTCTGGCAAGTGAAGATCATACATGTCTTCAGGAAGATTAATGATGTTGCTGATAGGCTTGCTCTGTTGGGACACGATTGCTCCCTACCTTCTTGCTCGTCTACTGGTCCAGTTGAGGATCTCATCCGCAAAAATGCCTTAGGGAAGAGAATCTCGAGGTGATAATCTTTCCTAATTTCTTAGTATAAAAAAAAAGAAGACAATATACTATGATATGACCTTCAATGTTTACACCCATAAAACATATGCTTTGTGCACTCGTATTATGATTGTACAAGGCATTTACTAAATACGATCATGTAATTTGAAGTATATATAATATTTGAATGAAAAGCTTGAAAATGGAAAATACGGTTGGCAGGAAAGGAAAAAGAAAAGTGAAGAAGGGATTGGACTTAAATTAGAAAGAAAATGAGCGATGACAACGCAAGCAAAATAGGAAAGGTAGGAGAGAAGACGGAGAAAAGGAAGAAGAAACAACGAAGAAGAGAAAAATAGAAAATGGGTCGAGATTTATCAAACATAAAAAAGGATTGGTTGTTTGATTTTGTCGAGTTGTTTAAATTAGACGTAGAGAAGCACAAGAAGAAGAGAGATAGGGGAAAAGGGGAGGGAGCTTGCGCCTTTCTGGAAAAAAAACTTTGATTTTTTTTCTGGGGAGACATCACTTAAAAGAGTCCTTTCTTTTTCTTGATTGTCTCGCGCTCCCTTTTTTTATTTAATCGGATCTTGCTGTTTCCATCTCCCTGAATGCCTTTCCATTGACTCTTTTCTTTTGCGTTTAGGGTTCGTCTTTCTGATTTCCCTTTTTCAATTCTGTTTTTTTGAATCCGAATTGATCGTCATTTGATCGGACATTGTTGTTCTTTTTGCAGTTCAAATTGGGGAGATGTATGCCGAGGAGCGAGGGACTGATTGGTATGTACATCATGCCATGGCTAAATGTTTTTTTTGTTACAGATTTTGACATGTTTCTAATTAGGGTTTGTTGATTGTGGGTTTGTTTAGAAACCCGGTGATATGAATGTAGCAGCGGGTTACCGGTGGTTTTAGTAATTGGGTCAATGTGGATTAGACCAATGTGGTTTCAGGGCTGATTCTTCATTGTTGCATAAGGTTTTTCCTCTTGTTCTATCACTCTTTATTGAATTTTTACTGGTTAATTCTGAATCGATGACTTGCATTTAGAGCATTCTATATGCAATGCATATTGATGTGTGAAGAGTTGAAGCTTTGGAAGATACTATGTTGAGTTTCAAGGTCACTGCATCACACTTTTAATTGAATTTGCCTTGAATTTCCTGAAGACACTCATCAATCTTTTATGTTTGATCTCCTTTTTTGTTTTCAATGTATGTGCGTTACTTACATGACATATTTGAATACATTTGAGTTGGATCTTTCTTATCGTGTGTTGCATGTTGGTTTTGCATCTGGAGAACTTCTGAATACAATGCATAATGTTGTTTGAAGAGCTGCAATTTTGGAAGATTGTTGTTCTACATTGATAACTTGCTTTCAGAGCAACTTCTATATCCAATGCATAATGACGTCGAATTTACCTTACGTTTCCTGAAAAACTCTGAATCTTTTGTGTTTGATCTCTTTTTGTTCTTAATGTATCTGTCTGAGTTTGGAGGGAGTGTGCATTACTTTCAATGACATGTTTGAATACATTTTGTTTGGATCTTTCTTATTGTGTGTTGGCTTTGTTGTTATACATTGAAAACTTGCATCTATAGAAACTTGTGAATCCAATGCATAATGTTGTTTTAGGAATTAGAAGTTTGCATAAGATAGATTGGTTGTGGTTTTACTGAAGTGATGTTTGATGTGCATATTTTGTGAATGGATAGAAATCAGAGAGTGATCTTGGCTCTTGGAGTTTCCCCTTCATATACATTGCTTTATCCAAAATGGCCGCTGTAGTGATGGAACAACATCATGCACTTAAGCCACCCCGTCGGTCCCAGAGATGCAGACTCCAATCATACACTCACCTGGATCATTTGATGCATGAACCTAACCAAATTGATCTTGCTCATTCATTAAAACAAAGTGTCGGGAATGCCACCTTCCAACGAAGCTTCTCCACTCCCTGCCTCACCTTAAACAAAGAAGAGCCAGATGTTAATCCAAGGATTGAGATCGTCAGCGGAAAAGGGGACCACAGAGTGCGAATCCTCGTAGTAGAGGTGGCCATAGCCTTGGCCTCCGGCGTTGCTCCAGTCCCAGTCTCAAGCGGGCTAGGAGGTGCTTACTTCCTGTGTGGTAGAAACGGCGATTCCATTGGTGTAGCAAAACCGGTTGACGAGGAGCCTCTGGCTTGCAATAATCCGAAAGGGTTTACCGGGCGTATTGGTCAGCCTGGTCTGAAACGGTCTGTGAAGGCGGGTGAGTCGGGTATGAGGGAACTGGCTGCTTATCTTTTGGATCATGGCGGGTTTGCGGGCGTTCCTCCTACTGCTTTAGTGAAGATCTCTCATGTCCAGTTTCATGTATCAAATCCGGAGTTGGCTACAAAAACACACTTCAAGATAGCATCTCTTCAGCGTTTCATGGAGCATGATTGCGACGCAGGGGATCTAGGCCCGTCTAGCTTTTCAGTTGCTTGCGTTCACCGCATAGGGATTCTTGACGTGAGACTCCTTAACATAGATAGGCATTCAGGGAACATACTTGTGAGGAAACGCGGAGATGAGAATTATTCAATTGGGGAATCGGAGCTCATTCCCATAGACCACGGACTTTGCCTTCCAGACTGGCTTGACGATCCATATTTTGAGTGGCTCCATTGGCCACAAGCTTCAATCCCCTTCTCTGACCATGAGCTAGACTACATATCAAATCTCAACCCTTTTGAAGATGCAAACCTCCTGAGAACTCAACTCCCTACACTAAGCGTCTCCTCCACTCGCCTTCTTGTCGTATGCACCATATTCCTTAAACGCGCTGCTCACTTCGGGCTTTGCCTTGGTGACATCGGCCAGATGATGACCCGTGAGTACTGTGGCGGAGAGGAGTCCATGAGCGTACTCGAGAAAATCTCTGCTTCTGCTAAAGACACTATCCTCCGCAGGGCACCACCGCAGCAACAACAACTCAGACTCACTACTAGTAATGTTCTTGATGACTTCCTTGAAACGCTCGAAGCAGCAGCAACGCTCGAAGAAGAAGATGATGATGGTGATTTCGGTGTCTTTGAGCTCGACGAGGATTATTGCGAGGCCACGGACACCACCAAACCATCTCAGCTCGGAAAACCCCCAAAGATCCCGAGGTTCTTATCGGAACGATCCATGAGCGGCTTTCTCTCCCCGCTCATAGAGGAAGGTGGCCCCCACGAAAACGACACCAGCAACAACCACAACAACCGTAACAATGACAAAGACAAAACCCAAACCCATGACAGCTACATGTATAGAGGAGCAGGAAACAACATTCTGAGGAGTGCGAGTTTTTCGGTCCCCAACCACAACAACGAAGCCGGGGGAATCTCTTTCAGGGATCTAGACGACGTAGAATGGGAACGCTTCTTAGAAGCTTTCGGAAAGCTTCTTCCCGAGGTGTTCGAGGAACGAACGGGCATCGCTTCCACACAGAGGTTGGGGACATCATGCAGGTTTTGAAGGATGTCCAAATAAGTATATATATACATATACTAATACAAAATGAAAAAAAAAACCCAAAAAAACAAAAGAAAACAGGATCATAGCTGGCCTCCGACATGTTCGTATCAATCTCCGGCGAAGTGTGTACATCAAGGCCAGCTTAGATTCCGATTTGTTTTTTCTTCTGATTTTTCTTCTTTTGAAAGTGTATAGAATGTATAGGTATAAGAATGGCCAGGCTGATGAGGAAAAGATAAGAGGTTGGCTACTAAGCCAATTTCACATCCACTCTCTTCTTAGTTCTTTATTATTTTTATTTATTTATTATTTTGTTTTATATTTTGGAGTTTCGATGATTGATGTTGTATGATTCTTATACCAAATGTAGAGGTATGGGTACATGAAGTTGTAGAGGTTTCTCTCATGCTACCGATTCTCAAATTTCTTAATATGTTGATGGAATAAAACATTGCACAAGAAGAAGATTAAGTTCTTCTTTCATTATTTATTATTCACTTTCTTTTTATCATATTATTATATAAACATATGATGTATTAACATATGGCCGGTTCTGGTGAGGGATTTAAATTTTTTTTTTTTGGGTCTAATGAGTTCATTTTTAAAGCATCAAATGGTTTTTAGAAACTGATTCACCTATTCTGCTTACCTTGTATCAAAAAAAAAGCATCACTAAATATTTAACGGGTCGGATGTTTTGTGTATGAAATATGAACATTTTATAAGATAATTTTATATTATAATAATATGTAAACATAGTTCATTAAAAAATACAATTTAAAGAGGAATTATGCTAAAATCATCCAAAATTAATGATTAAAATTTCATATTATTGGCCAAAGGTAATTACAAGAATTTTTTGTATCCATATAACTCATTCTAAATACCAAAATTGTTTATTTTTATTTTCTTTAATGTGAGTAATAATGTTGGGTCAAGTTTTATCAGTCTTCTCTACTAATGACATTAATTTAGAAAACAAAGTTAACATTGGGGACATGGGCCGAAAGGTAGAGCTCATTGGGCCACCATTTCAAACATGGGCTGGACTGTAGAGTCCATTTGGCCATGATTTCAGCCCATTATACCAGTTCCGTTGTAACTTGCAGAGGCGGGCAAAATCGCCAACCAACAGTCAGGAAAACGAAATTCTGCTTAGAAAAGAAGCAATACATCGCTTTCTGCCATTATCTGCTTGTTCTAAGCATCGAGTTGCTCAAATAAAGGATAAGAGGGAGAAAGTTCAAATCTGAAGGACGAAGATGAAAAACGCTACGAAGATATCTTTGTTGGCCATTGTTCTGGTGCTTTTTACGTTTATTGAGATAGGGTACTGCAGAAATGTTGGGATCGTGAGGAGGGAGATGCTCGGTGGTGTGAGTAATTGCAAGGGGGCCAAGAATAGCCTTGAGATCGAAAGCCTAGCTCGCTTCGCTGTCCAAGAGTATAATCGTCGGGAGGTATGCTGCGTTTTTTTATTTGTTGAGAATTTCTTACGATTCGCGGAATTGAACATCTTTTACTTTCCAATTTGGGGGTTTGGATCTTATTTTATATGCTTTTGATGGAAGTGTTTGTGTTTGTTGAATGATACTAAAGTTTCGACGAACAATTTCAAATGCTAAACGTTTGATTGTGATCATCCCCAAATCTAGGGTTTATATATTTTAGAAAGAGGGGTCGATACAATTAGATGTTATTGACTAATTTTGTATTCTATGTGAAATTAAACTGTAAATAGAGAAATAACCTCTGCGTGTTGGCGTTTCTTTCTCAGGCTAGTTAAAATGGGTTTCTGTTTCATTTGTCTTAATAATTGCGATTAGGGTTCGTTGATATCAGGTATTGGTACTTAGATATGGGTATGCGATTATACCTGCCATAGATATCAAGAATCAAGATACAGATCTCTGATAATTATACCAGAAGACACTCAAATGATAATTCTTTCCCAGCCAAAAATCCATGTGTTTTTCCATGGTTCTTATTTCTAGGTCAGGAACTTCAGTTTGTGCTTCAGGCCTTGAGCTATAACAGGTCATTTGGATGGAGTTAAATGTGTTCTCTAACTTTGTGCAAATGGATATCCCAGAATGGAATACTTGAATTTGGAAAGGTGTTAAGGTCCCAAGAGCAGGTCGTTGCTGGAATTCTGTACCATCTTACATTGGAGGCAGTTGATGCCGGTACAAAGAAGATTTATGAAGCAAAGGTCTGGGTGAAGCCATGGGTGAACTTCAAGCAGCTGCAGGAGTTTAAGCGTGCTTCAAATGTCTCGCCTTTCTCAGTTTCAGATCTTGGCGTTATGCTAAGTAAGAATATCATGTGAACCTACTCTTATCATGTTCTCACAATCTCACTACTTGCTTGAAGAATCCTTTTTAATTTGCATACCTTCATTCATTTGACCTTCACTTACCATTATGAATGATTATTTAACTCTATTTCAACACAAATTTCTTTCTTATTGGCAGCTCTCTGAAGATTTTATCAAATATAACCGGGGAACCAAGAAGGGGACATTTGTGGTTTAATGACATTGCATAGTATATTGTTTGAGTGAAACCTAATGAAGCCATATTTCCCTTTGATTATGTAAAAAAGTTAAAGTTTGAGTTCAATCCAGTTTGCACTATGTATGAAACAAGGCTTGTATGTTTGCAAGTGAGTACTGACTGATACTACCCTTTTACGCTGTAAACTGCACCTGTTCACTTGCTTATACTTGAATAATACATTACCGTGTTATCTGTTATGTAACTCTTTGAAGTATTTTTGGTATGCTGTCATCTTTATTTTCCCAACCAGCATTTCAATTTTCATCTTGTCTTTATAAAACTGAAAAGTGGTGAATTTGAACAAATTTCTAGTGCCTGATATCTTGTAAAAAGCATGCCGAAATTCGGAAGTCTTATAGATGAGAACTCAATGATGTTTTCAACATTTTAGAGTAACTTTCAGTATTTAGACTGCAAGAGCCTAATGTTCAGGAAGCCCGAAAATTTGAAGAACTAGAAAAAACAACACAGCTTAGTAGTACTGCTGAAAGATATTACATATCCACAGGTACCCTTTTGTACAACTGAGAAGGCAACCTTGGAAGAGGAATTGCCTGCAAGGGAGAAGTCATATATGTGACCAACCCCGGATTCTCAGACATGTCGATTTCTTCAGGCTTAACTCCATCAGGGGGGCTCCAGGTAAAATGGTGCAGCAAGTGACCCAACATGGATGTGACCAAGTTTATACCAAGCTGTGCACCCGGACACACTCGTCGTCCTGCCCCGAATGGCAACAACCTGAAGTCATGGCCCTTCATATCAACATCCTCCTCAAAGTACCTCTCGGGCCTGAACTCGAGTGGATCCTTCCACACTGCTGGATCACGAGCCACAGCCCAGACGTTGACATGGACAGTTGCGCCCTTGGGGATGTCATAGCCGCCGATCTTGACATTGGTGTTGGCACGGTGAGGAAGCATTAGTGGAGTTGGTGGGTGTAGCCTTAGCGCCTCCTTAGCCACGGCTTGCAAGTATGGTAGGTTGGAGAAGTCTGCTTCAGTCATGATCCTTTCGTGTCCGATGACCCGGTCCAACTCTTCTTGAGCCTTTTGTTGGGTTCTCGGGTTTCGGATCAACTCCGCCATGGCCCATTCAACTGAAATCGCGGTTGTGTCCATTCCAGCCGTGATCATGTCCTGTCCATAGTCGAATACAAACCACACATAAACACCTAACCAACTTGACAACCTTATATACTAGACCAGACTTGTAAGTTTGTTTATAACCGATAAGTGCATTACCCAAAGAAGTCCAATGATTGTGTCTTCACTAAGATCGTACTTATCCTTAAGTGTCAACAAAGCATCAACAAAGTGATTCTTGGTGTCACCACTCTTCTGGCGAGCCGCGGTGTGCTCCTCAATGATAGCCATGGTAAGACGATCTCTTTGCGCATTGTGCTTTGCAAATGCCTCCTCTTCAACGGGATACAACCATCGAAGCCAATTGATATGTTCCGACATGGCCAACGATGCCCCAAGCTTCAAGCCATTGGATACAATCGCCTTGAACTCGAGACCTTGCTCGTTAATCACACCCTCATCGTTCATGAACCGTTTTCCAAAGGCTAACCTTGTTATGTTGTTGAATGCTACGGCTCCTAAGTACTTCTTCAACATGAGGCTCTTACCATGATTTTCTGCCAAGTAAAATGACATAAGACAATGCATTAAATTTAATTTATTAGACTTTGGTTTATGATTATAAAATGACGACATTAGCTCGTTTTATTGCTATTTTGCCTCATCTAGCTAACGTTGACTTTTTTCCTATTTTCTAATTAGTTTATTTCTTTTTTTTTCTTCCATTATTACAAGGCCAACAACTTTCGGTACCATCCGCAAAACATCAGTTTTTGGCACAAAGGGTGATAAAATTATCTAAATAAAACTTTATTAAAAATATAAATTATAATCCGAGACTATTCAACTTGCTATTTTGATCGACGTTGACCCACCAGCCTCCAACCTAATCCCTTGAACACCTTGAAGACAATGTCGTAGGTCATGTTTGAGGTGGGCCCATCATTTCAACATCAAACTTCATGACTCATTAGCTTGAGGGGCCCCCTTCCCACCTCACCAACCCCACTAAGCCTAATCTTTTTTTTATATGTTTGTAAATATGAATAATTTCAGATAAATTTTAGGATTTTATTTATTTTGGAACCATCCATGAGTTTTTATTTGGATATACCTCTTAAATAAGTTAATATTTCGAGAAAAAAAAAATCTGTTTACTAATTAGTCATTTTAAAAATCTAGATAAAATGAAAACTCAAAATGTTAAGTATATTTTATAAAGCGTAAAGACACCATTCAAAAATTAAACTTTTTTTTAGACTGTAAAGCTTAAAGTAGACATTATCCGATATTTTCATCGTAAACAACGGTGGTTTTAAATGGGTTATGATTACATGGAAAACAAGCCTAATACCAAGTACTTTTTAAAATGACTATGATCGAATCTGATCCATATTCTCTTATATATAGATAAATATCATTTAATAATTAATACATATCTATTAACAAATATCTTTAAATAATCAAATATATATATATTGAGGATGAGAATACCATGTTGGGTCAAACTCTTCAAAAGCTATTCAATGTATTGGTTGTTTTATGGAGTTGGCCAAACATACACCAACTTTCTAAACGTTCACCAACCTTATATTTATTAATAATTATCTAATATTTACATTTATCACATAATCACTTTAATTGGTATCTAATATTTAATTACAAAACAATTATATATATGCATGTAACATTAACTTTTGAAATGGTCCATCTTCAACGATTATTCATATATAAAAAAATCACTAAAAATACAAAATTTTCATACCAGGAGAGATGCAATCTTTGTGAATGGATTCAACCATGGCGGTAACCTCATCTTCTCTAATGGGTCTAAGAGATTCAAGTCTCTTAGGCGTGAAAAGCTCCAACGTACACACTTTCCTCACCTTGACATAATGAGGCCCGTAGTCGGCCCATATGAGATCTTGCCCGTTACGGCTGAACCGGACGGCGGACCTGCTCCGGTGGCGGTCGGCGAGTTGTTGATCCTTCTCCTTGAGGACTTCTTTGGCTAGCTCGGTGTTGGAAACGATGACGTTGAGATTTGAACCGAACCAAACCGATAGAATTGGCCCGTAGAGCTGAGCCCATTCATGGTAGCAACGGAATCGGACGGGCTTGATGTCGTAGAGGTTTCCGACGATAGGCCAGGGCTTTGGGCCCGGTGGGAGCTTGAATTTGAGGCGGTTGTAGAGGTGGTAGGAGAGGAAGAGGGTGAAGAGGACAATGGAAATGAGGAGGAGCATTGTGGGTATTGGGGGGATTGTGTGGGAATGAAACGTGAGTTGGGTTTTATATGAGGTGGGGAGATAGTTGGTGAAGTCATTGTAATTATACAAGACAATAAGAAATTGTTAAAAGTACTATAACTATATTATTTTCTTTTTTTTATATGCATAAATAATATATATTTTTAACACATTTTTTTCATAGGATGCAATCGTGTGGGTCTGAATATTTGAATATCCGATTTTTTTTAAAAGTTCGTTCATATTATATCAGGTGTTCGTTATTTTTTAGACGGATATTTGTATTATCCTTTTGATTAAAATCCTAAACTTAAAATTTTAATATGATTATCAACGGGTTGGATAAGTATTTATGAATGTCCGTATTATTTGTTTGATCGGATACCTAAAATCTTCGTATCCGTATAATAGCTGGAAATTTGTGGATGTATATGTGATTTATCACCTATTACTTTAATATCCGTTTGATATTGGAAAATTTGTGAATATCTTTAAATATATACGAATGTTCATATAAAATGTGATTAGTACCCGATTCGATGGTTTTGAAAAATCTCTCTAACCGAATTCAAAGTGGTCTAAATCTTTAAAGACGGATATCAATGTTTACAGTTTCTCACGTTATTTGGATTTGTTGTTCTCCTAATTTCGGGTATAAGAAGATAATACTCCCGCCCTTATAATTAGGGGTGTCCAATCGGATCGATCCGAGAGTCCAAATATCCGGCTGATAATTTACAAAAGTTCGATTCAAATTTGATTTGGGAGCACAAATGTCCGACACTTTTAGTCAGATCATGATATCCAATAAGTTATTATCGGAGTAGTTGGATACATATGACCCGACTTTTTATCTCAAAAACTTGATTCGTATTCGATCCGATTATACAAAACTTCCACCTTCTGAATCGGATTTGGATCATTAATAACAATTTTTTTTTAAAAAAATTCAGACCTTTTTAAATCGATCTTCTGGTTAGTGGATTAGATTATCCAAATATGATATTTTTGCTCACAGCTTCCCTTTTATTTACAAGTTCTCTGTCAAATAATAATTAAAAATGGTTGATTTTAGCTAAAATTCATATACATTAGTTTATTACTTCTTTTGAATGATTTTATTTTTTTAATTTGAAACGTTTTAGTATTTAAGCAGAAATCTTTTGACTAGAATTTAATAATATATATTAGCTAATTTAGATCCGGTTTTTGGAATCGGGTATGAAAATAGTCAGAAAAGGAGATTGTTGTGGTTGGTGAGAAATTGAGAGGTAAAGGTGTGATATCGACATATTACATAATTTACATGTGATGATGTTATTTTAATTAATAAGGGAAATGCATACAAGTATATAACTATTTGCATAAATTCACCCTTTTATAATTTTTTTTTTTTGTAAAAATACATTTTATTTTCAAATGCTTCTATCAAATCATTTTTTATAATTCATACTCTCTTTTCTTCAAACAACTTAATCACTTACTGATAAATAGGAAATTCTTAAATTAATTAATTATTTTATATTAAATTCCAGTTTAAATTTTTTTAACTTAAATTATGAGATTATTTGTGGTTTTATAACAGAAGTATTATAATCTCCTAAGTAAATTTCAAGTTTACCAAACAATCCTTAAAATAATAAACCATCACCGTTTATAAAGGTTCATACTTTATTGGAACTGCAAAGAGATATTTATTGTCAATAATCATAATATGACATTGCCAATCGATGATAGTATCAAAGTTTGGTGAGATAGATACTTATGTTGTTGGCAATCGATCCAATACGTAGCCTTCTTCTATTTACATCTCCATTTGTGACGAACATGGTTTCATGCCCATAGTTTTTTTAGTTTTTTTTTTTACTGTTTCTAATAATATTTTTATTTTAGTGGTTTGAGTCATTTGACAAATTTAAAGGCTTGAAAACGAACTATTGTAGTAGGATGTCATACTCTAATTTGTAATTATATTATTCCTTTGTGCTTACATGACCACGTAAAGTTTTAAAATATATTTTCAGGTTATAATTTTTAAATTTGCTTATTCTACAAATCCACATATTCTATAAATAATTTAACTTGAAAATAAAAAGGTTAGGAGTTGGTTTCAACGCAACGGATAGAATATTGTGATGTGAACGTAATAATTTTGTTGTCCGTCTTCTTTCAATAAAATTACTCTAGTGAATTTAAGAAAACTTAACTAGACGAAGTAAATAAAAAGAATTTACAAAATATAAATTTAGGGTCCGTTTAAAATTGCTAAGAATTATTTTCGAAGATGAAATATTATCGGATTAACAAAAAATCATACTTGTTTAGTTTCTAAAATGAAATATTAAAGATTTTAGTAACACATAAAAATAACATAATCATTTTTATTTCATTTATTTTCCCATTACAATTTTCAATCTACACTTCTAACCAAACGAACGCTTAATCATATGGTTAAGATTCATTTGACTCTAGATGAATCATTTTACCATTCCTTCGGGCTAAATGGAGACATTAATTTGACGTACGTTTCATACGGATAAACATAAAACTAATATAACAATCAAGTAAGTATTATTGGATTATAAATTAAATATAAACCACTTAAAATACGAATAATCTATTAATAAAATGTTAAATATTTAATTGTGAAAATTTAATTAATTATTCAATTATAACTTAATAGTTAAGATGTATTTCAATAAATTTATTGGGGTGAACATATAAATTTTCGATATTGTTAGATTATAAATTAAAAATTTTAAAAGTATAAACTGTTTAGAATCTAAATCCATCTATGCCTTATAAACCATGATACTCATGTGTGTTTATTCATGAAATGTTAGAGGAGATTTATACGCAGCTAATGATCACAGAGGATCACACAGAATCATAACAAATAATAGCAGATCTTATTTATAACTTAATCCTAGAATATCTCTAACTACAAGATTGAATAACTGGATAACGTACAATATCATTGACATTCCCTCTCAAGTGAATTGAAGCATCATTGTGATGGGCGTAACTTGCTCAGAAGCTTTTTGAAAATGATGTATAAGTAATGGTTTATTGAGGATATTATCCAGGTGGAGACAATACTAACCCTTAAGGTTCCCTTCTGAACTTGCTCTCGAACAAAATGATAGGCAAGAGCTATGTGTTTCATTCGAGAATGGAACACTGGATTTTCCGACAAACTCAGTGCTCCCAGGTTGTCATATTAAATCACTGGTGGAAGAGTGGGAGACTGGTTCAACTCATGAAGCAATTGTAGTATGTAAAGAAGGTCAGAGGACGTATCAACTACTGCTTTGTATTCTGCCTCCATTGAAGATATGACAACTGAATTTTGCTTCTTCGAGCTCCAACTAACCAGTGTAGATCTTGTGTAGATGATGTATCTAGTCGTGGATACATAATCATCCTAATCACCTACCCAATCTGCGTTTGAGTAGGCATGAAGTTCAAGCTTGGGTGTTGTTGTAATCTTTATACCTAAACTGAGAGATCCAACCAAGTATCAAAGCAATCTCTTCAAAGCAGCCCATGTATGGTACTCAGATTCTTCACATAGTGAGAGAGCTTGTTTATAATGTATTAAATGTCTGGCCGTGTCAAGTACAAATATTGCAAACTCTCCACTATAGACTTTTATCTATTGGAGATGGAAATAACTATCCATAATCACCATGGACAATGTCTCCGGGGGAGATGGGAGTCGAAACTAGTTTAGCATAAACCATTATTGATTTTGCCAATAAATCAAGAATATACCTCTGTTGTGATAGAAACAAGGCACCTTGAGCGGGTACAACTTCAACACCGAGCAAGTAAGACAAAACACCCAAATCTTTTAATGAAAATCTAGAGGCAAGTAGTGTGACAAGCTTGTTCAGGTGACTATCAATGTTCCTTGTCACAATTATGTCATCGACATACACTAGCAGATACAGTTGAACACTAACATGTTTGTAAATAAAGAAGGAGGCGATATAGAGTTTAAAAACCCAGGCTTAACAGAAATAATTTCATCTCATTATACCATGCCCTTGGAGCTTGTTTGAAGCCACATATTGCCTTTTTTGAGCTTACAAATGTGATGTGGTTGATCTTTGTCAATAAACTCCGGTGTTTGAGCCATGTAGACATCTTCAAATAGTCTACCTTGTAGAAATGCATTGTTTATATCCAGTTGCCTTAATGACCAACCTTTGGACACATCAATGGTTATCACAAGTCTAATTGTCAATGGCTTGACAACCGGACTGAAAGTTTCAGTGCAATCACATCTGGGCCTTTGATGAAACCCCTTTGCTACTAACCTTTCCTTGTAATGATCAACTGTACCCTCTGGTTTATATTTGATGCGATATATCCATTTGCAACCTACAAGATTCTCCATAGTGGTTGCTAGAACTAGTTCCCACTTCTTTTTTAAACATAGAACATCATACTCACATTTCATAGCAGCTCACCACTTAGGGTTTTTTAATGCTTCGGTAATGGTTCTGGGTTTGAATGGTTGTGGTGGGCCAATGGTTAGGTGGAGGCTAAGCTTTTTGATAGGTTTGATAACATTATTTTTGGACCGAGTTATGACTCCCTATCGAGGTGGATTTGCAATGCATGGTGCATGGGAATTTATGGGCACTGTGGACTTAGGTTGTAAAGTTTGCTCATGAGCAAAAATTGGTTATGGAGTTGGTAATGCAGTGGGAGTCGTGTGTGTTGGCAGAAGGTTGTTGGAAGGTGTTTGGTTTACAATGGCTAAGCCAAATCGAGCTCATTCATAAATAATGGTAGGGGTTTGGTTTCATGTGGCGATAGGGATACTCATCCTCAATAAAACGTACATGTCTGGATGTGTACACCTTCTTAGTGACCGGATCAAGACATTGATACGCACTATGGGTTAGGTAGTAGAGCATATACGCATGGTATGGATTTTGGCTCAAGCTTGTGGTTGTTGTATGGTTTGATCCATGGAAAACAAAGACATCCATCCAAAACTACGGAGTTTGTGATAGTTTGGAGGTTTGATGGTGATAGTTTTGAGGTTTGGTGGTGATGTTTTGATGAGGATTTGTATATCCGTGGGAGGGGGATGGCAATCTATTGACAAGATACGTAGATGTAATCATGGCTAAAGACCAATAATCCAAAGGCATATTTGCGTGAGTTAGAAGAGATAGACTTGTCTCCACTATATGACGATGTTTACGTTTAGCTAGATCATTGTGTATAGGTGTGTGTATGGGTGATGTGATATGTGTAACCCATGTTCACCAAGATAAGTTCGCAAAGATATGTATTTACCCCCATTATCAGAATAAATAATTTTGATTTTGTGTTTGAAGAAGTTTTCAAAACAAAGGTTTGAATCAAATGAAAATTGCCTTGGTCTGTGATTTATTTTTGCTGGGGTACAACCACATATACTTTGAATAATGATCAATGAACAAAAATTAGTATTTGAAACCATCAAATTATTGAATCGGTGAACTCCAGACATCACTATAAATGACCTCTAATGGATAAGAAGACACAATAGAAGATGAATTGAAAGGTAATTTATGCGTTTTTTTTATGTTGCATGAAATACATTATCTTTGATGATATAGAGTACACCCTAGGTTTACTCCCTTATTTAGGAATTGAAAAACTTCAGTAGAGGGATGCCCTAGCTTGTGGTGCACGATAGCTGGACTGACACAAATTTTTGTGTAAACCCTAGGACTAGGTTTTGCCCAAACGTAAACTCCATTAACACAAGGTCCTTCAAGTATTGTTGTTTGGGACTTGAGGTTGTAAGAGCCTTAGTCTTTCGGACCGAGATTTGACTTTAGCCGAGTTTGGCTTTGGCCGAGATTTGGCCTAGCCGCCCCCGCGGGCTTGAGTGCCGCCCCTGCGGCTCAGGGAACCGCCCCTGCGGTTTCTGGCTGCTGCAACCGGCTTTTTTGACCCTTTGACCCGTGCTTTACTCTTTCCTCCTCTTATTCTTTTCCTTAGCTGATCAAGGGCTTCTTCATCACTTCATTCCCAGCCTTCCTACGTCCTTCTTGCTTCCTCCTTCATCTCCTTGATCTTGTTCTTGTTTTCCCTTGGGTTTGGAAGAGAATTTGGGTTGTGGCCTTGCTGAGGTTGATGATGTGCTTAGTTGCTGAGCTTGTGATGCCAGCTGAGACAGTGGTTGTGATCTTGTCTTGCTTAGACCAACAGTAGTGGTGAGTTCCTTGCTTCTTCATCCTTCCTTCCCTTCTTTCTTTCTTGTTCTTCCTCTATAGCTTATGATTAGATGTATGAAGAGGCTTGGTGATGTTGGTTTATGTATGTATATGTTTGTGTATGATTTTGGAATGGAGAAGACGTGATTTGATCACGTGAAGAGCCGAAGAAGAACCCCGGGATCATCTTCTGCACTGTCGCCGCCCCCGCGGTCCAGAGAAGCCGCCCCTGCGGGTACCTTGTTGCCGCACCCACGGCCAAAAGCCACCGCCCCCACGGCAACAGTCCCAGCGCAAGCGCCCGCATTATTCCGCGCCTGCGCTTGCCAGCGGCCACGGTCACCGCGCCTGCGCCCGTGCTTAGCCGCGCCTGCGGGTTGCCTGTTCCGCCCCTGCGTCTTTCCGTCACGCAGGTGCGTCTTGTCCAGGGTCTACCTAGAGTTGGGTAGATCCTTTCCTTTCCAAGTATGAGCGGTTTAGTGGCATGCTAGGTACGTATATGAGGATAGAATGAGGTTGATCATGTTATCTGTATGCCGGTTATGGCTTTGAGGTTTATGAGTTAGGATACGATCCTTATGGATCCCTTGGGTCTAGGTGTGACCCCTGTGATGGATATGAGTTTGATATATGTTGTTATGCCTTGTTTAGGTAGTGTTGATCTCCAGAGTTGGAGTTGTTTGGGTTTGAGACGTCGAGGTTGAGGTAAGTCCATAGGACTTACTTAGCTGCCATCCTTATATTGGATGTTTGCATGAGTGGTGTATGTGTTATATGCTTGATAGCATGTGATGTGATTATTACCTACCTATGGTTTAGTACGCGCCCACTGTAGGGCCGTGACAACCTAGCCCCGTCATCCCACTAAGAGACTAGGAGGTTCTCTACGGATTGTCCAGATCTGGTACACGGAACGGGCGTTGTCTCCACTCCCTTAGGGTACACGGAGGAGTAGTCCCGGTTGACCACTCCAGTTGGCAGTAGCACCGAGAGGCGAGGGTTATATTCCTCGTGTCACATATATTCATATTCAGATATATATTTATACGATTGAGTGATTGGACTTATTAAAGATAATGAACCGGGTAAATGTATGAAAACATGATGATGTGTTATGATTCCTGATGTGTGTTTGTGCTCTTGCATCTCTTTATATATGTGTATGGTTAGCTAACGGTTTTATACTGTGTTGTAGATCCCTTGTAGGTTAGGAGAACTGCAGAGTGATCCAGAGAGCGTGATCTGCTGAGGGCTCCGTACACTAGGTCATCCTCGTGGGATATGGGATCTTTTGATCATGTATATATATTATGTTTTGTTTGTACTCAACAGTACTTTGTATAAACCTTTTGATACTTTTATAACAGTTTGATGTTTTGTATTTAATCTATTGGTGCCTTGTTGTAAGATTCAGTGAACTTGTTGTCAGGCTAGGGTCAGGATCCATTGTGAGATCCTAGCCCAGTAGCCCCTCGAGTCCTACGGATTCGGGGTGTTACAAAGTTGGTATCAGAGCCCAGGTTGACAATAATGCCACTAGTAATCTGCAATAAAGTTCGAATAGATAAATAAACAGAACCCGAAAGGGGTCTGACTTTTCAAAAGGTTTTGAGTACAAAATGTTTTGGGATATCGTGTACGTGAGCCATCGCCCCTCTGAAGATCTCGACAATATAGATATATATAGATATTCTGTTGTGATTGATTTGATATATATCTATACATACGGCATATATATAGCCTTCTGAGTTAGGTTTGCGTCCTCTGCAGATGGTTCAGGCTAGAGCCTTACCTGCAGCTGGACGGGAAAGGGGTAGAACTCCTCTAGGTAGAGGACGGGGTAGGATTCCTGCTGTTGATCCACGTGCAACAGAGGAGGTTTATGTTGATGTTGTTGAGAGCATCGTCCCTGAGACTGGGGACGACATGGCTGAGAGACAGGGACCACAACGAGTCTAGTCAGATGACTCAGATTATGTCTCCATGGGAGGACCCGAGTTCCGTGACTATATCCGGCGAGTGGAGGAGGCTGCCAGAGCGGGTAGACCTATCCCGGATCTGCCAGTACATGAGGGATCATCTGAGAGATTGCACGGGGTTACACAGGTGCCAGTTGCACCGGCACCTGTTGCTGAGACTGCTCGAGTTACGGAGGAGCAGAGAGGGCCTAGACCAGACACTTGGTTGAAGGTATTTCACCAGATGGGTGTACCCCCTTTCTTTGGGAAGGTGGGGCTCGAGGTGGAGCTTTGGATTGGACATGTGGACTCAACTCTGGAGTCTATTAGGTGTCCTGCTAACAGACAGATCAAGTTGATGCAAACTCTGTTCAGAGATTTAGCACAGCATTGGCGGAGGTCTGTACGAGTACAGGTTATCAGTTATGAGCAGATGAGGACCATGATCAGAGAGCGTTTCTGCCCTGCCTCACTGAGGAGGGAGAAACAGCGAGACTTTGTTGAGGCTGGGTTCGAGGATGTACTAGTCTCTGAAGCTATTAGGAGATTCCAGGGGGAGCTGGCATTGCTGGGACCAGCTGCACCTTCTGTGGATCAACATGTATATCTGTTTTCCCGACGACTGAGGGACACTACCCGGACCTACATGGCGGGTTTTCACTGTGAGTCTCTGATGGATTATCAGGACCGAGCTTCCGACTACGAGAGGGAGCGGACTAGTCAGAGGAGAGCTTCTCAGACCGGAGGGTTTGAGAAGAGACAGCGTACTGGGCAGACCAGTGGTGCTGGTGGGGCTGCTAGTGCAGGGCGAGGTCAGAGTCGCCAGAGTCATCCCTTCTCTACACCAGTTACAGATAAGGGACGACAGTGCCACAACCGTGGTAAGTATGGACATATGCGACCGGAGTGTCCGAGGCAGACAGTGATGTGTTACACTTGTGGCCGGCCAGGTCATAAGGCTGTTTTCTGCCGACAGGGCGGAGCTTTATCTCAGCAGGGTACTTCTCCTGCTAGTGTAGCGGGAGGTGGGCAGAGGCCACCTAAGCAGCAGCAGATGCAGGGACAACAAAGAGTCCTAGATCGCCCTACGACTCAGGGATCTGCTCTTGGACCGAGTAGAGGCAGAGGCCGTGGTGGGATCACCACTGATACTAGAGGACCACAGGGTCGAGTTTTCGAGCTGAGGAGTGCAGAGGAGCCAGCTGCACCGACTGCTACAGGTACCATTCTGATTCATGGTTTACCTGTTAGAGTCTTATTTGATACTGGTGCTACGCATTCTTTTATTTCTAATACCTGTGTAGAGCGTCTGAGTCTAGATACGATTGAGGGAATGCCCTTTATTATAGGGTTACCCGATGGTAGTAGGGTCAGAGGTACCCATGAGATTCGTGACTGTCCCATTTCTGTAGGGACCCGTGTGTTACTAGTTGACTTCTTTGTCATGCCATTAGAGCATGAAGAAGTCATACTAGGTATGAATTGGATGGATATACATTCTGCAGTTTTAGATGTAGGTAGGAGGACTGTTACCCTCTCTACCGAGTTAGGACAGATAGAGGTTTTCCGAGGTTGAGACCTTGGAAAATCAGGTATGGTTATCAATGCGATACGAGCAGCTAGACTGATTGCACAGGGATGAGAGGCCTTCTGGTGTTATGCCATGAAGGAGGGGGAGAGTCCAACATTAGAGGACATCCCAATGGTATGTGAGTTACTGATGTGTTTGTTGAGCCGTCCAGTTTTCCGCCTCAGAGGAGTGTGGACTTTGGCATTGAGTTAGAGCCTGGTACGAGACCGATCTCGAAGGCCCCATACCGGATGGCGCCTGTTGAGATGCTGAAGCTGAAGAAGCAACTCAAGGAATTGGCTGAGAAGGGTTTTATCCGCCCTAACGTATCTCCATGGGGAGCACCTGTCCTCTTCGTACAGAAGAAGGACGGATCGTTGAGACTGTGTATTGATTACAGAGAGTTGAACAAGGTGACCATTAAGAACGAGTATCCATTGTTGCGTATTGATGACTTGTTAGATCAGCTTCAGGTAGCGACTGTGTTTTCCAGGATTGATCTGTGTTCAGAATATCACCAGCTGGGCAAAGTGAGAGAGCAAGATGTGCACAGGACAACATTCCGGACCAGATATGGACACTACGAGTTTGTAGTGATGCCATTTGGGCTTACGAATTCCCCATCAGTTTTTATGGAGTTGATGAACAGTATCTTCATCGACTTCCTGGATCAGTTTGTGGTGGTTTTTATAGATGACATTCTGGTATACTCTCGCAGTGGAGAGGAGCATGCAGGACATCTTAGGACTGTATTGCAGGTTTTGCGGGATAGAGAACTTTATGCTAAGTTCTCTAAGTGTGAGTTCTGGATGCCAGAGGGTACAGAGGATTTTGTGGAGTACATTGATGCATCCAAGCTAGGCTTGGGATGTGTATTGATGTAGCGGGAATTGAATAACTGCCAGCGTAGGTGGCTTGAGCTGATCAAGGATTTTGATCTGGAGATTTTGTATCATCCAGGGAAGGCGAACGTTGTAGCCGACGCCCTGAGCAGGAAGACGCCTCGAGAGCAGGCGATTGCGAGATTGACAGTATAGTCTCAGTTACAGAGAGACTTGATCTGGTTAGAGTTGGACCTCCAGTTTCCTGATGAGGATGCCTGGTTGAGTACTTTAGATATTCTTCCTGATCTGTTGAACGAGATCCAACAGAAGCAGGAGATCTGCTCGACACTGATGAGGATTCGAGAGAGGATGTCTCGGGATGAGACACCACAATTCCTGCTAGGAGAAGATGGAGTATTGAGGCGCCGCGGTCGCGTCTGTGTACCTACTGATACAGACCTGAGACAGAGGATTTTTACAGGAGGCTCACTGTACACCTTACTCTGTACATCCAGGTACGAGTAAGATGTATCAGGATTTGAGATGTCTATACTGGTGGGGAGGGCTGAAGCCCGATGTGGCCAGATTTGTGGCACAGTGTGCGACTTGCCAGCAGGTCAAGATAGAGCATAACAGACCTGGAGGTGAGCTTCATCCACTTCCATCTCCACAGAGGAAGTGGGAGGACGTCACCATGGACTTTGTGACTGGGTTGAGACTGAGCTGGAGTTTTGATGCTATCTAGTGGACAGATTGACGAAGACGGCACGTTTCATTCCTATTAGGGAGACGTGACCGGTGAGCAGATTAGCTGAGGAGTACACTAGGCAGATAGTGAGACTCCATGGTGTACCGAGGACGATCGTCTCAGACAGAGATGGACGATTTACCTCGAGATTTTGGCAGCAGATTCAGACTGCCCTGGGGACGAGTTTGCACTTCACTACTGCGTTCCATCCTCAGACAGATGGTCAGTCAGAGAGGACCATTCAGACTCTAGAGGATATGCTACGAGCTTGTGTGTTGGATTGGGGACAAGTGTGGACGGATCATCTCCCACTTGTTGAGTTCTCATACAACAACAACTGGCATGCATCTATTGGGATGACCCCATATGAGGCACTGTATGGGCAGAGATGGTGTACTCCGTTATGCTGGGATGAGCAGAGCAGTGTTAGTGGTTTGACACCTGATCAGATTCAGGATGATGTGGCTCGAGTAGCACTGATTAGAGAGAGGATGCTGACTGCCCAGAGCCATCAGAAGGCGTATGCAGATAAGAGGCGTAGACCTCTAGAGTCCAGAGTTGGAGCCCAGGTGTGGCTGAGAGTGTCTCCGACACGAGGTGTTAGACGTTTTGGCATTAAGGGGAAGCTGAGTCCCCGATATGTCGGACCATTCGAGATTCTGGATCGGGTTGGGAACGCAGCATACAGGTTGGCTTTGCCTTCGAGATTAGAGGGTGTTCACCCTGTATTTCACGTGTCTCAGCTAAGGGAGTACATACCAGATCCGAGACACATCGTGAGTTATGAGGATTTGGTGGTTGAGCCGGACCACACTTTTGTTGAGCACCCGATTGCAGTCCTAGAACGAGGTATGAGATGCCTGCGTTCGAAGGACATTCTTATGTTGAGGATACAGTGGTCGAGACGTGGACCTGATGAGGCTACATGAGAGACTGAGGATAGTATCCAGAGGAACTATCCAGAGTTTTATGCCGAGATAGATGTACCAGTAGGATCGATGAGTAGATCTTAGTACTATCTTGGTGAGTGTTATGCTTATGTGCTTATATGCCATGATGTGTTTATTTTCGTGCTAGCTATGATGTGATTATGATCTTATTAGATCTTGTTGTGCTAGTGCGATTGTTTATAGCTGGAGATGGCTCTTTCCTCCATGCTATTGTGATACGTTTAGGATTCAGCTGGACATGTTATTCCTCCATGCTATTTTGATGGACATAGTTTTTGCTGGAGATGTTTTCCTCCATGCCCGTGGTTATGTTGATGTTTGGTTAGAGATTTTTTTCCCTCTTCCCCCTTTGTGATACGATTATAATTGGCTAGAGATGGTTTTCCTCTATGCCTTGGTTAGTATAGTGATTTTTGTTGCTGGAGATGATGAGTTCCTCCATGCCTATGTTTGAGGTTAAATAGTGATATAGGTTGAGACCTTATGAGCGGAGATGTGATGCCTCCGGTAGAGAGAGTTGTACCTCGGCATATGGACCCGAGGGTTATTGGGATTGTATAAGTTTCGGGACGAAACTTCTTTTTAGGGGGGAGAGATGTAAGAGCCTTAGTCTTTCAGACCGAGATTTGACTTTAGCCGAGTTTGCTTTTGACCGAGATTTGGCCTAGCCGACCCCGCGGGCTTGGGTGCCGCCCCTGCGGCTCAAGGAACCGCCCCTACGGTTTCCGGCGGCTGCAGCCGGCTTTGTTGACCCTTTGACCCGTGCTTTACTCTTTCCTCCTCTTATTCTTTTCCTTAGCTGATCAAGGACTTCTTCATCACTTCATTCCCAGCCTTCCTACGTCCTTCTTTCTTCCTCCTTCATCTCCTTGATCTTGTTCTTGTTTTCCCTTAGGTTTGGAAGATAATTTGGGTTGTGGCCTTGCTGAGGTTGATGATGTGCTTAGTTGCTGAGCTTGTGATGCCAACTGAGATAGTGGTTGTGATCTTGTCTTGCCTAGACCAGCAGTAGTGGAGAGTTCCTTGCTTCTTCATCTTTCCTTCCCTTCTTTCTTTCTTGTTCTTCCTCTATAGCTTAGGATTAGATGTATGAAGAGGCTTGTTGATGTTGGTTTATGTATGTATATGTTTGTGTATGATTTTGGAATGGAGAAGACGTGATTTGATCACGTGAAGAGCCGAAGAAGAACCCCGGGATCATCTTCTGTACTGTCGCCGCCCCCGCGGTCCAGAGAAGCCGCCCCTGCGGGTACCTTGTCGCCGCACCCGCGGCCAGAAGCCACCGTCCCCGCGGCAACGGTCCCAGCGCAAGTGCCCGCGTTATTCCGCGCCTGCCAGCGGCCACGGTCACCGAGCCTGCGCCCGTGCTTAGCCGCGCATGCGGGTTGCCTGTTCCGCCCCTACGTCTTTCCGTCACGCAGGTGCGTCTTGTCCCGGGTCTACCTAGAGTTGGGTAGATCCTTTCCTTTCCTAGTATGAGCTGTTTAGTGGCATGCTAGGTACGTATATGAGGATAGAATGAGGTTGATCATGTTATCTGTGTGCCGGTTATGGCTTTGAGGTTTATGAGTTAGGATACGATCCTTATGGATCCCTTGGGTCTAGGTGTGACCCATGTGATGGATATGAGTTTGATATACGTACTTATGCCTTGTTTAGGCAGTGTTGATTTACAGAGTTGGAGCTGTTTGAGTTTGAGACGTCGAGGTTGAGGTAAGTCCATAAGACTTACTTAGCTTCCATCCTTACATTGGATGTATGCATGAGTGGTGTATGTGTTATATGCTTGATAGCATGTGATGTGATTATTACCTACCTATGGTTTAGTACGCGCCCACTGTAGGGCCGTGACAACCTAGCCTCGTCATCCCACTAGGAGACTGGGAGGTTCTCTGCGGATTGTCCAGATCTGGTACACGGAACGGGCGCTGTCTCCACTCCCTTAGGGTACACGGAGGAGTAGTCCCGATTGACCACTCCAGCTGGCAGTAGCACCGAGAGGCGAGGGTTATATTCCTCGTGTCACATATATTCATATTCAGATATATATTTATACGATTGAGTGATTGGACTTATTAAAGATAATGAACCGGGTAAATGTATGAAAGCATGATGATGTGTTATGATTCCTGATGTATGTTTGTGCTCTTGCATCTCTTTATATATGTGTATGGTTAGCTAACGGTTTTATACCGTGTTGTAGATCCCTTGCAGGTTGGCTGAACTGCAGAGTGATCCAGAGAGGGTGATCTGCTGAGGGCTCCGTACACTGGGTCGTCCTCGTGGGATATGGGATCTTTTGATCATGTATATATATTATGTTTTGTTTGTACTCAACAGTACTTTGTATAAACCTTTTGATACTTTTATAACAGTTTGATGTTTTGTATTTAATCTATTGGTGCCTTGTTGTAAGATTCAGTGAACTTGTTGTCAGGATAGGGTCAGGATCCATTGTGAGATTCTAGCCCAGTAGCACCTCGAGTCCTACGGATTCGGAGTGTTACAGAGGTCTTGCACACAAAAATTTTCTGAGGTGAACACAACAACATAAGGTCACTCCTTGGTTTACTTACACACTAACACTATATTCTTTGTCATAGTAGGCACACACAAAACATTAGACAAAGGAACATATGTGGTTTCCGAATGCAAATTTGAGGTACCATAGTGAGTGGTAGGAAGACTTTTACCATTTCCAACCACCATTTCGTCCGATCCAGTGTATGGGTAGTGAAGAGCAAGGTTTTGTAGGTCGTTAGTGCCGTGATGCGAAGCTTTACTATCAACTAACTAGGGTGAGTTAGATGATTGGTTCACTACCGGCCCACATTAGTTTGTTGTGGTGGCATGGATGGGAATCTTGTAGAGGATGACACTTCAATGGTTGGGTGTAGAGCCCTGTAGACTCAACACTGAGCAAGAACATGCCCCACTTGCCTGCACCATTTACATCTACCTTTGAAAGGTTTTGGTGAACCAATTTGGTTCGGGTAGGTTTGGTTATACTGGTTTTGGTTTTGATTCGGGTTTGGACATGAATTGTTGGTCTGAGATTGAGCATCTTGCATATATGAATTGTGATTAGAAGACTTACCATGATTTTTCGAGGACTTGGCTTGAGCATTGAAGACAATCATCACTCCTCCAACCTCTTTGTATTTGTGCTTCAGGGAGAGCTCATGGTGTGGGAGCTTTTCATGGAGCTCTTCAAATGCAATTGGTGAATCTCTAGCATTTATGGCATGTACTACTGATAAATATGGTTCATCAAAATATAATTTGTCGGATCTTTTGTGGACACTAGAGGGTCAAGTACGTGAAGCCAATAGGTTCGTTGTTGTCCTTATGTGTTGCATATACGCCGAGACATCATCTGTCCCTTTGTTATCAGGCGGATTATTTCTTTGATCTTCTTTACATGCCCTATGGAAAGATTGTCATATGTTAATGTGAATGCCTTCAGGGTTCGCGAGAAGCTGTTACAATAGCCACAAAACCTACTACTTTAATAGACAAAGTCCCTAATAAAGCACCATAGAGTAACTTATCTTGGTGTTTGTAGGTTTTGTACTTAGGATCACCGTGGTTGAGTTTTGCAAAGTTTCTTCTGGAATTTCAATTATCCCAAGGATGTATTCATCGAGTTCATAGCGCTCCAAGGTTGCAATAATAGCCTGTTTTTACGTGATATAGTTTGTAGGAGTGAGCTTGAGAATGTTTGTGAGAATCAATTTGGCGAATGACCTTGTTGTAACATGAGAATTTGCTAGAGTAGTTGCAAATTCCGCCACAATCGATTTTGTATTTTGTTAAGAGATGGATCGACAATCTGATAGCATATAACAATGATATATGAATGAATTATTCATGAAACGTTAGAGGAGATTTATACACAACTGATGGCCACAGGCCCACAAAGAATCACATAGAACCATAATAGATCATAACATATCTTATCTAGAACTTAATCCTAGAATCTCTAACTACAAGATTGAATAAATGAATAACAATATCATTTACATTCCCGCTAGTTCGCACAACTAGATACATAAACTAATCCAAAATTTGAGATCGTTAAATATTAACCTAAATTTATAAATCACTCCATGATGAAAATATGTCCCACCAAAATCCGATTAAACTTACAATTTAAACAAAAATATATATTTATAATAATTTTAAGCAATAAATTGATGATTAGTGATATCACACGTATGATTGTAACATGTAACATGCTCTCCAACCCTTTGAACCCAAACTTGGTATGATGGTTTTCGGAACTGAATATTTTAGCATACTATTTATAGTCTTATACATTATATACATATATGAAATATAAATTAATAAATAAAGTTCTAATGTTCTTATATATTAGATTTTTCATATTATGTGTAAGAATTTTTCAATTTATGAAAAGTGCGTACCAACTTTAATATTTATGTATATCTTTGAATATTTCTGCTTGGTGATGCTATAATTTGTAATTTTTTTCTTGGTATTCATGAATTTTCAAATTTCTTCATTGTTTATTTGTTTTCATCCTATACCCTTACTTAATATATTTTATTAAAACTTCTATTATAAAATTAAAAAAATAGCAAAAAATAAATTTAAACTAGTATTTGAATTTAAAACTATTTAAAAATCCCTAAAATATACTATTTTCTTAAACTTTATAAAAAAAACCTTATTATATGTAGGTTTGGGTTCAAATAAAAATGATTCTTAGAGTCAAAAGTTAGGAAGAATCTTCAGCCGTCCAATCAAAATAATGAAGAGTAAAGATGAAGCGTGTATTTAATTTAAAAAGCAATTTTTTAAAAGGCTAACGCCGTTAATTTAAAAAAAACTCTTCCTCTTCATCCGACTTTCCTCCCGTTGATAAAAATATAAACAAAAAACAACTTTGAAATATCTAAAACACTGAAATTGCTGAAGATTTCAAATCAAACTTGAGTAAATTGAAGAATTTTACAAAACAAAAACAACATTAAAATGAAATCTACTGAATAATATTTTCAATTTCAAAATCACTGTGAACTAACTATAGAATTTTCGAAGAATAAGTCATTATTGAAGAAAAATTCAAGCATATGGAAAAAAATTCAAACATTATGTAAATGTTGAGTCCGACATAACCTAAATGCAATTAATAGATCATTTCCACAACAATAGATTGAATATCAACAAGGAATAAATGATCAAGTGTATTTTTCTTCATTCTCAAAAAAGAAGAAGAAATCCATTTTTTGAAAGTCAATTTGTTCAACTATACGGTGAATTTGTTGAACTGAATTTCCAATTTGTTCAAAACTTGACATTTTGAAATGTTAAAGCAAAATCTGCGCGTCATTCTGAAAGTTAAATTGTTCAGCTAATTTGTTCAACTATACACTAAATATGTTTCACAATTAATATTATAGTTCACTAGTTTAGTTCAATTCGTTAAACTGTTTATTCAAATTGTTCATAGTATTGTTTATTTAGTTCAAACGGGTTATTCTTATTTTTTTTAACACTTTGTTCGTTCAAAATATTATACATTTTCGTTCAATTTTTTAAAAAATAATAGTATATAAAATTTGAACTTCTTTATTCCAAATTTTTTCTCCCCTCTTTCTCTTTGTTTATATTTTGATAAAACAAGCTTTTGTTCATCTATATTATCATCATTCAAAACTACAGATAATTTATCGGGAATGAAAGAACAAGACATAAAATACAAACAAGAACTAGGACACACATTCGCAAGCCAATGTGCAAATCTATTGTCTCTTCTCCTCTTAAAATTCTGTCGGCACACATCAAAGTCCCTTGCCATGGTTCGTGCGCAAAGCACCAATAATGATCTGACCCCTAACACCCCGTACCGGTAAGTGATTATTCAACTTTGAAATAATCCCTGCTGAATCCATCTCGCAAATAATTTGTCTACATCCCCATTCCCTAGCTATTGAGAGAGCCCATACCACAACTTCACATTCAGAGACCTCCACTGTATGTGCATCCAAGAGACTTTTTGAGGAAGAATGAAACACCGATCCAATATTATTTCTCGCCACCACCCCGATACCACAACTCCCATATATCAATCTTCATATAAGCATCGCAATTTAGTTTGATAAACCCTCAACCGGGCGAGACCATGATGGATCACTCGGTTCAGTTATAACATTGTTTCTTGGATGCACACTCTTCTATCTGTTGAAATCCGACACGAATCGTCTCACTTCATAATTTACATCCTAATATCAGGGACAATACCTTCACAAACTTGCTTACTACGAGCCCTCCACACCAACCATATAAGGGCAATCCATAACTGTATCTCTTCATCAAATGAATATCGGGATGCCAGATCAAACTAGTGCATCGTAGAAGAGGTGACCTTCGAGCACCATTTGAAGTGTGGAAGAGAAGTCCATAGTGTCTCAGTTTTTGGGCATAGGGCTAGTGTAAAAGCTAAGATTTTCGAATCTTAATTAATGATGATTAAGGCGGATTAAACTAAATCATTGATAGTAATATTGGATTAAATTGCGAACAATATGAGATTGACGAGCATGGATTCCACTATTGAGTCTCTAGCATGGAATTGACCTTGTATGGAATATTTTACTTTTTCCGTCGAGAATAATTTTTGCCCTCCAGTATTATTTGGGGCATTTGGGAGCTCCCATAAATAAAGTGGTAGTTGAGATAACTGATCGGGACATCGGATATGTCCTAGATGTGAAATAAAATGGAAAGGCAAGACTGACAAAAGAGTCGTTATTCCGATACTTAGCGGTTAAGAAATATGGCTTCGGAATGCCTAATTTTCGAGAAAGTTTCGGAATAATTATCCTAATAATGAATTTTCTAGTCCATTTTCATAAAGTTTGGAGACCGAAAAATATAATCGCGTTTTAATTAAATAGTTTGGATAAATTTTACATATATTATTGCCACGTGTCATCTTGAGAATTAACGCCAGTCTAACCTTGTTTAAATTTAGCAATATCCTTGCAATTGTAACAAAAATGATTTACGTCAATGCCACTTAATAAATCTAACTCTTATTTTTCAAAATCCGCACAAGGCGCGGGTATTACACTAGTATATATATATATCTGATGCTCCAGCTTCTAAAATCTAAAATTCACTTTTCATTCCAATTAGTTATCTAGGTTAAACATTATATATATATATCGGATGCTCCAGCTTCTAAAATTCACTTTTCATTCCAATTAGTTATCTAGGTTAAACATTATTATTATTATTATTATTATTATTATTATTATTATTATTATTATTATTATTATTATTATTATTATTATTACATATATATATATATATAATATTATAAATAATTTATATATAACAATTTATGAAAAACTAACCAAGAAAGGGAATAAGAAGGCGGCTGATCATGCATATCATCTTCATCTCTTTCCTAATTGCATTTCAATTTCAAAAGTTAGAAAGTCGAGAACGAAAGTGAAAATTTTGATCCATTTTCAATCAACTATAAATCTTTTGTTTCTAATCCATTTTCAATCCCTTTTGTACCATAGAGTTCCTTATCTTGTTCTCTTTATCATGGTACAAAATTATTTTTCGTTTACGAGCTTTTTGGTTAAGTCTCCGTTTACCGCTATCGGAATGCCGACGGCCACCGCGAGCCGCCGAACATTGTGTTTCTTACTGTGCTCTTACTATTGACATCTCCGGGAGTCCGTATCTTCTTCCAGATCGTCAATCGGGTTAGTAAAATAAGTTATGAATTTATTCGATTTTCGTATTGCGGGTTGCCCTAATTTAACCTTAGGCTTGTCAAAATGGATAAATGAAAATTTCATTATGCTTGTTATATCATTCTGGTGAAATTTGGCTATTTATTTGTTGAAACCTGATGACAAGTTGGTTCAGAAATTACATGCGGACAAAACGTTTTTATGGTAAAATTTAATTTAATAAAGGTTAATTAATTATTTAAATTTAGATTACCTAGAAACGTTATAAGGCTAATTAAATTCAATGGAATGAATTTAATTTATGTTGAAGCGAGAAGTTTAATATAAGGAATATGATATTCCTAACAGGTGTTGCAAAATTCCATGCCTAAGAGATTCATATCTCGTTGTGTTGAAACGTTTTGGTGTGTTGAATAGTGAATGGTGATATATATTGAGATGTGTTATGTGTGAAGCATGCTTGATGTGTTTAATGATGATCATGATGTTATGACGTGTAAAGCATGATTAATGTAATTGTGTTATATCACGTCATGCAGTGGCGGAGCTAGAGACTTTTCTCAGGAGAAGCGGCTTTTTTTATGTATGTATATAAAAACTAAATCTTTGTGCATAAAGTAGCTTGTGGTTGCTTTGAGGACTTGAACTCGGCACCTTCTTCCTTCCAAAGCTTAAACTCTCCCATGTTCTACCACCTGAGTTATTGGAAACACATGCTTTTTGTCCAGTAAAAATATATTTCTAGAATTTCAACAGGGGCAACAACCCCTCCCAAACCTCCCCTACCTACGCCATTGATGTCATGGTTTGAGAAATGATTAAATGGATATATGTTAGCCTATTGAGGAGTGGTGATAAATGACATGATAAGGTTTTTTAAGACGTGTGATATGATGGTGACCTATAAAGGTCAAGAGCATGTAAAGATGGGTAAATGACACTGAGCTTAACCATTAACTAGGGAGCTAGTAGAAACAGTGATGTTGGGCCGGTACGTCGCCGAGATCGCTAACGTAAGTCAAATGCGTTGAGCTTAACCATTAGCCAGGTCGCTAGCATTTGCAGTGAATGTTGGAGCTTGGCCAAGCCCTGATCACTTGCGCTTCTATAAGAATGACATTGAGTCTGATTGTTTTTCAAGCTTAGGTCGCGCATGTAATTAAAATGGTAAAATTTTGCATTATCATGAACGGAAAAATGTTACATATGGTCAGCGGTTAAGATTAACCTAATCTGTGCAATGGTGACCTCACACTAAAGCCAAAACCATATAAGCAATAATTCCGGATTTGGTCCGGGGTCGCTAATTGTAAATTTCATATTGCATTCACGTGCATCATTCAAAAAAGCATGATATCACCTCATGAGCACGTTATATGGTATCCGAATACATGTGATGTGTTGATATGATCTCTCGTGGATAGATTATGATCGTTGGCTAACGGTTTTAAACCGATTCTTTTTAGGTAATGCCGATAATAGGAACGCTGCAAGGACGTCAGCTGTAGGAAGTGGATAGTCGGGGCAGTGTTAACCCAAGGGTTGATTGAAATTCTTTTGAAACTAATCGCTTGCAAGCATGTCTTATGTTGCCTGTGTGCAATTGTGGTAATGTGTTGTTTTCAGGCTGATATTTCAGGACAAATGTTCAGTTGTCATGTTTTGAAGTGTCATTTTGAGACAATACTAACTACATGCATAGTAGTTTTATGTAAATGTTTTCAATACGATAGGTTGAATGTTTTCTTTATTTTATCGTGATTTTTGTTGCAGGTCCTATTTGTGAATTTGCTGTCAGGTTAACTGATGGGACCAACTGTGTGGTCCTTAACCTAGTGACATCTTGAGTTATTAAAAACTCGGTTGTTACAACTAGGAAATGAAGCTAACACATGAAGCGATGTTTTAGCTTGACCACGGGCCAAACACCATGGGTTGACTTTAATTCGACGTTCGAGCAATTTTGTTTTGCAAGAAATCTCCTTTTTGCATGCACGCCATGCAAAATTATTGACATCCAGAGTCATCTTAATACTCCACAGCTTGTCCCACAATGTACGACCAAAAATATTAGAACATGAACCGTACTTGTCAAGTGCATGGTCTCCATCTTGTAGAGTCAAATAATAAGCCGATCTAACTGAAAAGACCCCATTGTTGGTGTGGAGCCAAAATACCTCATCCTTAATAACATTACTAACAAGGGTAAATTCAAAATAAACTTTTCATCATGTCCAAAATTTTCATAAACCAAATTACTCTTCCATTGAGCCAACTCACAGTCAATAAAATCATCCACTTTCGGCTCTTCCACAAAACCAACAGATTTCCGGATCGGAGCAAAACTATGAGGTCGAGCTAACCATGGGTCTTCCCATGGTAAGATAGAAGCACCATTACCGACAAACCAACACATGTCTTTTTGTAATAGTTCCCCCTTTCAGTATACTTCACCAAGTATAACCCGGTCTATTACCAATTTGAGCCTACATAAACGATCCATGAGGGTAATACTTGGCTTTCAAAAGTTGGGCTATAAACGACTTAAGGCTGATCACAAGTCTCCAACCTTGCTTAGCCAGAAACGCAAGATTGAAGGCTAGCTTGCATATCACAAAAACCAATCCACCACCCTTCTTGGACTTGTAAAAGTTGGGCTATCAACGACTCTTAATTCATTTTGTTTGTCATAATGGTTCATATTTTTATTCAATTTAGTTTAAACTGTTTGTACTAACGGTTCCTATCTGTTAACAATTTTCCGTTCAAATATTTTATTCAATCAACTCAAATGTACTAATGGTAACATATTTCCAGGTTTTTTGTTAGTTTATTTTGTAAGTTGATCAACTAATAATATAAAATGTGTGAAGTAATAATATAAAATGTGTGAACTAATAAATTACTCTAATAATTTTATTTTATTTCCTCTGACATAGACTTTGTTTCGTTCAAATTTTTTGTAAATTTCGTTCAAACTATAATATACTAATTGTTCATATATTTTTTGAACTAATAGTATAAAAACTTTGAACAAATTGATAGTGTATACTTTTTGAACGAATTGAACTAATTACAGAAAATATGCAAACCAACTACAAAATCAAGTTTTGTTCAACTATAATGTCTATTTGTTCAAGTATGGTGCATATTTGTTCAAAACCTGATTTGTTGAAAACCCGATTTGTTCAAGTATACAACTTATTTATTCAACTATATTGCATATTTGTTCAAATATAATCCTTATTTATTCAACTATAATGCGTATTTGTTAAATATATGATGTTTTCAAGTACAATAAATATTTGTTCAAGTATTGAACTTCAATTAAAATAGCAGAATTTTCGAACTCACTATGTCACTCCTTGTGATACATCAATCGAAAGTAACTGAGAAGAAGATAACATAACAAAATTTTAATGAAAGAAATCATATCTGATAATTGGAATTGAAGAAATCGAATATGAGACTGAAATGAAGAAATCGAATGAGGAAGAAGAATAAATGAGACTGAATGAACGACGTTGTTTACGGCCATCAAATGAAAGAAATCGAATCAGATAAATTGGAATTGAAGAAATCGAATCAAAGAATATGAAATGAAGAAATCGAATCAGAAAGGAGTAAGAAGAAAGGAGTGTGAAAGAACGACGCTGTTAACAACCGAACCTAAACGCTCACTGTCCATGAGGGGATAAAATTACGGCCATCACGATTTTCATTAAGGGTTGAACTTCCCACTTTTGACCCTAAGCCCCTTTCTATATAATTCAAATCATATATATATATATATATATATATATATATATATATATATATATATATATATATATATATATATATATAATTTTTTAAAAAAAAAATTCCTCAAAAATTACTTATATCTATATGTTTTTTTTTTCTAAAAAAAAGAATTTTTTTTTTTGTAAATTAAATAGATCATATATTTTAATGAGAGTATGAAAATTCTCATAATTTAATGTTTGTGCATATTACATCGAGTTAATAGTTGGGCGGACAATAAAATATGCCACTAACCCTTTCTAAATAGCAAATCCGATCCTCCTAAACACTACATCTGAAGACCTAGGTGACACAACATTACCATGCAAGACCCGGTGCACCCTCTTGAGAATCTCGACGGCATCAGGCGCAAGAAAACCAAACATATCAAATGCGAACGGAAGAAACACATAAGCGTTTTTTCTTCTATATACATATAAGCGTTTTTTAAAAATCACGTTAAATAATAATATATAATAATAAAGTAATAAAATTTAGGTTATTTTGGAAAGTTTTTAATTTAGAATTTAGTTTTAATTTAATTTTTTAATAGAAGTTCTATGAAATATATTAAGTAAGGGTATAGAGCGAAAACAAATTAATCCACCAAAATCTAGAGAAATTTTGAAAGTTCATGGATAACGAGAGAAAAAATCTATACCTTTGAGATATAAAGAATTCCTCCTATCTTTTCATCATCTATAAATTAACATTTTAAAAAAAAAATCATCCAAGCAGCTATATAGATGTTCCAAATTATTATTAATAACAACTATAAGACAATAACTAGTGTATTATCCGTGTCTTGCACGGGATTTTGATAAAAATATTATTTGTTATTATATTTCTTTATGGGATTATATATAAACTATTTTTTTGTCATCAGATAGAGTAGATAATAACCAATAAATATTTGTACACTTTACATATAATGTTATATAATACATTAATAAAATATCTAACCGTATAATAATTCATATTTTGATTTTTCTCCCCTTATTATATTGATTCATATGTTAATAGAAATAGTACATTGGTAGCATATGGTGTTAAATTAATTGTTATATATAAACTAATTTAAGAAATAACACAATCTATGATCAAAACTAATTAATACTAATACGGTTGATGACTATCTTAGTAGATTTCTTTTCTTTTTTTGTTTAGTTGTTTAAAGTGATTTAATTAAGCTTTTAATTGAGATGGATTTAATTAAGATTTGATTTTAATATTTTGTTAAATAATTTTTTAATGAATAAAATTAATTAATATTTTGGTGGGCTGTGGTTAAATGTTAAAATAACACGTGACAGTTAACATTTTTTCGCGTGACACGTGGCAAGGAGTGTTACTTCTATAATATATATAAGATAAGATTATATTTCTTTCAGTAAAATTTTAACTTATAAACTATAAAAAGATAAATTCAAAAAATATTATAAAATTTACGGACACCGTCCAAAAACTAAAAATATTCGGATAAAATCAGAAAAGTCTACACTATTTAAAATTTTCCATAAAAAAGTAACGTAAATATTATTATGATACCTCATTCAAGAACATTATTCTATATATGCATGTCAGTCGATCCACGTCTTCTTCACATGATCGATGTCTTCATTAATAGTCTTCAGAATTTGGATCAAGTCAATTTTATAAGAATATGATCTTAAATACAAACTTACATGATGATGTCGTAACAGTTTTTATGCAAATGCTATTTGGTGGGCGGTTAAAGTGGCGGACTTGGTGGTGTTGGTGATGGGCCTGATGGCGTGGTTGGTGGCGGAAGCCGGAGGTCAAAGTGGTGGGTCCCACCAAACATGGGACCCACATGGGAGTTGGTGAAGGGTTGGTGAGATTAGAAGCAATTGGGATTTATTGCTTTTTATTCTTCTTTTTGTGTTGCAAAATGTTGCGTGCATACTTCACAGTAATGATATTAAAATGAATGCCTTATATTGCCCCTGTATTTTAGAATTTTTTGGATGATGTTATATATCTTTATAATTTTTGATAATTTATTCTTATATCATCCATAAATTAATTTTTTAAGAAAAACAAAAATAATTTACTAGTTTTTCCTCCTCAAAATGTATCAGATGTAACTTATGGATGATAAAATATTATACTCTGATAAATTATAAAGCTTAAAAACACCATCCTCAAATTAAAAAATTGTTATATATAATCTTGAAAAGTGTATATAAGTATCATTCGAAAGCTGAAAAACCATTTAAATAATGTCTAAAGATTCTTTAATTTTTAAATAGTGTTATTAAATATTATAAAAATTTATATATATATATATATATAATTTAATTTATATATATTATCTAGACAATCAAAAATGCATTTAATAATAACTTGTAAAAACTATAAAATACTAACTTATATATGATTTAATTTAAGGGTACATTTGACAAAGTTATAAAACTCAAAACATCGTACATACTTTTATAAATCCTTCAACATTATTCTAAAAATACAAAGTACAAAATTTTTATCCGGAACTTCTCAAATATTAATATTGATTTTCATGGATAATGACTAACGACGGTTTGGATGTCATATCTTATATATAACGTATATAAATGTATATATTATCGGATTTTTTTTTAATAAAATGTTTATAAAACAACAAGTTGTGCAATGTGCATGATTGCTTGATGCTTTTGGTTACCTAACTTGACCACCACTGTCCACTAACATACAATATTACGTGTTATATAATTTTAAAATTAACATTTTTATATAAATTTCTCTTTTAGTTATTCTTAATATGTCATTTGACAGAAAAATCTCCCCTATATATACATCTAACTTTTATATTGCTATGGTCTCTTAGTCTTTCCCATATAGAACATAATGCATTTAGAGCGTTTTCTGTAAATGATATTGTTATTCAGTTATTTAATCTTGTAGTTGTAGTTAGAGATTCTAGGATAAGTTCTAGATAAGATTTGCTATGATCTATTATGATTTTATGTGATCCTATGTGTTCATCAACTATGTATAAATTCCTCATAACGTTTCATGAATAAACACACATTGATTCATATATCACTGTTTACATTTCCTTGGTTCTTCGAGATAGTTGAGTATGTAAAGAGCGTTTTCTTGGTTCTTCGAGATAGTTGAGTATGTGATTTTGTCCCGGGTTTTGGGTTATGTTCGGTCGAGGGATTGAAGGGGTGAAGGAGAGTATTATGGGTTTCACAACTTCAATCCAATAAACCCTTTATGCATTATTGTCAAATTTCTTTGAGGCTTACTCGAGACTATTTTATGTCAAAATAGTACATCACTTTCGATGCGTATGCAAGTTATAGAACTCTCTAATTTTCTCATAGGGCTAATTATATGAGATGAGTTATACGGGACGTGTGACACCCCATATTTCGGAAATCTGGAATATTACGGGGTATGACCTCACAATGGGTTCCGACCATAATTTGACAACAATTTCACTAGATCTTACGACAAGGCACAAATGTAAATGAAACAAATGGAAACGTATTACTATAATAATGTCGTGGATGCATAATGTGAGACAACCTAGTACCAGAAAACATAGTATAAATGGAGGCGAGGGTTTCCCGACCATCGCCTCCGTCCCCGTATACCAAAAAGGGTGGTTCGATGCATCTCATCATGAGCTAGTCGCAAAGAATCTCACAGTCTCATGTCAGAGCTGGGTAGATGCCACGACCCGTTATAAATACACTTGGGTTTCACAATAAAGCAATGTCATCCTATTCAAGTTATAATTATAATTCACATAGTACACACCACTATAATAACACACACCAATATGAGGAAAACTAGCTAAGTAAGTCCATGAGACTTACCTGAACTCAACGATAGTCGATCGTTACACGGCACAATCCACACATGCATACAATATCAAATACTTAATCAACATTGAACATATCTATCAATATATTTATAATCTTCCGGGAACACTCATAAGACTTTCTTAGGACTTCTAGGAGTGAAATGCTCTTATCGAACTTTTTAAGAGTTTACTTAACTTTCTATCGACATAAAAAGTCATATACCCAAATTTCTAAATCATCTAACATGCTAATCTAAAACTATTCACTTTATCATTGAGCTTCTAAGATATAATTATCCCAATAATTTTGATAGGGCTGTGCAAATATGAACTGGACCGGAAAACCGGACTGGACCGGACCGGTTTTTTCCGGTCCGGTCCGGTCCCGGTCCAATTCCGGTCCGGTCCCGGTCCGGTCCCGGTCCAATTCCGGTCCGGTCCCGGTCCGGTCCCGGTCCAATTCCGGTCCGGTCCCGGTCCAATTCCGGTCCGGTCCGGTCTGGACAGGTTGCACAACCCTAATTTTTGATATACCTCCTATTGTATTATAGGAACGTAGAACCAACCTGTTTCTCATAAATTCAACCAAGTTAGACAATTATGCCTCCCAAAACTTAAAATTATTCTTAGTCATTTTCGACTATTTTCTATACCAAAAATATATTTTCTATCCCTTTTATAAACTCCAAGAACTCCTACAATCTCCTTCACTTAATGAATCCATTTCCACAAGTTAGCTTCCATTTGCCAACCAAAATTATATTTCACAATCATAAAAATAGGGGTCATTTCCTAAAAAATAATAATTTGGGCACTTATATGTAATTACATTATTTGGGGTAAAAAAAGAACTTCGAAAACTCTGGGCTATTTATGTAATTATAAAGTTGGGCTCTTTCATGTAAATACCAAACAAGGGGTAACATATGAAATTATTAAAACTCGGGCTAAAAACATAAATAAAATGTTAGGGAGATTTTGTGTAATATACCCAAAGGTCCCCTCCTCCCGATTAGGGTTACAAAAAGCTACATGTGGCGATTGGTTTCTCCCGGCGGTAGAGTTCACGGTGGAAGACGACGACACCGTATCGGTGATCTCCGGTGCAAGGCAAGTTCGACGGTGTCTCCCGCTCCTCAGACAACACGGGCTCGAGTCGATGAAGGTTTGAGTAGGAGCGGGTTTGTAAAGCCGATTCCCGGGGATTGGAGGCAACGACGGTCGGGGGTTGGGTCAGATTTGGGCTCATCAGCTCGAGGCGCCTCCGATGGTGGTCCGATTGATGCTTAAGGCTCGGTTTGGTCTGGTGCTCGTGGGTAGGGCTCAACATGCGTGAATAGGCTCGATTCGGCACGCATCGTCTCTATTGGTTCAAGGCGAGGGCTCGAGATGGTTCAGTGCGACAAAATAGGTCCTCCTAGGTGGTGGCCGGTGATGTTGGTGGCCGGGAAACTGTTGGCCAATGGAAATACATAGGGTTAGGGTTTGGAGGTGTAGCACCCCGACATTTGAAAACTCGGAATGTCACTGGCTAAGACCTCACAAATGGTCTCGACCTTAGTTTGACATCAATGAGACACGAGCCTTACAACAAGACACAAATATTTAAATGTAAATATATTTTAGAAGTAAAAGTTTTAATAACAAATCTAACAATAAAAGTGTTCGAAAACCTTACGTAACGTAGAAAACGAGATATGCAATCTTGCTAACCTGCAAGATCTATCAACGTGGTATAAACCGTTAGCTAACAATTCTAATAATAAGAGAAACTAAAACACAAACACATATAAAGAAAGTGGTAAACACATCAACATACGCAATCAGTGTCCCAGTTATTATCTTTTCATTTGGTGATTGTCATTCTAGTTTGTTCAACTTTTCAGAGTGACACGATGATCCTCCAACCCTCGCCCCCGTCCCCATAAACCAACAAGAGTGGTTTCAATGCATTTTCCCCGTATACACTATTGGATTGATCGCGGGGAGCCTTCTAGTTGCCATCTGTGCTGGACAGTGATGCCACGACCCGTTATAATACACTTAACCTCTCTAATAGTAAAAGTGCAGGTGGTCTAGTTCGATTCAATTATTTAACATTCGATACACACATTACCCTAGCACGCACTTAAGATTATTACTAAAGCTAAGTGTGTCCAATGAACTCACCTTATCCGTACTGGTCACAATAACTATTCTCGATCCGTCAGTCGATGATCTTAATCGAATTCCTGATTAAGATGTAGTGACATCTTAGTATTCTCGTTTCACTATCTTGTTATTTCTTAGAGTAAGATATCTAGCATCGTTACTCTTTCATATCATTAGATCCTAGGTTCCGCATACCTGGACATCCATTTACAAATCCGAATAATCTCGTTATGTATCCATTTCTATCCATAAACCTACTCCTCCTAGTATCCATTCTCACTACTCAATCTCTACATCATTCAAATTCTCTAACATTGTGCACTAATCTATTTTGCTTGGTAATTCTCAATCCATTCATCATCACCTCCAAAGTCTAGAATTCCACAACAATCTCTACATCATTCAAATTCTCTAACATTGTGCACTAATCTATTCTGCTTGGTAATTCTCAATCCATTCATCATCACCTCCATAGTCTAGAATTTCACAACAACCATTTCAACGCTTCTACATTCCCACTACTCTTAGTTCCGATGACTCATGTAAATTCATTCTGTCCATACATCTCATCTTAAGATAATAATTCTCTTATTTTAATATTTACACTAATTATTCCTAAATCTACTTATTCTCACATTTCCGTCATCTTAGTTTCAAACTCGAGTTCGACTATAGTTCCATTCATAGCCTCCTCAAAATATAATTCCATTCATGGCCTCCGGAAAGTATAAAGATTTATTAGGTCAAAGGTTCATACTTGATTCTCATTTCGATCCACAACAAGAGCAAGAAAGTGGCACCAGACGGTGACAAGTTGGAAACAAGAGGGATGCCACATGTCCCTAGTTCGATCCCTCCAGCTGGCGAAACAAATAAGGTGGTAAGGAGAGAGAACCTGGAGACGGGGGTTTGAACCTCCCTGGAAACAAAAGAAAACAATTAAGGTTCTGTCTACACGTATAAGGTTCAAGCCATTGGAGCGGAACCAAAACACACTAAGGCGTCAAATACAAAGGAGGTATACGTCTTGGGTTCGAGCTTTCCAGACGGCAAGGAAAACTATCTTCTAGGTATTGAAAGTCTCAGGTTCGAGACAGGTTGGAAGCGCCAGAAGGGGATAATCTCCCCCAATCAAGGCGGGTTAGGTTCGATTCCTACAGGGCAAATTAACCACTTAACTCCCATAATACGTACAACTGAGGAAGGGAGATTGGGGAGGAGCTAATTTTGGCGCCTTGTGCAGGCGGAGGAAAGTGTCAAATAGGGCTCGCCGGCGAGGAGTTATAAGGGGTGGTGGTGATTGCAACCTAGAGTGAGGCCATGGTACCGAAGAGGAAGATGGAAGTACATGTTAGTGTTCCGGATCGTGTGGTGGTCCTCCGATGGTTCGTAGTTCCAATCGTCGGTGGGAGTATGGTATTTTCTTGGTCTTTCGAAGGTCCTGGTGGCTTGATGGGTGTTTAACATTGCACCATTGAGAGCACTGGAGGGGGAGAAGAGACTCACTGGTTGTCCACGCCGGCAAGGAGGGAAGAGAGGTCTCCAACGTCGGGTTCTTCTTGTCTCAACGAGGTTCGTCAAGGTATAGGGTTCGGGTGTGGTTTGCAGCGATTCACATAGAAAGGGATAGAGAAGGGCGTGTGTGACTGGGTCGGGGAGAGGAAGCTAGTCGACACTTGTGATGGTCAAGGGAGTGAAGATATTCACCGGCCTTCAATGCCGCCGTCTTGATTGTTGTCATCAGCGGCTTCCATTAAGGTACGTTGTCGTCGTCGACTGACTTCAATGCCTTGTGACGGGGAAGGATGAAGATGTCGGTGTGGAAGGAAAGGAGGTGGCGTCTTGTCAGCTTAATAGGCTAAGCCAATCATGGGCCCTCGGAGAAGCAAACTAACAGGCCGGCCCAATAACGAAGTAAGAGACGAAAGGAGTAGGAGAAGCCGGCTTCGGCTTGTTTGGCCAAGGGAAGAGTAGGAGGAGGTTGGGCCTTGGTATCCCGGCCCAACTAAGTAGGCACGACCCTTGGTCTTTCAGTTGAGACGGAAGCAAGCCCGAAGTGAAGAAATTAGGCCGAACCGGCCGGTTTGCAAAATAACTCCACTTGGTTTGGTTCGGTTCACCCCTTTCGAAAAGAAATCAGGTTCTCGGAATAATTAAGCATAAGTTCGAAATTTTCCGGTTAATATAGGAGGTAAGGTAGGAGCTAAATTATTCAATTAGATTTTCCGTAATTCCTAATATATCACTAGAAATATCTCAATAATATTACGGGAATAGTGCTACGAGTTTTGGAATGAGTTTCTAACAAGCTCTCTAAAACCTTACGAGTATATCCAAATAACAATATTTTTCTTAAACAAATAAGATTGATAAAGTATTCAATTAGATTTTCCGTAATTCCTTATATATCACTAGAAATATCTCAATATAATTGTATCAACTATACATTGAAAATATAAGTGATTAGTTCTAAATTAAATCGTGTATCTCTAACTCAACAAAAACCCTACAACTTAGAAAATGAAAGAATACTAAAACATTGATCAAGTAAATAAAATCTGGGTTATTACATCTATTCCCACTTAGAAAAAATTTCGTCCCGAAACTCAAAATAAAACAAGTAATAACAAGAACAACAAAATGACACCACTATCACGTAAGCATGACCTTGCGTATCCACGGGATTTCTTGGAGCTTCCTATAGTTCCACCAACATTGTTCCAAAATCTCCGGATATTACATCAATACCTTTTTATCATAAGTTCGTTTGAACCCGATCCACTCGTATTGAATTCCCGGGAATGAAATATCCGGGCGTTATAGACCGGGTCCGAAAAGTTGATCTAGACTGGTACCTTAGCTCTCGTTTATAAATTTAGGTCCTCAGTTTATTAGGATAAAATAACGCTATGAGGGACATATTAGCCGAGCTACTAGGCTCAACTCAAACTCAACTCGACTCGTTTATAACGAGTTGAGCTCGAACATGTCAATATTCAGCTCGTCCATTCAGATCGTATAACAACCCTACTCCTTCGCCACCCACGTACCAGACCACCACCGACTGTTAAAACATTCCCTCTCATATGATTCTAATAGTTTGACTCATATAATTACAACTCTAACGTTATTCGAGTCGAGTCGAGCTTAACTTCACATGCTCATGTTCGATCAACTCGTTCATAAACGAGTTGAAACATGCTCATTTTTATTGACTCATTTAAAAGATGAAATCAAACTCATATAAGTCAACCTTTCATATTACTCTTGCTTTTGGCTACAAAGTAGGACAACAAATATGCGAAAGTCTAAAAACTTGGAATAACAAAATAACAAAACCCAACAAGACAACGAAACATCATCGATCAAAGAAGCAAGAAATCACATATCCGCAGGTATCCTTCTATACAACCTAGAAGGCAACCTTGGAAGAGGAACAACCTGCAAAGGAGAAGCCATATAAGTAACCAACCCAGGATTCTCCGACATGTCAATCTCTTCGGGCCTAATCCCAATGGGCGGGCTCCACTCAAAATGGTGCAACAAATGACCCAACATAGACGTCACCAAGTTTATAGCAAGTTGGGCACCCGGGCAAACCCGTCGACCCGCCCCGAAAGGCAACAGCCTAAAGTCATGGCCCTTCATATCAACGTCCTCTTCGAAAAACCTTTCGGGTTTGAACTCGAGCGGGTCTTTCCATACTTTCGGGTCACGGGCTACGGCCCATACGTTGACGTTGACCGTCGAGCCTTTGGGGATGTCATAGCCGCCGATCTTGACGTGGGTGTTGGCACGGTGAGGGAGCATTAGAGGAGTTGGTGGGTGTAGCCGGAGTGCTTCCTTGGTCACGGCTTGTAAATATGGCAGGTTGGGGATGTCTGCTTCGGTCATTACTCTTTCAGGCCCGATGACCCGGTCCAGTTCTTCTTGGGCCTTTTGTTGGGTTATTGGGTTTCGGATCAGCTCTGCCATGGCCCATTCTACTGAGATTGCAGTTGTGTCCGTTCCTGCCGTGATCATGTCCTGCCCAAAATACAAACACAAACATCCTTTAAGGCTCATTTGGTTCGATTTACATGGAATCGAGAATCGATTTGCTTAAAGCAAATAAGGTGTTGAGATGAATAAATATCGTATTCGTTCCATAATTTTAGGCATTACCCAAAGAAGGCCGATGATGGTATCCTCACTAAGATCATACTTCTCCTTTAGTGTCAACAATGCATCAACAAAGTGTTGTTTGGTGTCACCACTCTTCCGTCGAGCCGCAGTGTGCTCCTCCATGATGACCTTAGTGAGACGGTCCCTACGTTGGTTATGCTTCTCACACGCCTCCTCCGCAATAGGAAACAACCACCGGAGCCAAGGGATGTATTCCGACTTGGACAAGGTTCCCCCGAGCCTAACACCATTGGCCACTATGGCCTTGAACTCAAGGCCTTGTTCGTCGATGACCCCCTCATCGTTCATAAACCTTTTTCCAAAGGCTAGCCTTGTTATGTTGTTGAATGCCACGGATCCCAAGTACTTCTTCAATGTTAGACTCTTTCCGTGATTATCTGTGAAAACAAACGATGGGTATATACATCGTAAAAACGATTAATAACATAAGGAGTAACACCCTCATTTTTCCGGTTTATCTATACATTTTTTTAATGATAATCGGTCCGTCTAGAAAACGGGTGGGTATGGATAACACCCTCATGCCCGACCAGTTCAGAAGCCCGACTTGGACAGATACATACAAGATTTTAGGTTGATCAGGCCGGAAGTCCGACCCAAATACCGTTTAAAAAATATAAAATAAATATGTAAGGTATACATTAAACATAGAAGTGGATGTTAGTTTTCACCCAAAAACGAAGTGGATGGTAGAACTTGAACATGAGAGTTCAAGGTTCAAACGTCCATAATCATTGAATCACTTTAATTTTGTGTAATTACTTTTTTAATATTTTATTATAACTTTTTTCTTTTAAAAAATGTTACGGGATCCGGGATCCACTTTGTTCGAAGCTTGATTAGGACGGGTATAGACAAGACCTTAGACCCAAATTTCGAACTCGGACTGAATTAGATCCGAAAACAAAGAACAAGTTTTTTTTTTCTTCCAAAAGTAATGATAGAATCCGGACCTGCCCAGATCTAGATATTTGTATCTCAATTGAGTCACAAATATCAAATATAAATATGTAGACAGATTTAAATTCATTTTTTTAAATATATTTTATTAATAATCCCATGTTTACTAGATTTATTTGGTCCCATTCTTATAGGTTATTTTGTGGTGTTCGCATTGCATACTCATAAACTCATCAATCAAAATTTATTCTTGTACCGGACTCTCATATTCATGCTATATGTAGACAGATTTAAATTCATTTTTTTAATATATTTTATTAATAAGATTTTTTTTGCTGATTTTATTTACAAATTTTTCAGTCGAATAGCTTATGATCGAGTTAGGTTGTTTCACTTGTTTGAGTAAGTCTATACATGTCTTTTATAACATTACTACATTAATTGATTAACTTGATAATTAAACAATTATATAGGATGTGTATGAATTATTGATAAAAAAAAGTTATTTTAATGCTTTGATATACGAAATAGTAGGGGACCTATACATTTATGGAACAAATGCCCCCACAAAGATTTTTCTATATCTTCATTATATCCAGATGCCAATAACTGCTTAAATGTTATTATTGCCAACTATTTTTTTTTATTTTACTTATAAAAAAAATGTAATATTATGGAATTTAACAATTTGAAATAAAATATTTTTCATTGTTATGTGGCATATTAAGAGTCAAATTTGGACACATTCAAATTTAAAACATTTTTTATGGTGATTTTTTTTGTGTAATTCATTTATTTGAGTATGCATCTTATAAAAACATATAATATCTTAAATAATAACTAATTAATTAGATTGGAAATATAGTTCCTATATTTGGACAAACAAAATCCTTTTTTATTATTCTATATTTTACAATTGACTATGACTTTCAATTTGATAATATAACAAAAATCTATTACTATAAAAGTTATATTAAAATAACTAATTTGAAACATTTTTACAATTCTCCCATTAAATTACTTACTAAATTAAATATCATATATTTTCTTAGAAAATTAGGTGACATTATCTTTTATCTTCATTTTATTAAATTGTTTTTTTAATTTTCAATTAAATGGGTATTTATGAGACTAAAACTAATCACCCATTTTGAATGTTCAAATAATAGTAATTTCATACTATATTCTAAAACTAAATATTGAAATGACATTTATTAAAACAAGTATCATTAAGTTAATTTTCATACCAGTAGAAACACAATCTTTGTAGATGAACTCAATCATGGCAGTCACTTCATCTTCTCTAATAGGCCTCAAGAACTCAATCCTCTTAGCAGAGAACAACTCCAATGTACAAACCTTCCTCACCTTAACATAATGAGGCCCGTAGTCGGCCCATATGAGATCCTGCCCGTTCCGGCTGAACCGGGCCGACAACCGGTTCCGGGTCCTGTCCGCAAGCTGTTGGTCATTGTCCTTGAGGACCTCGCGGGCTAACTCGGCACTCGTCACAATCACCTCAAGAGATGAACCGAACCAGACCGAGATTATGGGCCCGTAGAGTTGAGCCCATTCGTGGAAACAACGGAACCGAACCGGTTTGATGTCGTATAGGTTTCCGACGATTGGCCAGGTTCTCGGCCCGGGTGGGAGCTTGAACCGGAATAGGCGGTTGTAGAGGATAATGAGTGTGAGGATGAGGAGGAGGATGGATAGGAACATGGTTGCATGTAAGGGGATTGTGTTGTTTGTAAGAGTGGGTTAGGGTTTTTATGAGTGTGAAATTTTCGGTGTCATTAATGCAGGCTGTAAAATTAACAATAAAAAGAAATGATTTTTGAATAGGGTTTCAACTTTCAATGATGAGGTCTATGACTACACAAGTTGGAGCCGAATGACATGTACCTGCTGACTGCTGTGTGCGTGGAGGATGATATATTCGCATAATTACTTATTATATTGTTAATTAGTTTTAGGACGAAATAATATTGAATTTATATGGTGAATTCGAGTCTAATTTGCATGTACAAATTTCATATTGTGAAAGTTGAATTAGACATTGGGCATTAGTAGTGGATCTGACATTACACATTTGGCTCACGCGGTGGATTTCAATGATGTTTATGGCTAAGTCACTAAATTACTAGTATAACATGTATGCGTACTAGGAATGAAAATGGGTCAGGTCATGGGTGGATGTATTACTTCCGTCATCCATCCGTTAATCTTATCGGGTACATCCACTCATCACTCGTCGAGTGGTTGGGTTGATGTTTTCCTTTTCTTGACTTTGTTCCCCTCTAAGACCAGACATTGAAGTTAGCCCAACTACATAACCTCGCTTTGTCGAAAGACAATTGCTGACACGGATTTTGTAGTAAGTAGACTTCTATTTCTGGTCTGAAAGGATATCAGGGAAAAGAAAGGAGATAGACTTCACTAAGGAATTGATGGTTCGTAACTTGGAGAATAAAGATATACTAAGGAATGGAAAGGTTAGCCTAACTACATACCTCGCTATGCCAAACTGGTTTTGGTCACTGCTGACACGGGCTTGTAGTAAGTGAACCAAGTACATACCTTACTGCCTCTTTTAAGATACTTTTTCCTTCCTCTTTGACTTGTTCCCCCCTAAAAACAGATATGGAGTTAGCCCAACTGCATAACCTCGCTTTGTTGAAGGACAATTGCTGACACGGGTTTTGTAGTAAGTAGACTTCTATTTCTGTTTCGAAAGGATATCAAGGAAAAGAAATGGATAGTCCTCACTAAGGTTTTGATGGAATTGCTACCTTCCTGGGTTCATGTGTAAGTTAACCTCATGTTAGCCTAACTATACTTCTCGCTTTAGTTAGAAATTCTTCTAGCTAATTGCTGACACGGGAGTATAGTAAGTGGACAAGAGTGAAATGGATCACTTGACCCCAGTGGGAGTTCAAAAAAGCAAAGTTATTTGTCTTATGTTTCATGACCCTTGGAATGCCAGGTTGGAAAAGAGTTTCCAACCTACTCTCCTCGCTTTGGTTATGCCAATTGCTGACACGGAAGGGTAATAGGAAACTCATATTTAACTAAGCAATTTTTTAACGAATTGAATGTATAGATGAACTAAAGGTTTTGATGGAGTTCTTGTTAGTTTTGTTCATTCTCTGGATTTTGAATACTCTTAATAGGTGATGAGTTAGCCTAACTACAGTACCTCGCTTTGATTGGTTTCTACTGATCAATTGTTGACACGGGAATTATAGTAAGTAGACTTACCCCTTTGTGAGTACAATAAAGAAAGGATTGGATAGCTCTTACTAAGATTTTGACGGACAGATAACCATGACCTAACCCCTGCGCAAATGAGGATCTCGCTTTGGAGTAGGGTCTGATGTTGAGCGTATACTCGACGTCTAAGATTCCTACTGCAATTGCTGACACGGGCCCTCATGTAGTGGGGGTAGGGTCACAGTAATCTGAGTACATGATGTCTTGTGCTTTAACTTTGGACATTCAACTTTTGAAGATGTCCCAGTCATTATGAGACACACCAAAAAACACCTAGTCACTCCAACACCATGCTCATGTCTGTGCCAACAGAGCCACAACAGATCCGCATCAACGATACGTTAGTCCACACGTTGCGTCACCAGCACTGCGTCAGCTGTGACAATACTATGTCAGCTTCACCACGTCAGCAACACATCAGATACATGTCAACACGACGTCAGATTCACATCTGTGCCACCAGCGTCAAGACAGGTCTACGTCTGCACCGCACTAGTTCCAGTTACTTCAAGCCAACGATATGTTGGCACCTTGTTAGTACCACGTTAACATTACGTCAGCTTCAAGTCAGCATCTACTGTAGCACACCGTTTCTTCACTGTTAGATCTTTGCACAGTTGACCTCCTTTCTGCCTTGTACTCTGCAGCTTCCAGGGCAGAGACACTCCCGAGCTACATCTGTTTTGAGGTTTTGTTCCTGTTTCTGTAAGGCTTTGTATGCCGCTTTTGTTTTCTGAACTGGGTTTTCTCCCGAGTTTTTTTCGTCTTGTTTTTTGGGGATGTCTTTCCCCTGTTGGTTGTTCTCTTTCGGCTCCGGTGGAGCTTAGATGGTCAGTTTGTGAGTTTTGTTCCACGGTTTGTATGTTTTCTATTTCACCCTTGTTGGGGTTGGTTGTAACTCTTTTTCTCCTTAATTTACCAGTTAGCCATCGAATGGTTGGGTTGATCGGGTTCAACCGCATATGTCTATAATAGATTATTATAGTTAACTTATATTGTATTTTTATAGTATTTTTTCACATATTACACAAAATTATATTTTAAGGCACATATTATTAAGGAATAAGATATAAAAAAAGTATATATAATGTATTATTACAACATAAATAATAATAAAATTTTTATAACTTTGTGATTTTAAGATAAAATATATAAAAATCTAGATATTTCAGATGTATCGGGTCTGGTGATGGGTGAAGAACCCTCATACCCCAACCATCCATCACCCGACTTTTTCGGGTTTTCACCTTTTGGGTCGGGTGATTCAGGTACCCATCGGTGCGGGTGAAATCGCCATCTCTTATTGATACATAGTGGAAGTTGAATTAGGCATTTGACATGCGTAGTGGAACCGGCATTACACATCCGGCACACAAAGTGGGGTTTCAATTTTGTACTCTTGCAAACAACTCTGGGTTTGGGGACTAATATTACGAATGTAATTGGGTCATACGCGTAATTACATGTCCTTTTCACCTTAAAATCGACTTCTTTTCATCTTCTATTATACGAGTCATATGCGTAATAACTTTCTCCACAAATGAAAAAATTGAACTACGCAAGCACATGGGTAATTCGGTTTCGAATAGTAGAATATAAATTTGTTTAGAATGCTCATTTATCATTCCATTTTATCGGATTTTCCTTACTATCTAACGAATAAATTTACTTAGAGTAGAGGCAAGGAGGTTCAGACGAGGGTTGCTAAATGTCTCGACCGTATATGCATGTCTCCGGCAGCACATATTAAATGGCCTGAAGCTTCTGTGATGCACTTATCCAGGCTCTCCTCTAACCACAATTCGCTAATGCAAAATCTCGAAGGGCTTGGTAACCCAATACGTAGACCGTTTCGCTTCCAAGATGCATGGTACATGCACCTTGACTTCAAATCCCTTATCTTATCCGCATGGGCTTCGTTGGTTTCTCTTCCTTTTGCCCTGACAAAGCTAAAGACGGTATTGAGGAAATGGAATCGGGAGGTTTTTGTAGGTGGATCTTGCTTTTGGGCCAAGCGATGGGCTCATTCAAGAAGAAGTGTCAACAACACGTGAGCTGAATTTAGTTTTAGAACAGGAGGAGACTTTATGGAGATAGAAATCTCGGCAGCAATGGATTGTTTCGGGAGATCGGAATACCAAATTCTTTCATCTGCCGACCATCATTCGGCACCAGTGTAATCGGTTGATGCGCTTCATTTGGATGATGGAGCTTGGTGTTTGGATCGGATAGCAGTACTCTGGAGAAGCATGCTTTTAACTACTTCAAGAGTTTATACGGACCTCGTGATTTTTCCAATCTTGTTTACTTGGAGCATGGGGAATTCCAAAGGGTGGATGACCATGTCATGGAGAGAATTGGAGTGAAGTACATGAAGCGGTTCGGGCTATGGGCGCATCAAAGGTGCTTGGAAATGACGGTTTCAACCCCGGATTTTATCACCGTTTGTAGGAGACGGTTGGAGCTTTCCTAGTTAATTTGGCAAGAAGTTTCATGTTGGAAGGTATTCTCTCAGACCACTCCAATGACACGTTGCTTGTGCTAATTGGTAAGACGTTGAAACCGGAATTTATCTCTCAATTTTGTCCGATTAGTTTATTTAATGTTTTCTATAAAGCTATTACAAAGGTATTTAAACTAGGCTGAAGGCTTTAAAAAGAAGAAATGAAGGAAGGGTTGGATGGTGATGGAGTTAGATTTGGAGAAAGCTTACGCCAATTTGCGTTGGGAGTTTATTGAGGACACGCTTAGAGATGTGGGTTTTTCGAATGTCTGGATTAACCGTGTGATGACTTGTGTTTCTACGGGTTCTATGAGTGTGCTTTGGAATGGAGAAAAGACTCCATTTTTCAAGATGTCTAGAGCCATTAGACAGGGCGATCCAATATCCCCCTATCTCTTTGTTTTTTGTCTCGAGAGATTACGGTACCTTATTGATAGAGCGGTTGATCAAGATAAGGTTCTTGGAAGCCGATTCAATTATCGAGGGGAGGGCCAAAGATTTCACATCTTTTTTTTTGTGAATGATATATTACTGTTTGTCAAAGCTTCTTCCCCTCAGATGTTACTTATCAAGGGCATTCTTGAATGTTTTTATGGTGCGTATGGACTGAAGGTGAGTTTGTCTAAATCTCGTTCTCTTGTATCCTATAATGCTAGGGGGGTCTTGAGGATGCCTTGGCTAAATTCAGTGGAATTCAGGCTACAAGACACCTAGAGAAGTATCTAGGAGTTCTAGTTACACATAATGGAGACAATAGGATAATTTTCTATCCTATTATTGAGAATAAGCTTGCGGGTTGGAAGAGACAAACACTTAACACTGCCCGGAGAATCACGTTGGCTAGGTCGGTCTTATCCACAATCCCTTATTATCAGATGCAATCTCTGGTACTGCCTGTTAGCACGTGTGAGAAAATTGACGGTTTAGTCCATGATTTTGTCTAGGGGAGAAGTCCGGGTGCAAGGTGCATCCATCTTATATGTTGGGATGCATTATGTCAACTGATATCAGAGGGTGGCCTTGGATTCAAAAACGATGTACTTTTCAATAAGGCTCTCATTAGTAAAATTGGATGGAGATTGTTTGATTGCAGAGTCCATCTTTGGGCTAAAATTCTACTTCATTAAGTACAAACAACAACATACCAGTTGGCCAAGTAGCATCCCGTACCGGTGCACTGATTCTAACAACTAGAGGGGTATTATGTCTACCTACAACGACGTTGTGGTCCCGCACATCTCTTGGAAGGTTAATAATGGCAGCTTACTAAGTTTTGGTCGGATAGTTGGTTCTTTGAGTATGAGTTGAGACATCATTGTCACGTCCCACTTATTGAGTTTGATTTAAACCTTCTAATTTGCGAGCTTTGGAATCCTGGAGTTGGTTGGAATTGGAGTTATCTCTCGTGTTGTATTTACAAATCTTGTTTTATACGCCTTGCCTCGAGGGTGATTGTTTCTGATGCAGATATTGATGATTGCATACATTGAAAATTATTGAAATCGGGTAGGTTCACTGTCAGCTCCGCTTACTCGGCTATGAGAGTTCTGTGTGGTCGAAGAAGGTATGCTACACAAAGTGTTTTTTATAGAATCTGGAAGCTTCAAATACCCGAACGGTTGAAGGTATTTGTATGGCAGTTAGGTTGGAAGAGAATCATGACAAACATTGAATGGGTTCCTCGGCGGATTAACGAAAACCCTTTTTGTTTGGTTTGCCGCAGAACTGAGGAATCCTTGTCTCATTTGTTCAGAGACTGCCCCATAGCTCGTGGGTTATGGAGTCAAATGGTACTAGATTCTTCAACACAGGGATTTTATTCGGCTGATTAGGAGACCTGGTTAATTGATAACTTTTCTTCGGATGCAGTCGTTCAAGATGGTCCGCAGTGGAGAACTATATTCGTGGTTTGCCTGTTATGGTTATGGAGATGGAGGAATGAGCATGTGTTTCGGGGGATAACGTCCAGACCGGATGGTGTGTCGTTCATTAGGGCGAGGTGTGAGGAAATCTCGAGTTCCTTTTCAGTACATAATAGTAGTGATATGTTGCCAAGGAAACAAGAAAAGCTTGTTAGATGGATGATGCCTCTGATTTGGTGGATTAAGGTCAACTCCGACAGGCTGTTCGGGGAGGGCAAGGAAATGCCACTACAGGTGGCGTACTCAGAAATGATAAGGGAGAGTGGTTAGTGGGTTTTGCAGTTAATTTGGGTATAGCTTCGGTTCCGGATTCTGAGCTTTGGGGTTTGATCTATGGACTGGATATTCCATGGAAGGAGGGATATAAGCAAGTACGTACATGTGGAGATTGACTCGCCGTTGATTCTCGAGTTGGTCGAGAAAGGCTTGGATACGCTTCATCGACTCTTTAGCTTGGTAGCCACTTGTCAAGGTTTTTTTACTCCGAAATTGGATTGTTAAACTCGGTCACATTTTTAGGGAAGGTAATAGGGCGGCGTATGTGATTTCTAATGTTGTTTTCGACTTAGATATTGGATTACACGTTTTTAGGGACGTACATGTCTATTGTAGGTCGTATTATTTTAGATGATGTTCGGAGAGTTAGTTTTCCTCGAATGACACGTTTGTAACCCTCATTCTTTCAATAATAAGGCTTTGTGTCTCATTTATTACCCAAAAAAAAATAAACAAATTAATTTATAAATAAATCAAAACATTTATAGATGAATCTTAATAGCTCAACAGTGTCATTTTCAATACCACATTCTATAATCAATGTACCTTATCTATATTTAATTTTTCTTATGAATCATTATCACAATATCTTGTTTTTTTTTCAAAAAAATCTCTGTCATACAATACTAAAGAAAAATCCAACATTGGTACTTAGAGGTCTTACTAATACTATTTTATCCACATATTCTTCCACCTAACAAGATTAAATTTATAATAGAGGAGTAAAGTAATTTTCTCGTTAGATAAATAAATAAAAAATAATACTATTTTATCCACATATTCCAACTAACAACATTGGGCATTCTTGATGGTTAGAAAGCGTCACTATCAACACCACATTCTATAGTCAATGTACGTTATTGGATATTTCATTTAAATTGGTAGTTAGAACTCTTACTAAAATTTTGTACCTTATACTTTGGTGTCCACATATTCTACCAAACAAAAAAGCTAACATCCACACAAAAATCTAAACAAAATTTCATTCAACGATGGAATGGTATGTATCACACATTTACTTACTTATCAACTACGTCTTTAATGCTTTCAATGTCTTCGTCCATAATTCAACCATGGTACCATGCAGCTGCCAGCTAGGGTTGTCTTACATCAAGTGGCGACATAAACCCTAAAGGCACAGAGGAGACAATCCTCCCCTCGCACCTTTCGGACCGTTTTATATATATATATATATATATATATATATATATATATATATATATATATATATATATATATATATATATATATATATATATTATTTTTAAGAAAAATAATAAAAAGATATAACCTCGAACATTATTGTTGAAAATAATTGTGATTTTTAAATATTAAATTATAATTCGATATCTAAAATTATTTTGCGAAATTACTGAGAAAATAACATAATTCAACAAACAAGAAAGACAACATACAAAATTATAGTGGTTTTCGTTTACCCAATAATGACTATGTTCACTTTTCAAAATTATAGTGGTTTCCGTTTATGAATACAGATGATAAAATTATAATTAGGTTATCCAATTTATTCAAGTTAACGAATAATTGTGTAGGCAGAGGGAACGTTCCAATATATAAAGTAACGAACCCTAGGGTTATTGTTGAGCATCAAGTATAAGACTGGACCAAACAGAAGAAAAAAAGCTCAAACAAAAAGATAAGCCCAATTCAAGGCATATCAACAAATCTCCACCTTGACTTGAAACTTCCCGGATATACCAAATGCATTATTCAATGCCATATTAACTCCGCTCTCTATTAGATGTGCCTCTCGGGCACTCAACAACTTCTGACATTTAGCAAGTTGAACATACGTTGCTTTAGAAGCAACTTGTTTGTGAGAGACTTCGTCATGTAGAGGCTTTCCAACTTCAACCACAAATTGGTTGCGATATCCTGATCCTAAACCTTGCATAAGACATCATCTGCGAGACACAACATGATAGTCGAATGTGTCTTATCCTTTTGAGTGGCCATCTAAACAGCATCGTCCTTTTCCTTATCGGATTCCTTCTTTGACAACCGCCTCATAAGCCCTGTTGTTTCAACAACGCTCGCATCTTGATCTGCCACAAACTATAACATATTCCTCCTTGTGAACTTGTCGATATTCGTGTAGAAGATATCTTTATCTCAAATAACAAAAAAAAAACCAAAAACCCTAAGCTTTGATATCAGTTTGTTATTCGGAATTACTGAGAAAAAACAAATTTCAAAAAATAGGAAAAACAACACACATCATTATAGTGGTTTACCCAATAATGACTACGTCCACTTTCCAAAGAGATTTTATTGAGGAGTTTAAAAATACAAATGATCAAATGATAACTAGGTTATCCAAATTATTCAGGTTCATAGAAAATTGTGGAGGTAGAGGAAACGCTACAATATATAGAGTAGCGAAACTTTAGGGTTATACTTGGACGTCAAGTATAAGAATGAGTCACAGAAAAGGCCTAAACAAAAAGATAAACTCAATTCAAGACATAGCAACAAAAACAATTTTATTTTATTTTGTTTGCATAAAGTGTAATTCTATGTGGATAATTCTTGTATAATTTGTGGATAAATATGGACCCTTGGATATGACATGGTGGACGAACATTTGACGTATGCATTGTGTAACACACTAAATGTTCAGCTCGATTGATTCCCCGCCCGTCGTCTTCTTCAAAGCTCGAACGAACAAACGAGCTTTGTACAAGCGAATCGGTGAGTCTATAGCAAGATTCGAGAGGATGATTTAAATCCATTCCATAGTCACTCATGAATGCTTCAATTCCCAACATAATCGGTGGTCAGTTCTCAAACGATGACAACCAACTCAATTTGCAGTGGAATCGACAACGGCCTCCGAAGATCTGAATTGGGTTTGAAGGTTCCGTTGTAGATCCGGGCTAGCTTGGGTTTTGGATTGAAATGACGAGGAAGAAGAGATTCGGGTCTAGATCGAGGGAGGCGGATCTGGATGTCCATGCTTGAGAGTCGAAGACGGTGACGGATTTGCTATGCTTTGGTTTTGATTCCGGCTGAGGACGAAAAATAGGATATGGTGGCTAGCGATTGAGAGTTGGGTTCCGGTGAGCTCATAATCAGACCCGACATGAACAATGAAGGCAAAAATAACAAACCCTAAATTGGTCGATGATTTGGGAATGTGAAGATAGAAGAGTTTGGGTTTGTTTTTCCATTTAAAACAAAACCGGTTCGGTTCATTCACAATATTATTTTTAACGAATCATTTTTTGTTTACTTAAAATAATAATATAATAATGATGAGGTGGGGCCCATCGACGGACAAACAAACGGAAGTTGGAGGAGGGTGGTCTCTTGGTGATGGAATGTCTCTTTGGGTGTGCGTAGACAATAAGGCTTTAACGGGTGGTTTGGTATAAATCGACGTATTTAACGGGTGCTTTTCCGTAATTAACTCAAATTAATCAAATTCTACTACAATTACCTTAAAACCACAAGGAATAATTCCAAAAAAAATATCATGAACAAGGGTGTACATATGGATTAGATTTGTTTCCTTTTCCGTTTTATGATGCGCCCTTGGATGTCCCTTTGACGTTGACCGTAGATGATGAGGACGAGGCTTTGAGGGTTCACTCAGATGGACCGCTCACCCGCTCTCGAGCCAAGGCCATTGCCTGAGCCACCGGCTCCATCATCGCCCGCACCACTTCTTCACTTGGATCCATTACCGGCATGCCGTGTCTCTACACCACCATGGCATTGTAAGAGCCGTAGTCTTTCGGATCGAGATCGGATCATAGCCGAGATTGGCTTTAGGCCGAGATTGGCCTTTCCGCACCCGCGGGCATGACCGCCGCCCCTGCGGCTCATGGGACCGCCCCTGCGGTTTCCGGCGGCTGCAGCCGGTTTTGTTGACTCTTTTGACCGTGCTTTACCTTTCACCTTACCTCTTCGTTTTACCTTGCTGAGCAAGGGTTCCATCTTCATTCCTTTCTTCAGCTTCCCACATCCTTCTTGCTTCTCCTTTGCTTCACCTTGATCTTGCCTTGGTTTCCTTTGGTTTGGAAGAGAGTTTGTTGTGGCTAGAGTGTGTGTGGATGCTAGTGATGTATGTTGCTGAGCTTGAAAGCCAGCTTTGGTGTGTGTTGATCCTCCCTGCAGCCTAGGATCTTCAGTAGTGGTGAGTGCTTGTTCTTCTCTTTCTCTTCTTCTTTGATTCAATCTTTCTAGCTTAGGATTAGATGTATGTTAAGGATATTGATGGTTGGTATGTGTATGTGCATGTGGTGTGTGGTTTTGGAATGGTAAGGACGTGATTTGATCACGTGAAGAGCCGAAGAAGAATCACGAGATCTTGTTATGCACTGTCGCCGCCCCGCGGCCAGAAGTCACCGCCCCTGCGGACCTTGAGCCGTAGTGCCCGTGCCGTGCCTGCGTTGCCAGCGACCCTTGTCACCGCCCCGCGGTTGAGTGTCACCGCGCTCGCGGTTTCCTGCGTTCCGCCCCTGCGTCCTCCGTTCACGCAGGTGCGTCTTGTCCCAGGACTACCTATAGTTAGGTAGTTCCTTTCCTTTATAGTATGAGGAACTTAGTACCAAGCTAGGATTCGGATGTTGGCGAGTATGATATAGATATGCCGGTTACGGCTTTGAGGTTACAAGTTGGATATGATCCCTTATGGATCCCTTGGGTCTAGGCGTGACCCCTTTGTGTGATAGGATTGTGATATATATATGTGTGTGTCTTGTATAGGCTGAGTTGTCCTCCAGTTTGGAGTTGACGTTTCTGAGAGTTGTTCGTAGCGAGTTACTTCTGAGATCGAGGTAAGTCCATAGGACTTACTTAGCTACTATCCTTATATTGGATGTATGCTTGAGTGGTGTGTGTGTTTTATGCTTTATAGCATGTGTTATCATGGTCACCGACCTATGTTATACTGACCGCCCATTGTAGTGGCCGTGATAACCTTTCCCTTTCATCCCGTAGTGGAGTCTGGGAGGTTCTCTGTAGTCAGGCCAGATCTGGTATACGGGACGGACCCACACCACTCCCACAGGGTACACGGGAGGTGTGCTAATACTACTCCAGCTGGCTAGAGTACTCAGAGGCGGGGATTATATTCCTCGTGTCACCTATCTTCATATATATCTATTTATACGATTAAGTGATTCGACTTGTTAAAGATAATAACCGGGTAAATGTTTGATATCATGCTGAAGTGTTTATTATATCTGATATGTGATTGTGCTCTAGCATCTTTTTATATATGTGTATAGTTAGCTAACGGTTTTATACCGTGTTGTAGATCCTTTGCAGGTTAGGAGAGCTGCAGAGTGATCCAGAGGGGTGATCTGCTGAGGGTTCCGTACACTGGGGTCATACTCGTGGGTTACGGAATATTTTGATCATGTATATACGTTATGTTTTGTTTGTACTCAGCAGCGTTGTATAAACCTTTTGATACTTTTATAACAGTTTGATGTTTTGTATTTAATCTATCGGTGCCTTGTTGTAAGATTCAATGAACTTGTTGTCAGGCTAGGGTCAGGATCCATTGTGAGATCCTAGCCCAGTAGCACTCCGAGTCCTACGGATTTGGGGTGTTACAAAGTTGGTATCAGAGCCCAGGTTGACAACAATGGCACTAGTAATCTGCAATAAAGTTCGAATAGATAAATAAACAGAACCCGAAAGGGGTCTGACTTTTCAAAAGGTTTTGGTTTTGAAATGAGTACAAAATGATTTGGGATATCAGAGCCCAGGTTGACAACAATGACCATTACGTTTTGATTTCTTTTTGGGAATTTAAGATGAATAAGACATTCATATATAACTATTACCTCAATATCACTTAACGCAATCAATATTCTTATTTATCAATACTTCTACAACTAATGACACATTCTTATGTTATTGATTATATCATATATATATCATACATATATATATATGCATATTTTCTTATTATATATATAAATTTCTCTTCGCGAGAACTTTAAAATAATATATTATTTATATTTTTTTCGATGTGTCCCGTTTCTTACGATTTTTAGAATTGTCGCTTCCCCATTTCTCACCGTGTCTGTTTCTCGTATCCGTGTCCGTTTTCGTGCAACATAGTAAATACGTACTCGAACGTTATTTATACTTATATTTTGAGGGTACATCTGCCTCACATGCGCGTATTTATTAGCTTACATCAAGTTGATTTTGTACTTTGTGAAATCGATCTATCATCACTTATTCACGTCACTTTCTTCAATAATTGCCTATGTCTTCCCTTTTCGTGGTATCCATATAATTCTTATTGATTTACCACACTATTATCATATTACGATTTATTGCGTGTAACTTTTTAATAATTGTCCATTTTATCAAAATAATATTATACAAAGTTTGTATCTTATATTGTTATTTGACTACTAAATCACTTTATCATCGTATTGTAAGCCGTAATATTGAATAAATATGATCACTTTTCAATATAAATATTTTTATTAAATAATAAGTTTGTATATTATGTAATAATAATAATAAAATAATAACAACAATAATAATAATAATAATAATAATAATAATAATAATAATAGGATTCACATATATTAGATTATAATGATACTTATTATTATTATTATAGTTTTCAAATATATAATATTATAAGTATCAAGTGTTATAATAAATAAAATTTCTTTAAAAGTTTATTATATTATAAAACTTGTTTTTAAAAAAAAAATTATCGGTTTAGGTTGAGAGATTTAAGGGTATGATATCTTATTTATTTTTCAAAAATTTACATCGCGGTAGAAAGTATACGGACAACAAGTTGTGCAACAAATCCTTTTAAATAACAAATCCGACCCTCTTAAATATTACATATATGAAGACATAGGCGACACAACATTACAAAGCAAGACTCGTTGCACTCTCTTGAAAATCTCAGCCGCATCGGACGCAAGAAACCCAAACGTATCAAAAGCGAACGGAGTAAACACATGTTGGTTTCAAGCCCTTTCATTCTTAACCACCTTCGATGAGGTCGCGTCGAGGGCCGCTTACCCACCACAAAAGGCCCGTTACCCAAACAAATCAGAGGAGATACTCACGTCAAATCAATACAAACATGTTTTCCACCCACCCATCCAAAAAATTAACACATCCGCCGAGCTCAACGTAGCCCTTATAATGACATGTGTGTATATATATGTATATGATCAAGTAGTAACATATTTTTGTGTAAGGAATGGAAACCTATCATAACCACATGATCTAATTTATTGAACGTGTCAAATTTAACACTACATAAGGACTAATCTAAAAGAATATTGACTCAAATATTTTCTTACCTTATGTATGTGTATAATATCATTGTTCACATAATTTTAAAAAACGTAATATGTATATATCGGTTCGGTTTCGGTTTCGGTTCACTTATAATGCAGTCGACATTATACAATAACAGTAATATATATATATATATATATATATATATATATATATATATATATATATATAAATGGGTTAATTCTGTCCAAAATGGGGTCATTTTGCTCGAAATGAACTCATTTCGATTGAATTCGCTTATAATGCAGTCGACATTGTACAATAACAATAATATGTATATATTGATATAAATATATATATATATATATATATATATATATAAATGGTTAATTCTGTCCAAAATGGGGTCATTTTGCTCGAAATGAACTCATTTCGATTGAATTCGCTTATAATGCAGTCGACATTGTACAATAACAATAATATGTATATATTGATATAAATGGGTTAATTTTGCTCGAAATGAACTCATTTCGATCGAATTCACTTATAATACAGTCGACATTGTATATTAATAGTAATATATATATATATATATATATATGAATGGGTTAAATATGTCCAAAATAAATTCATTATTCTCGAAATGGATTCATTTTGATCGAATTCACTTTTAACGCCGTCGACATTATAAAATAATATTAATATGTATATATCCAGAGGCGGAGCTGAGGGGTATAGAGGCCACTGCCCCCTGCTGACTCTCCAGCGACCAAGGATGGGGAATAGAGACAGCCGGACTGCATCGAGCAACAATGGAAGGACCGAGGGAAGAAGACGATAGAAGATGGTGGCAGTTGGAATGAAAGAGAAAGCTGCCTTAACCCTCAACTCTACGTTAAAATCTAAAATTCAATATTTTTAACAACCCATACAATTTGGGTCTATCTTTACAAAACCAAGTAAAAGCCCAATATATCTTTAATAAATTGACATCTATATAAATAATTAAATATCATTAAACCTCCTATTTAATAGCATAATACGGCACATCTCCTACGGCCAACATTCGGAAGTTTACAATGAAAACCTATTAAATATCAATTCAATTTAATTGATTTTCTCCTTGCATAGGATTCTATTAAATTCCACAATGATAAAATTGTAAGTTTTGACTTTTTTTTTTATATTTAAAGTTATTTAAATATTTACAGTTTTATTTATTGGAATTATATTTATATTAGTTGTGTATTAACATGTCTGATATAAAAATATTATGAGCTTTTTGTTTGATTTAAAGTAGTTATTTGGATAAAAAAATAGTTATTTGAATAAATTTTTAATTATATAATATTAGTTAAATTAAATTTTATGTTTTTCAAATAGGAACATGGATAAATTTATTATTGGAACGAAAAAAATTAACCGTTGATTCTCAAAATATTGATAGAAATGCCGGCAATTCGAAAGAACGTTAACTTTGTATCTTACAATATATAGATATATAATATGATTATTTAAATTATAAGTCATGTAATTGCTAAGGTTACGTTTAGGCGATTATTAAGATCACATGTCAGCCGTTGTTAGGCCATAATTACGTAGTAGCCCAATCGCTTTGGCCATCCCTTTTTATGGAAAAAAAACCCCTGCAAGAATTAATATGTGACATTCTTAGTTATGTGTTTCATCTAATCTATAAATATCATTATACAACAAAAAAAAAAATACATGCCATTCAAAACAAAGAAAAAAGAAAATATTCACTCCCAAAAAAAAGAAAAAATATAAAATAAGATAAAATTTCGAATGTTATCTTTCCCTTTTGATTATACGTAAGGTTTTTCATTTTCTGAATACACTCCCTATATTTATAATCTAATGTAATAGGTATGTTCTTGAACATTCGTAAGTTAATATTTTGAAGGGAGATAATTTATTTATTATTATTAATAGTTATTTAAATATATTAAGATAATTTTCTAGATGAATTTTCCTCACCAAAGTTAACTTATGGATAATCGAAAATTAAAAAGTTCTTGAGAACCATCTGAAATAGAAAAATCCTCGATCATAATTCAAAAAATATTAAAATCTAAGGGACCATATAGAATTTCCCAAAATTTAATCACTAAGTTAAAGTATATTGATTATACTTTTTTTTTGTACAATTTTATTACTTGTTGACTATTTTTTTAATACGAAAATTTCAATCAAGATGTGTGACACAACTTATAATAAATTTGAAATTTCTATACATAATACACAACAATCGTATTTTAATCCGACATAATCTTTAATTCTTTTTTAAAAAATATTTCCGCTCACCTAGCTTCACCTTACATGAGTGAGTATACAGTTGCTTCTTCTTACTCGATTGAAGCTTCAATCTTTAGGTCATTTTGGCAAGTATTGTGCTGAAGAACTTGGCTTGATTGATTGTATCTTCCTTTTGCTTATCCTTCAACACTTTATACTCCATCTTAACATCTCTGATACATCAGCAAAAAACAAGATTATAATATAAGTTTAACTCAAACATGATAATTTGATCGAAATTCTGTCATCAAACCTGTTCTTTGGATCTAACGTAAGCGCCCTTTTGATGTCGGCTTCAGCCTTTTCCAACTCCGATGTTTTCAAGTAAGCTTGTGATCTTCTGAACAACGCTTTCACATTGCTCGGATCATGTTCTAGTACCTTAGAGCATAGTCTTGGGACTTCTTGGTATTCTTCTAATTTGAGCTTGCAAGCAGCATTATTGAGAGAACATGATGCTTGTAACGCGTTTGCTATGTTCTTCTCCTCATCGGTAAATGAATGGTTGAATTCAAGATACTTAATTGCCTGTATGCGATAATTTGACAGAAATTCTGTTAAAACAATGCTTAAAAACATATAATCTCATCATGTAAGATTGTATAATGTATCAATAATCTCTTTCCTTTTCATACTTCTTTGAGGCTTGCCAGTACTTCCCTGCCTTAAAACGCGCATTTCCGTCTTGCTTCTTTTTCTGGAACATCTCGAGTTTCTCCTGTGTCTCCATCTTCCAAAAAGGCTTCTCCTTGAGAGTTCAATACAAGAAAAACATCAGTCCAACACATCTCAACACTAAAGGCCTGTTTGGTATTAGTATATGAACTTTTTTTTATGTTAATATTCATCAAACTGTTCAACATAACACACATTACTATACATATTGTGATTTCAGAATGTACCTTAGTGAAATCAACCAATTCAACTTCATAGATGATATTTGAGTTACCAGAGACCAATATGCCATCTCCATTCGCATCTGCGTAGACAGAATTCACAGTCACTTCTGCCTTTTCTCCTTTTTTCATGCTCATGATTGCTCTATCTAGGCCTTCATTGAGTTCTTCTGTTGAATAACATGATAAATTGATAAAGAAATGATGAACTCACAAAATATTATCAAGTATCCTCAAACAAAACTAACCTTCTAAGCACGTGTACTCGAATGGCTCCTCATCAGATCCTTTCTTGTCAAAGATTGATCCATCTTCATTCTTCTTATTATATCTTACTGCAAAGTTGAATAATATCAATAACATTATACATCCTTAAGAACAACGAATACAACGAATACCTTTAACAGTTGACCCCTCGCTTGGATGATCAAAGCCTTGCCCGGGTTCTAGAATCTTCTTAATGATCATCTTGTCTCCAGTGATATCAACAACACTTCTCCATGACATAAGTTCAAGATCAATGATGACATTATGGTTTAGGTTCAAGGCACGGGTTGTTCCAGCATTTCCGCTGTCATATACTCCATATCCATCTAGATTTGGATTAGTAAGAATCCATTTACAGAAAACTATACAACCAGAAAGTTGATCCATCAGTACTTACAAGAAAACCTCACTGTTAACTCAGCCTTCTCGCCTTTTCTCATTGTCTTCACAGCTTTATGAATAGCAGGACATAAACTTCCTGTGTAGAACACATTCAATTTTTCACAAAAATACTGAAATATTAATAGACTGAATTGTGAAATACAAGCACTACTTAGTACTTACCATCACCCACAGAGAATTCTATGCATCCTTCTTCAGATTTAGACACCAGTGTGCCGTTCTCGAGCCTTGCTTCATATTTGACTGAAAACATTAGAATTTTTCTCAAGTTCAAGCCATGGACAACTATAGGGCAAGTATGAAACATCATTGTATAAGGGCATGTTTGGTAAAAATAAACATAATTAGGTTTCCTTTTATCAGCATACAGCATACTATTGCCTTATCACTTACAACACACTCCAAATGCTATTGTTTTCAATCGGACAGAAGAAGCATTATGTACCGGAAACTTCATCGTTATCTCTTGGATTAGCCCATCCTTGGCCTTCAATAATGATCTTCTTCATAACTCCACCATCGCCAGTTATGTCTCTAATGGCAGTCCAAGAAATCATCTCGACATCGAATATCAATGTCGAGTCAGGAGGGATAAGAGGTGGAAAACCATCCTCGCCGTAAGCTAATTTTGGAGGTATTCTGAAAATGGCCTTCTCCCCCTTTTTCATGGTGGCAGTTCCTTCATCTAGTCCACTAATTACTTCATCTGAATGAGTCTCGGCATCAGTTTACAGTTTACACCCAAATAAAAAATTCAAAATCATCAAGTTCAAATAAAATGGATATGAAGTTACGTTGCCCTAATTTGAACTTGAAAGGAGCTGCATTTTCTCCTGTAGAGCCCAGGCTAGGTCCATCCTCAACTTGTCCTCTGCAAAATACTGCGACATCAAGAAAATTTCAGAAGATATATCGGAGTTATGATCATACATTGAAGGATTAAGCTTGAAATTTTGAGAAAATTAGTAGAGCTTGATGTTCTGCACAACCTTGAACTTCATCACCAGGGTGAGGAGTTTGCCAATTCACTCCATACCTTAGAATTCGTTTCTTGAGTCCATTGCTTCCGATTTTTTCTTCTTGTTGTAAGGTTGACAGTTTGGATTCGGGTATGAGCGTCGGAGCAGAGGACTCCGCCATTGAAGAGAAGGAGATGATGGATAAGCCGTTTGTTTCCCTCCTTTCGATGTTTCTCATTTCAATTTTGAAGATATTTCGACAACGATTGTTTAATTTTTCGGTAAGGGCATCTCAAAACGCAGCGTTCTGAGAGTTTGGAGATAAAACATCATTTGAGCGATTTCAAGTGTAATTGGGCTGGCTTGTTTAATAGTTGGGCTTAAGCCCAAAATTGGCCTTGTTTTTTAAAAGGAAAGTGAAGTCATTTATTAGAGATCCATCTCCACTAAGGCAATGATACCTTGCGGAATGTCATATCGGGGAAGTCTTGCTATACAGTAGGCTGTGCAAAATTGACCCGGATCGGTCCGGACTGATTTTTCTGGTCCGGTCCGGTCCCCGGTACAGGATTTTAGGAGATTTCGGTCCGGACCGGAAAATCGGGTCGGACTGAAATTTTTTATATATATAATTTATTAATTTAAGTTTATATAGTTATAAAAATCATATATGTTGTGTGTATATTTAATAAAAATATATACTTTTTGATTTATTTTTATTATTTGCAAAAATATATATTTTTTTAGTTTATTTTATTTTATTCCGGTCCGGTTCCTGGTCCAAATTTTTAAAAATTTCAGTCCACCGGTCTGGACCGGATGCACAACCCTACTATGTAGTGAACGACTGCATTTCCCTGTAGACCAGTATGAGAAACAATACAAGAAGAAAAAGTATAAATTATAGATTGACAATAAGCAACCCAAATTGTGGAAGAAAGAAATCTATTTCAACGGATAGAGATCTTGAGTCCGAATTGGCTCATGGTTCTTGATAGAGTCGAACGAGCTAAGCATTGACATGTTCAAGCTTGGCTTGTTTAAAATGTGTTTATATTCGGCTCGTTTAGAAAGTGAACGAGTTCGAGTCGAGCCTAAATTTTATACGAGCTTTAAAATGTGTTCATATTCGTCCCATTTAGAAAATGAACGAACTCGAACCGAGCTTTTAACGAGTCAAACACGAGCCGAGCCCGAATAGCTTGTCTAGTATTACAACCCTGTAATCATAAGGTATGGACTAGCCAACCATAGATTTCAGTGTAAGTTGGATTGTGATGTGTTAGATTATTGGGCAATATATTTGAGTTTATCTCCCTTTTATTTGTTAATTTTTATTTATCTTGTTTTATTATTATCTTAATCTTTACCCTTGTTATAAATAATTTTCCCAATCAATTAATAAAGGAAGCCTTCATATCACAAATATCTACGTGGTATCAGAGACTACGATTCCTAAACATGCTTTTGCCAAAAAAACCTTTAAAAACACTAATTGTCGGTAGGTTGACAGTTCAACCGCCAATCTACCGGCGCCCTAGAGCCGGCTTCTACCATTAAAGAAGGAAGTGATGTGCAACAAGTCCTTTTAGTATTGTTCAAGCCCCTATCACCATGTTATTATCGTCAACAAAACAAGGAACAAAGAAGGGAGGGAGAACCATCGAGTCCTCGTAGAAACCTTTTGATCATACCTACCCTTGGACGCTAATCAACCTGCGTAGTAGGACCCAAAACTTACCCTATTGTTTAAGCTTTCAAGCTTAGAGTTATTGAATCACAACTTCAGTTTGAGGGGGAGTGTTAGATTATTGGGTCATGCATTGAACCGTATATTTGGTTTATCCCTTAATTTGTTAGTTTATCTTAATTTATTACTATCTTGCCATTTACTCTTGTTGTCCTTTACTCTTGTTATAAACTCCTCACACGGGACTTGATCGTTCGATTTGGTCGTATTTTTGGAGAAGGCAATAGAGTGACAAATTTGCTTGCAAATTTTATTTTCTCCTTATATGTTGAGGTTCTTCATTTGGTTGAGCCTCCTAGTTGTTCTAATATCTTCGATTTTTGATGATCTATGGGGTGTATCTTCACCCCGTATTGTTTTATTAGGGCTCAGGCCGAGAGAGTCCGTTCTCCCTTTTTACCATAAAAACATTAAAATACATTTTTTTAAAATGTTTTTTTTTCCTTGAGTTTTTTATTAAATTTTTTTTCCTTCTCTCAATATAATAGCCTCTTATTAGATCTTAACTCTTGTTATAAATTCCTCACACGGGACTTGATCGGTCAATTTGATCGTATTTTTGGAAAAGACAATAGAGTGACAAATTCGCTTGCAAATTTTGTTTTCTCCTTTAACTCTTGTAAAAGAGATAAAATTATATAAAATCGTAATTTTTGCTGATGTAATTTTTAAATCTTTTTCTTAAAAAGAAAAACAAAGAAAAAAAAGGGAAAAAAAAAAAAGCATAACATGATTTATGATCAAATGAGTTTAACATATTCAAATTGAATACATGATCGAACTTAATGGAAATATTTTAGTATGGAGAATATATAAAGTGTGATACATTTACAGCATAAAGTATCATCTAATTTAATATAACTTAGGGATCATAATTGATGAACAAATGGATAAGACAGGCATATGTTTGATTTGGTGATTGCTTTTGGATGATACACCATTTATTCATATTATAATATAATTATAACTATATTGGTTAAATACTTATATGTATCAAATAATAACATGATTTAAAGATAAGTTAAGCTTTAGGGATAAATAACACCTTTTGATGATAAATAAAATTTAATATTTGTTCCCTTACAAAAAATCATTGGAAAATTATCCTTTTTCTTTACTAATTTTCAATTTTTTCTCCTTCAGTTACAAAGGAATAAACAAGTAACTAAATTATTAAGAAGGACGGAAACTTAATTTAAATATTAAAGTTAGATATCTCATCAAATTTTCTATGATTTAAAGCATGTTTGATATAACTTATTAGTTAGATATTGTGAAGTTTTGAGAAGAAAAAAAAAATTACAATTATGTGTATTTGTATTAATAGTTTGAGTTTTAGAAAGTTATTGAAACAAGTTTTTTTTTAGTGAAATCATTATTATTTTTAATTCGATTGTTTAAATTCGTATTTGCGAAAACCCTGTTTGTTTCTCTTAAAAATATAGGCGATAACAACAATACAAAGTTTGGAAATTCTGATCAAAATTCCATTGTCCAAATTTATATTTGCAAAACCCGATTCTTTCTCTTAATAATCTAGTCCACGCAATGATATACACTTGTACGGATCAGGTTGATACGTGTGTTGTTGTCGAGTCTTTCGAGTTTGGAGCTAGTTTTGGTGACAGCTCGAGTTGTTTCGTCTAAAAAGGGATCGTGGATTTGTGATTGATTTTAGAAAATCTTATTCGAGTCCAAATCTGAGGTGTACACAGTTGTTCTCCAAACATCCGTCCGGTGCACTTTCTTCGACGATAGTTATCTCTCCGCTTTCATGTGATTGACTCGTTCTCCTTCCCCTTCATGAAGACCTCTTTGCTACCGGGATTTCCTAGTGTACATTTGTATATTTCATTATTTTTCGTTTGTTATGCTCTTTCATGATAGTTTGTCCGTATGCCGATTTTTCGGTCTTTCGATCAATTAGACAGCGTGTCGTCTAATGCATCGAACCACTTTTCTTTATAAAATAAAATACAATAATTATTTTTTTGATTTTTGTGAAAAGTGTGGGACGATAATTAATACAAATTAACCTCTCAACAATAATGGAATGTGCATATATGGAGGTACATCATGCTTCCAATAATGTCGAATTTTTAATAAAGGATTTGTTTGTATGGCCCCTGACAACAGGACAAAATGAACATTATATACAAACTAAACGACGAAAATATTATATATTTTTAAAAAGGGTTTTATAGGTTCTATTATGAAATATATATTTATTTATTTACACCCCTATTACTATGAAAAACTAAATGGAACGCAATATAAGGATGGACCCAATACGTATACGCGTTAACTGTTCGCCTCTCACTATCGAAATTCGAAATTGCGTCCGGTTTATATAAATTCTAGAAAATGCTTTCAGCGTTAAATTATGATTGTTACTACGACGATCGATTTTTTAAGAGTTCAAGTGTATGGTGTGATTCTCATTGAACTTGGGGTACATATATTCAGGAGAAACATTTATCATTCGTCCAAAACCGATCCAACGTTGAATATAGTTATGATTTTTACTCAAACATTATTTTGACGAGTTAGGCACATGGGACACATTCTAATTAAGCTTGGGGACACGCATGTGGTGCGTTCCGGTGGTGTATATATGGTGCGATTGGGAGACGGATTTGGAGCTGAAATGACTGAAATCGTTTGGCTAAATAACAATCCCGATTATAAATTAGTATTAAATACATTTTTACATTAAATAACTAATTAGGCTAAGTTATAATACAATTTTTTATAATTTAAAAAAATAGTTTTAGCAAGCCTATAAATATTCGACTGTAGTGGGCTATAGCAGTGGGCTAGCAAGTCTATAGATAATATATAATCGTACGACTATAAGAATATAACGTTAAGAAAGTCAATATTAATATGAGGAAAATCGAGGCCGTAGCTTTTATTAAACTAATTGATATAAAGATTATAGCTTTTGTATCTTTGTTTCTCGATTATTTAAGTTTAATTAACATCATTAAGTTTGCTTAGTGTTTTCCATGCAGATTAACCATAATGATTTCAATATTTGCAAGTGCTATCGTTGGTGTATTCAATATATGTTAGAAAATAATGACGTAGATTATTTTAATATTTTTGAATTTGTTGCTCTTACATGGAGAAACATGAACCCTTATTGTGTATACGAATCGATCTTTTCCTTTAATATTTTATTTTAAGAGCTAATATTTAATCATTTTCCAAATGAAATTAAGTATTCAATTGTAGATTATTAAGGTATATATTTGTTAACTAGTTTATTACCCGTGACTTGTACGAGAGTTGTAAAAGTTGAACTAATTTTTTTCCACTGTAAATAAAATTTTAATATAAATAAAATTTTGTTTAATATATTTTGTGATGTAAAATAAGGAATAAATAATATTAAAAAATTGAGAAATTAGAATTAAATAATAGCAAAATATATAAATAAAATATTTAACAATAATTAAAATTATATCGTTTACAATTATATAAATAGATGTGCATAAAAAAGTTAATCATTATCATTACAACTAAAATATTCGAGATTTGTCTAGTTTCTCATTTAAAAAAAAAGTGAAATTAAAAATGTATAATTTAAGAATATTATACAATAGGAAATATTAATTTCTTATAAATATATCTAAAACTTAGCTATAATAATACAAAATAAGTATTTGACTTAATATGAGAATATCAAAGGTTGTAATTAAGGCGTATGCATGTTAAACTTGGAAACAAGTTTTAAGAATTAAAATTATCCAAATATACGGTTTACTATTAGAATGACAAGTAGAAATATCCGACATGACTTAATATGGTCATGTCAAGTGACAAAATCCAAGGTCGTCTAACGTAAGGATGACATGTTGTCAAATTCACTACTGTTTTAGTATTATATAGTAGATAATTTGATTTTCTCATCGAGTTAACACGAGTTTATGTGTTAAGTGTAGAAAATGAACGCGTCAAAATTTATCAAGTATCGATGTGGTAAGTTTTAGCATAATATTTTCGGATTTTTCGGCCTTTAAACATTAATTGTCGACTTGCAAAATAGCTCCATCGACTAAGTCATCCAATCTATACAGTTTTACTAAAGTAGTTGACGTGATGATTGTAACACCCCAAATCCGTAGGACTCGGGGAGCTACTGGGCTAGGATCTCACAATGGAGCCTGACCCTAGTCTGACAACAAGTTCACTGTATCTTACAACAAGGAACAGATAGATTAAAACCAAAACATTAAACTGTAATATGTAAATCAAAAGGTTTACAAAAGAACCGCTGAGTACAACCAAACATGTATCTGTACATACAAAATATCCCATAACCCTCGCATAATCCTAGTGTACGGAGCCCTCAGCGGATCACCCCATTTGAATCACTCTGCAGATCTACTAACCTGCAAAGTATCTACAATACGGTATAAAACAGTTAGTTAACCATTCATATATAAGATAATGCATAAGCACAAACACACTTTAGGAAATCATAAACATATAATCATGTTGTCACACATTTACCCGGTTAATTATCTTTATAAAGTCCAACACTCAAAATCGTATAAATATATGTATATGAACATATGTGACACGAGGTATATATATAATCCTTGCCTCTGAGTGCTATAGCCAACTGGAGTGGATCCGGAACACCCTCCCGTATACCATAAAGGAGTGGAGAGTGGCTATCCCGTATACTAGATATGGCCTGACTACAGAGAACCTCCCAGACTCCTCAACGGGATGAAAGGGAAGGTTGTCACATCCACTACAATGGGCGCTCACTAAATCATAGGTTGGTAATAAACAACATCGCATGCTATCAAGCATATAACACACACCACTCATGCATACATCCAATATAAAGATGGTAGCTAAGTAAGTCTTATGGACTTACCTCAACCTTGGAATACTCTCAATCACAATCCACTCCAATCCGGAGGACAACACTACCTAATAACAAGGCATAAAGAGATAATACATCTCCTATCAAACAAAGGGGTCACACCTACACCCAAGGGATCCATAAGGATCATATTCAACTTATAAACCTTGATAATCTATTAAACCTCACAGCCATAACCGGCACATCTCGATATTATAAACATCCTCATCCTATCCTCATACACATACCTAGCATGCTACTAACCCGCTCATACTAGGAAAGGAAAGGATCTACACTACTCTAGTAGATCCGGTACAAGACGCACCTGCGTGACAGAAGAGACGCAGGGGCGAAATGACAGAAGTCGCGGAGACACTCCCACGCAGGGGCGGTGACCGTGGCTGCAGGGGCGGCACTCTGGCGCGGGTGCGGTGACAAGGTCACACAAGGGCGGCGGCTCACTGGCGCGGAGGCGGCGACAGTGCAGAACCTAATCCCCGACTTCTCTTCCACTCTCCACACGATGATTTCAAGTCTTCAACATCCAGCAATCCAACACATACATATATATACATGTAAACATCAACATATATGCTTAGAACATCTAATCCTAAGCTAAGGGAAAGGGGGAAAGGAAGAAGAAAGAAGAAGAGAAGAGTAAGCTCACCTACTGTTGTGATCATAAGCAAATGAATTGATCAACACCACACTCTCAGCTGGCTCCCAAGCTCAGCAACACATCCACACATCATCATCCACCAAAAATCCACACAACTTCTCTTCCAAACCAAGAAGAATTCAAGACAAGGTCAAGAAGAAAGAAAGGAGGCAAGAAGAACGTCGTGAGGTAGGCTACAGAAGTGAAGGACCCTTGATCAGAAAGCAAAGGAATAGGTATAAGGAAAGAAAAGTAAAGCATAGTCCATGGTCAACAAAGCCGGCTGCAGCCGCAGGAAACTACAAGGGCGTCACCCTGAGCCACAGGGGCAGATTACAACACAAGCCGTAGGGGTGACCCTCTGGACCCGCAGGGGCGGCTACCCTGGCTTGGCTCCTTAAAAACTAAGGTTCTTACAATGATGACGTAGCAGCCGCACGATTTTCTCGGAATATTTTTTACTAAATTACTAATTAAGACAATAAGTCTTTTTGTATAAAAACTAAATTTTAAAAAAATAACATTAGTGGTTATTCGTAACGTAAAGATTTGAATGATAACAAGTTTGCTAGAGAATCTCTATTTTAACCTAAAATTTTAAATAAAAAATAGTAAAGCTGGTGGGATAATCCCAAAAAAATTATTTAGAAAAAGATATAGTATCTTCCGAGTATGGTAAGTAATATCATAGTATAATTAAATGTTTTGATTCAATAATAACCGTTGATCTATAATAATCCAACGACACTTAGAAGTTCTCATAGACATTCGATTCAGTTTGTTATCTTTCTAGATGGTATCAGGCTTGACTCGATCCTCTACGAAACTTCTCTAAACATTTTTCAACAATGGCAGCTCTTACCACCGCCTCTGCCTATTATCTTCATCCTTCTAATCACCCTTGCCTAGCTATTTTCCCTATTCTTATTAATGACGATAACTATCAGGAATGGTGTATTGTTATGAACAATGCGTTTTCAACCAAACGTAAGTTAGATTTCATTACCGGGGATATCACTGAAACTGCATCTAATTTTGTTGATCATCCTAATTGGATCAGCGTCAACTTGACTCATAGGATGGACCATGGCAGCCATGGAACCAAGTGTTCGAAAAACAGCTTCATAGTTTTTCATTGCATAAGGCTTATGGAATGACCACAAATAGAGGTACGATGTTGCTAACAGTGCAAAACTAATGCAACTTCGATAAGATCTCTATAGTTTCAGAATGGAGAGAATATCTCCTCTTATTACGGGCGCCTTAAGAAGTTATGGATGACATTAAAACAAATCACACTATTTCTCTTATAAGTGCACTCGCGACAATGCTCTGAAAAAGCAAGAGGAGGAAGACGTTAATCAATTTTTCACCGGACTTGATGATGAGACATTTTCAACACTTAGATCGGCCATTGTTGCAATGGAATCGTTGTCCAAGATAAATAAGGTTTACTCTATAGAGGTCCAGGAAGAGCGGTTGAAGACTATAGTCCGCAATCGTGAAAGTCGTGCAGACATTGTCGCATTTGCTGCTTGTCAAACATCACGCCAATATCAATCCAAACAGGACAAAAGTAAGCTTCGTTGTATTCATTGAAATAAATATGGGCACAATTCTGCTTTCTGTTTGAAATCATAGGATACCCGGATAGGAAGAGCGGTTGAAGACTATAGTACGCAATCGTGAAACTCGTGCAGACATTGTCGCATTTGCTGCTTGTCAAACATCACGCCAATATCAATCCAAACAGGACAAAAGTAAGCTTCATTGTATTCATTGAAATAAATATGGGCACGATTCTGCTTTCTGTTTCAAATCATTGGATACCCGGACAGGTGGAACAACGGTTGTGGCGTCTCTAATCCCTATACCGGTGCTTTACCATCATAAAAAACACGTCAAGGACAACGTAGCTTGTCACAAACTAGAACAGTTGTTGTTGTTGTTGCCATACATGGCCATTCCAACAATGCTACATCAAAAGGCAGTTCTAATTCCTTAACCCCACAAAATCGTTCTACCATTGGTATTCTCACCAACGACGAGTGGGCCCATCTATTTGACTCCTTCAAGTCGTATCAAGCTCAAAATGATCATGACACCATCTTAGGTATTGCTACCCTCCTATGGAGTTTGGACTCAGGTGCTTCATTCTATATGACGGGTGACTCTTCTCTTTTCTTCGGTCTCTATAAGGTGAAAGAAACCCACAATAAACTTCCTAATGAAACAAGGGTTCGTGCTACACAAACTAGATCGGTCACAGTCACCGCCAACTTTTGACTCTCACGTGTCTTATGAGTTTCAGGCCTTACCGGAAATCTTTTATCTATTAATCAGTTATGTAAATATCTTGACGTTATTTTACCTCTAACTGAAAAGCTTTGCGTTTTACATGACCGCACTTCGAGGACGGTGATTGGAGCAGGTGAATCTCAAAATGGGGTATATTAGTTGTGTTGGATGGCAATGCCCGTTGTTGACCCTATTAACTTTGTCACCGTTGTCGACCCCTTCATGCTTCAACATCGTTGTTTCGGTCATTCTATCGTCTCTTCTTCTTTAGCAAATAAAATGTAACATCCTTGTGATGTTTGCTTAAGAGCAAAACAAACTCGATTGCCTTTTCAAGCAAGTATTTTCACTACTTCCTCTGTTTTTGAATTAGTTCATTTGGATTTATGGGATTCTTATCGTTTACTTTTGACTTTAGGTTCATCTTCTTTTGTCACAATAATTGATGATTACTCTCTCTATTTGGATCTATCTAATCAAATAAAAAAAGTGAGGTCAAACAAATTATTGAGAATTTTTGTGCGCTTATTCAAACCCGGTTTCACAAAACCATACAAACTTTTATAATTGATAATGACAAATAGTCTCTTGCTCTTCGACCATTTGTAACTCAAAAGGGAATATTTCTTGAAACTATGTGTCCATACACACCGCAACAAAACGGAAAGGTTGAGCATAAACACCGTCACATCCTAAATGTGGCTCGCGTCTTATTATTTGAGGGTATTCTCCCAATCAAATTTTAGGAGTGCGTTTTATTTACTTACCTCATCAATTGGACTCCAACTCCACTTCTACAAAACAAAACGTCCATGAAATGCTATACGGTTCACCACCATTTTTATCACATATCCACGTAATAGGTTGTCTTGCTTACCGTTCCATTCTTCCAAGAAAAAACGATAAGTTCACTTTCATAAGTCGTAAGTGCATCTTTCTTGGTTACCTATATTCACAAAAAAGGTGGAGAATGTTGGATCTTAAAACCCAACACATTTTGTATCTCGTGACGCTAAATTTTTTGAATCTTAATTTCTTTTTTTAGAACCAAACCAAAATCACTAAAAAATATCTTACCAAACACTTATACTCACGATGACGTAGATTTCACACAAAATAAAACCCTAAATCCTATTGTGCAACCTACATCATCCCTTCCATCTATTTCTACTCCTCCCACGACCGCCTCATCTCCAACATATTGCATAAATCAAACCTTTGTTGATTCAATACCCACACAAATCTCAGACCCGGCTACTACGCTCACATCACATTAGCACCCATGCCTACCTATCCAAAACCCATGACAATCCACATTCTAGACCAAACAACCTTATCATCTTCAAGATTTCGTTTGTCAGGCGGCTCACCAATACAACCCTATTTTTAGCGATCCCACTTCATATTCGTCTTTATGTACGTTGTATCTCATCACTAATCACGTAAGTTATCATACATTTTTGTATCCTTTTGTATATGATATAAGGAAAACGATGACGGAGGTTGAACCATCTACCTACAATGAAGCTATTCGGTATCCTCATTGGCAAGAAACAATACAAATTAAATTAGATGCGCTGTCCAGAAACAATCCATGGGTCATGGTCGACAAAACGACCCATCGAAAACCAATCGGATCGAAATGGGTCGTTCGTGTAAAGTTCAAAGCAGACGGTGAAGTCGAAAGATACAAAGCTCGCCTAGTAATATTGGGTAACATGCAACATGAAGGGATGGATTTTTCAAAGACACATGCTGATGTTGCCAAACTCGTAACAATTAAGGTTTTCCTCTCGGTCGCGGTTATTCGTGGATGGTCTTTGCATCAAATGGATGTCCACAACGCCTCTCTTCACGGTGATTTGGACAAAGAGGTATAAAAGACTCCTCTTCCAAGCTATACTTCTCAACCTAATAAGGTTTGTATTCTACGGAAAACTCTTTACGGACTTCGTTAGGCACCCCGCAATTGGTTTTTCAAATTAACGACCGCACTTCGATCAAATGGTTTCATATAGTATTATGCAAATTATTCATTGTTTAGTTACCTGAAAGATGATATTTGTTTGTATGTGCTAGTCTATGTCGGTGATTAAATAGTACCAAGGAATAATGCCAATAATATTAAGAGTTTCAAATTCTATTTGCATCGCTGCTTCTCCATGAAGGATTTGGGCCATGTTCGATTCTTTCTTGGCATCGAGGTACATTGTATTCCTGCACGGATTATTCTTAATCAACGCAAGAATATTTTGGATGTTCTTGCTGAAGTTGGTATGCTTGGTTATGAACCAATTGACTTAACCCTCTTCCCACATCTCAAAATCTTCCGGTTGATAGGACTCAATTACTACCGTGTCCTACACAATATAGACGGTTGGTTGGCCGGTTAATCTATATATCCATCACTCGTCCTAACATTTGTTATAGCGTAAATCTATTGGCACAGTTTATACAAGAACTGGGGGAATCTCATTGGACAACTGCACTGTGGGTTTTACGTTACTTAAAAGGCAATCCAATTCAAGGTATTCTTCTCTCTCCGAAGAGTGATCTTCGACTGCGAGCAAATTGTGATTCTGATTATGCGGCATGTCCGACTATGAGACGATCTACGACACACTATTTTGCCATGCCTAGTAAATCGCCGGTATCCTGGAAGACAAAAAAGCAAGTGATTGTTTCTCGTTCATCAGCGAAAGATGAGTACAGGGTTATGGCGGCTGCCACTTGTGAATTGTTGTGGATGCGTACTTTGTCGTTGTTTATGGATATTCGACAACCTTTTCCTATGTTCCTACATTGTGATAACCAATCAGCATTGTACATCGCGTCAAGTCCTATCTATCATGAGCGAACAAAGCACATCGACATAGACTGTCATATTGTTCAGGATTAACTTCAGAACGAATCTCTACAAACTGTGTATGTCCGGTCTACGCATCAGTTGGATGATATACTTACAAATTAAAGGCTTTGCCAACAACACATCTTCTGTCCAAGCTTGGTGTTGCTCAGTCCTATCCACCAGCTTGAGGGGGAATGTTAGCAAGATTCACTTTGTCATTGAGGTCTTCTCGAGATACAGTCAACTGCATGATTCAAAATAATATACTTATCTGCACTTATCTGTATTGTTACTCTTCCATTTATTATTTTCTTTAATTTTCAGTACAGTTTTATACTAGACGTTAGTGAACGTAAATAGACATTCGATTCAGTTTTTTATCTTTCTACAACAACCATGTATCATACTAAGTCCAATTGTAAACGCCCAAACAAATGACAAATCACCCAAACTTCACGAATACCATATTGTTTGCGGCGTGGACGACTCCGCCTCAGACCCTAGTCGAAATGGTACTTCCCCCAAAACTCCCGTTGACCGGGCAACGAGACTGTATATGGACTCGGAGGCACCGCCACCCCTAATCCCATGTTCAATTTGAGAAGTGTGACATTCAAAAGAGTTCAAATTTTAGGTTTTCATAAGGGGTCCTTAAGAGTTCGATTTCTTGTGCACTTCTTTAACTGATACAGTCTTTCTTCTTTCTTGTACTTTAATTGACCGACTCTTCGTCTTGTGCTTCCTTTTGATTTAGGTGTTTTGTGATTCAATGTTCGTCTCTTATCTATAACCAGTTTATCTTTGTATATGTTTCTTTTTACCCACCGAAATTTACTTCGTTTCTATTAGTCACTTGCACATCGTGGCTTTAACTACGTCCTAATCAAATCAATTATGTTTACTTTTATAAGATTTGAACATAAATTACAAGAACACAACACATTGACACGTACACATGCATGGGAGTGATCTTAGACAAGGGTATAATCGTAATAAGACGAAACATTAAGAAGTGGGAGGGTAAGACTATGACTCAAGTCATACACATTCTTCATTTGTTTGGTAGCTACCTCAAATATTTTGATATGAGTAAGAATTGCACTATTAGGTAATTAACTAAAGATCAAATTTGCACCCCACTTAATTTGAGCAAACAAACATCAAGATATTTGTTCTTCTAAGTCTCTAAGGGGCCTATATATATTGTCCTATACTACTAAACATCTTTTTCTAGTGCAATTAAGCACATAATTATAAATTAACTATGAGATTATAGTATATATTTTATTTTATTTATGTTTTGTGGTGGGGAAAAAGTTTAACTTTACTCCTTGGAAATCCATTATTGATGTTTTTATTTCCTAGTTGCAACCTTCTCCATTTGGATGTCTTGATTCATCTTCTAGTCAAGTTGTACTTGGGTAAGGTTATCAAGATCGAGATCGAGATTTTATGATAAATTATGTGAACTTTTGGGTTATAAAATAGTATGATTTGATAAAAATAACATTCCATTGTTGTACTTTTATTTTAATTAAGTTTGATTTGAGAAATAAATCGTTATGTATAGAGAATATATAATTCATATATTCTTAACAACATTACTATCAAGCATAAACTTGTTGTTGCAATCCCAAAATAAATAAATAAATAATGTTGATTTTTAGGATTATACCTAAATGAATTTAAAAGATCGAAAAAATGTTTATATATAAATTTAAAATATTTTTCTAAATCAATAAAAAAAATTTATATATATAAATTTAAAATATTTTTTTTTTAAATTGTAGAAATATAGATGTATAAGTACATTTTGTTATTTTGAATAATTCACTTTAAAGTGAATTCACCAGAATCTATACCCGTGAATATGTACGTCATCATACATAATATATCTTTTGATCATTATGAATTAGGCCGAAAGTAAGCATTAGATACCAAAGGGAAACATGCAATATTTGATCCCTTCGAATATGCAAAAGCAAATAAATAATTTATAGAAATGATTTTTGTAAGAAAATAATAATTTCAGATTAAATTGTCTATAGATATATATAAAAGGAGAAAAAAGAGCACAACAAATTGTATACGTGAACAAAAAAAACTCTTCCATTATATTATTTTATTATATTGCTTCATAATAACATCAAAATGTTAAACCTTAAGAGATTAAAGGTTATTGATCAAACTTAATAGATTGATCTTCATTAAAACATCAAAAAAAAAAAAGTTAATCAACAATTAAACCACAAGTACACATTTTCTCTCAACTCTCATAAACTATAATTAACCTAGCTAATGAGATGACTCCATCTTTGACACCTTCATTTGATCATCTTCATTACAAGTATTAGCTTCAATGTCGATCATGGTCCGTTTTCCGTCTTTAATCGCTTCTGGGATTTCCTCAATTAGCTCGATCTCCTTGTTTTCCTTGTGTTTTCCCCACAATACTGCGTATAATCCTATTACTATCAAGATTGCTCCCATTATACTGCAGATTCAAGAAAAAAGATTAGTCTCGAATTAAGAATAGTTATGTTTGAATTTATTTTGAAAATTTTACGTACGTACCCTCCGAGATAGATCTTCTCTGCGAGAATGAAAGAACCCATGATTGCAACGATGATCATCATCAATGGACTGAAAGCCGTTGCGAAAACCGGGCCTCGTTTCTTCATTACTAGGCCTTGTACGTAGTATGCTAAGCTTGATGATACTATACCCTGAAAATGATTAAGAATTGCTTGAGTAATTAGTGATGTTAATCGCTTTTGATTAAGTTATGAGTTATGGATTAAGATACTAACAGCATAAGCAGCAGCTAAGAGGTTCATGTCAAACCCAATTGCCCAAACAGAAGCTTTGTGTTCCATCACCAATGTCACTGCGATTGATTGTAATGTCCCCAATCCGCAGACGATCGCGGTAAGTGACAATGGTGCTGCGTACTTCTTCATCGTAATCGCCTGTAAACATAACCGAAAACTCGTTAGGTTGCGTTTGTTATGTTTCGTGAATAAGAATGATTTAATCTGATTCCTAATAGACGGGTTTTAATGAGTATTGAAATTAATCATTCTCGGTTTTGTAGAATCGATACCAAACGAGCCCTTAGTAGTTTAAACACAACCAAAACTCATTAGGCCTCGTTTGATAGGTTTCAGGAATAAGAATGATGTAACCCGATTCCTAATAAAAAAAGGTGTTTTTATAACTATTGAAATGATTTTTTCTCGTTTTCGGTTTTATAGAATATTAATCGTACCAAACGGGTCCTTAGTAACGAGTTTGAACTTTTGCGGTTACCTGAAGAATGAAGAAGGCAGCCCATGCAAGAGTGGCAACGATGAGGAGAATGGAGCCCTTCAACCAATCTTTATCGGCCGATAAAGCAGCCTCAGGTGAGGTGGCGGTTGGGGCGGCGCGATGTTGTGACCAAATAAAATTGATGACGTGGCCTTTGTAGAGAGTCATGAGCATAGCTCCGGCTACCGTGATAATGGTTCCGATCACCTTAGCTTGACATCTTACCTTCTTTATGTCTACTTTCTCCATCCTACACAAAAACGCCATGACGAACGTCATGGCCGGAAGCATATTGCTCATGGCACAAGAGAACGTCGGAGAAGTGAACTTCAATCCGGCATAGTAGAAGTTTTGATCAATCACAGGCCTGCATCAACATTGAATCTTGCATTAGGAATTTTTCTTTAATGATTTATTATAGGAGTCAAGTTACTCGAATTTGTTAAACGAGACGAATATGAGCATATTATTGCATGTAGTTAAGCTCGGGTAAAGCTAAATATTGCACGTACAAACTAGGTTCGTTCAACTCGAATAACAATATGACTATTATATAAGCCGAACTATTTAACCTGATCTTGTTCTTTTTTCTAAACGATTCGAATATAAGAATACTTATAAGCTCGGTTAAATTTCTAAACCCGACTCACGATCGACTCATTTATAACAAACCCAACATGACCATGCCAAAGCTAATTGACTTGTTTGTCACGAATACCGATAAGACTGCTATATAAGTTGAGCTACTCGGACGTGATCTTGTTCATTTTCCAAACGATTAGAATATGAATATTTATTAGTTCAGCTAAGATTCTAAGTTATATATGCTCAGAATCAACTCATTTATAACGAACCAAACATGCCAAAACTCGACTTGTTCGGCTAAAAAACAACCTTACGTCTAAGTGAAGCTTCATTTTATTACTTACCCTAGAAGGCCCAATACAAACATTTGCAGAAACATAAGGAGGGAGATCTTTGGCCTAATCTTCCTGCAAACAACAAAACAAAACAAAATCAATCTTAAAACCACAAAATACTAAACAAACATTGAAACACTTGTCAAACTAATTAAATTAAGGTAACATTATCTTACCTCTCAAGGATAATTGCAAATGGAGCAATAACCGCAGTAGCAAAGGCATGACGATATACAACAAGAACGTAATGACTCATACCACCATTGAGTGAAACCTTAGTTATGATGTTCATTCCGGCATAGCCGAATTGCAGAGAGATCATAGCTATGTATGGCTTGAACTTCTCCATGAATTCACCAAAGCTCGATTTTCCTTCCATTTTAGTTTCTTTTGTGTGTTAGTAAGGAAGAGAGAAAATACTTGAAGAAGATGTGTGTTGTTTCTCCTGAGGAAGAAGATAGCATATGCTCACTTTATTTATAGCCATTTGTAGAGTGCAATGTTTTCAAAAACAACTTGTTCTCTTTATCCATGTTGAATATTATAACTATGACATCAGTAACAACATATATTTAAGAAAAATTCCATATGATGTCCTTCACTTTTGATTTTTTTAAATAATGTCCCTGAAATATATAAGTGTTCGTACACTTCTGTTATCCACAAGTAAACATTCGAAATGAACAAAAACGATCATAAATAATAACTAGTAAGCAATGATTATTTTTCCCCTCAAAAAGTAAACTTACGATGATAAAAGGGTATACTAAAAAAAAATTATAAAGTTCATAAACACGATAAAAAAAAACTAATAATTTTCGGACATAATTTCAAAAAACGTGAAGTACGGAGACATCATCTAAAATTTTCCTATATTTAATTTTCAATTTCATATAAGTATCTTATATGGTCTAAATCACTCTGTGTAAAAAGAATATTTACATTAAAATTATGCCAAAATAAATAAAAATTAAATATCCCTCACAATTTTATCATAAGTTTTTTCTTCAACAGTTTTATATTGAAATTAACCTTTTTAATATTTTAATTGATTTTTTATTAATATTTGTATTTTATTATTGTAATTTAATGTTGTCATGGCGACTTATAGGATTAAATTAATGCATAAATTTTGATATTTATAAAATGGATTTCAAGAGGGTTTCATATTAAAATCGAACCTAGATAAGCCTGCATGCACTTACGCACCTTTTGGTCCTATTAAAATGAAATTATAAATGAAACTTTTTCATGTACCAAAGTTGCTAAGGAACCCGCAGATCAATTTCAATAGCAACGTTGTTGTCTTTATCAAATATTTTAATAAAACGCGTCGTTTTTCTATCTCGGTGGAATGTGACCAAATCGTCATTATTGAGGGTATATGGATTAGAAGTTCAACATATATTAATAATATTAGTAATTACTTGATAACAAGAGCTATTATTTTATACACTAAACTGATTTTCTGATCAATTTAAGATACACGTCATAATATTTCTATTTATACATATAAATGTATCTATATGGTGAGAAATATAATATTTTTTTTAATATTTTCAAGTAAATAAAATAAGGAAAAATAAATATTTCATGTGTTTTACGTTAATTTTTAATTGTAAGAAGAAAATTTATCAATATAAATGTATCATTTTATAAGTAAATTTGAAATTAGTGATTTCAATATTATAACTCTACGTGGAAATTTGAAAATATATCATCTTTATTTTGACAAAAAAGTATAATGTTAAAAAATATAAACTCTAAATTTATTGCAATAATTAAGTGAGGATTTATAAGTTCATATTTGTATCAACCAATTAAATTACACAGTGAGGATTTATAATTTCATATTTATATCAACCAATTAAACTACATGGTATTTGTAATTAGATTATTAAAAAATTGTGCTTATATTAATTTATTTTTTATATTAGAGAAAATAAATCATTTGAGAAAAGTATGTGCGGATCTCCATCTTAACCTGAACGTCATCAAGGCATGGCCCACCTGAATCAAGTGAATATTCCACTTCTACTCGTTAGAATCTTATGGGTTCCACGTGGCGGGCACGAGGTGGTGGGGTACCACCTACGTGGCTGAAGATGCTTTACAAGAAGGACCCACTTTTTGTGTGAGTTCCACTGAGACGACGCGTGTCGTAGATTCATTGGACGTTTAGTGTCAATATTTTATTTTCTTTATCTACAAACTTTGTTCTTACTAATCTTAAAATTTTACATTGATTTATAGTGAATTTTTTACACTTAAATCATTGTTCATAACTGATTTTAAACTTATTTATTCGTATAACAATATAACGGTCTTTATTATTAGTGTTTTTCAGTTAAAGTTGAATATAATATACTTAATTTAAAAAATTCAACTAGCATAATTAAAGTTATTTCATATTCACATCATAAAAGATTATTCTATCTACATGATAACATGATTATATATCAACACAAGTGATATATTTTGTGCATGTGACATTATTATTCGACGGTTGATATATAAGTTATATTTCTAGCTCAATCGCCACTAAGTTAACTATATATGAACGTACTGGATAATATTGGCTTAAGTAGATACGCATAGATTTAGATACATATATTTAACGAAATGAAACTTTAATGAGAAGAAGAATTCGATACTTATGTTCAAGAACATAGAATCACGCATGATAGTGCCAAACTTCTAACAATTCATTCGTAGAGGAATATGAATGAAATTATGTAAATAATGTAATTATACAATCGGGACAAGATAATGTGGGATTCACACGTTTGTATAACGTATCATATGTGGTTAAATCCGAATCCAACACATAAAACTAGTGAGATTTCATTCTAAAATCAATTGACAATAATATGAAAATTTTCGAGGTTCATAACCGAATTGGTCCAATAGGAGCACGAGAACATAACCGAATTGGTCCAGTAGGGGCACACAAGGCAAATAAAGATAGTCGTATAGTCATAGTGAAGCATAACGGTGAATACACATCAGTTGAAAGTGTCAAAAATTCTATCAACAAACAATAAACCGTCAAATTTAAACTCGTTTATAAGCCGTAAGATTTCGTTTAGACCTAGTTTCGTTAAATCCGAGTAGAATCTATTAAATAGAGTGTAGGATTATGGTTGGAATACACATCAGAAAGTTGTAGATTCCTTAGCATTGATCCCGCACTTCCGGAGCTCATGGGTGATGAAATTTTATTTCATGTCATCATCATAGGTAGACATTCCAATATATTATATGAACATCAATCACACTCTTATTTTATTTTCTAGTTTTGATGAGGCATTATGTATAATTATATAAGTGATATGTCATCTCGATCGATATTGGAATCAAAACCCCGCAACAAGATTCGAGTTCATCACACGAAGGAATACACTTTTCCCCCTAGTTAGCGTTTGGGAAATATTCTAGCGTTAAAAGTGTGTAGGGTGATTGGGGTTTATATCACGAGTACACGCGCGTTAAATTAAAATTTAACTTGTATACTTGTTGGATATAATCAATTTTTGCATCGAAAAATTGGGACATTTTAAGTATAATGTATAAGTTCGGTAGACTACTCCTCCTATTGTCGATTTTAGAATGGAAACTAATTGGGCTTATGTGATGGACTTGGGTCTAACGTGCATGTGCGCTTGTATACACACGACCCCGCTTTACAGTCCGTCTATATAGACGGACTTTGACATGGTATCAAGGCGGTTAGCCTCAATTCGGCTCGCGATCTTAACTTGTGGGCAACTGTCAACTTGTCGGTGGACTCCTCCTTTTATTATCAATTGGTGTTCGACTGATCGTGTACATACGAGTGAACATTGCGAATTTGCAAAGATCCTACACATAAGCCAGTAAGGTTTAATTCTAAAATAAAATGTCTTATGGTCTCCGACCTATATATTAGGCTCACAATCTTCTAAATACAAATCGAGAAGTTTATCATCTCAACAACTAGATTATATTGTACAAAATTTTAAGGGATTATTAAAAATTCAGTTAAATTGAATTTATGTATCCGGTTCATAAAGCTAATTAAAACATGTGCGCTCGAGTGTACATGCAATAAAAATTCCAGCCGTTGACCAATCGAAGTTCTCAACATATACCTAAACAACAAAAAAAACCATTTTAAAAAACCGTAAATGAAACCACAAAAATCATCATTTTTAGATTCATAAACAAGGTGGATCAGGGTTTTTAGGGTCCGTTTGGCTGTAATAGCATCATCATCCTTGTAATCGTACACTAGAAAGTTGAAGATCTTGGACCAATTTCATCCCCTTAAACTCCTTCTTCTAGCAGCAAACAAACCCTAATCTTTAATAAATACCTATTTTTATGTGTCGAAATAAATTTCATTTTTCTGTTCAAGTTCTAATCCTAACACCAACGTAAACTTGTAATCTATATTTATATATCCATTTTTTTATTAAAAAAAAAAAGTTCTTCATTTTCAAATGGCATTAACTCTAACTCATGTAGATGTATAGTGGAGTCCAAATGGAGCCTTAATAGGGAGTCACGTCAAAGATAGGGACGAAGGTGAAAGCCATGCAATGACCAACCATCTCCGGTCGGGTAAACGGAGGCCACAACATTTGATGGGCAAGTTGTTCACGGCGGTGGCGTGGTGGACCGGCGGTTGTGATGGTGGTGGAAGGCAATGATATGGATCTTTCCTTTTTCATCAAATTGCGTATATAGAATGCAATTGCAATGCTTGTTTGAGTGTCATCATCTCCAATCTTGTCTCTACACGTTAGCTTGAGTGTCATCTCCAATCTTGTCTCTACTTTGTATACAATTATATTGGATTTCTACCGTAATAAAGTTGTATTATTTCACTGCAATAACATAACAAAGTTGATAAGGTTTGAGGTTGGATTCAAGTTTTAAAGAAGTGGTCAACTTGTTAAATTTCAAATAATATTACAAATAAACTAAAAAAAAATATTTTACAAAAAGTTAAAAAACATGAATAGATATGATCATCTATTAATTGATTAATATAATTGTAAATATTACATGGTTTTACACGGTAGATTTGATTCCAACTTATTACTAATCTATTGAGGGGGGTTTCCCGAGGAGTTCTTTGTCGCTAGACATGGTCATCCTCGGACCGGCCCGTCTGGTTGAGAAAACCTGGCAGATTCGGATAAGAAGGGGGTTTCCCAAGGAGTTCTTTGTCGCTAGACATGGTCATCCTCGGATCGGTCCGTTCGGTTGAGAAAACCTGGCAAATTCGGACAAGAAGAGAAGTTCAATCGGGTCGGATCCGATCAATGCAACCCAAAAGTCTAATCAGATAAAATTCGAAAAAGTCGGTTATGATTAATATAAAAATAATAACATTAAATCATGTAAAATCATTATTATATACAAAAAATTAAAATTATTATTGATGAATTTTTTTATATATAAAAAAAACTACCTATTAGATGGATTTAGACACAAGTTTAATTAAAACCGAATTTCGGATTCGGTCTAGACCTAGTCCAATCAATGGACTTTACTTTTAAAGTTTGCCTAAATCCATATATTTATTACGAATTAAATCAAAATTCAAAAAAAAAAAAAAGTTCATCAAACGTTATATGCATAATCACAATTTTTTTTAAAATAATTTCATGTCTTTTAAAAAAATATACGTTCACCATTTAATAAAGACTTACCATTCCAAACAAGCAAATACCTTTGTCAAAAGAAAAATGAAGCCATTGATTGCGCTCTTCTTGTTTTGTGCTACCATTAGACTTTATTGTGTACAATGCAGCCTAGCAAAGAACCTATCTTATGGTCATTGCTTCATTGGAAAGCAAAAGACAAAGCTTTAACATCTTTTTTGTATGAGCAAATGTTTCCTCTACATACAAACAAGAAAAAAGATAAAGAGAGTATCCATTATTGAAAGTTGAATCACATCAAGACATGAAAGATTTCCAAAGGAAGAGGAAAAGGAGATTAAAGAGAAGATTCAAACAATACAAAACAAAAAAAAAGAGTAATTTTCACAACGGACAATTTAGTCTCATTGATTTGTTAATCATCGAAAACAAATATCATCAAGCACTTTACTTGTCGTGACATAGCTAGGTATTGAATTTGATCAGACAAACTATGATTTAAAAGCCTAAATTAAAAAAATGAAAAGAAAAAGAGGGTAAAGATCGAACTTGCTTTGTGTTTTTTTTTGGAAGCTTACTCAATATTGATTATATATTTCAAGAGTAACGTTACGAAATAACTAATCTAATTTTTTTAGGTAGACCATTTTCTGAGGGAACGGTGAAAATAAATTGTGACACGTGAATAGTTGTGGCTAGTGATGATGTGGTTGATGGAGTGTGGTTTGTTAGCCGGGTTCATGTGTATGGTGTGTCAATGTAGTTCCACAAGGATTCAGTTTGATCGGATGTGGAGTAATCCGACCCAAGTACATGTGCAGGAGAACATCTTACACAGGTCTCAAGTTTTCATGACCTAATATTTTTAATAAAATCTAGTTTGTTTGTTTTTTTTGTCCGAAAAATTCAAACGATGTGTGAAGTTTGTTGTTGTTTTGGGTCTAAAAAAAACATCTTCCAATATTACAATGTTTTAACCAAAAAACTATTTAAGTAACTTGTTTTACTATTAAATTACAACAGTTTATAGGTAATATTTATTATGATTGCATTAGTGAATATAGTTTCTTAGAAGGCATAATTTTAGTCATTGCAGGTCCTCGTAAATCACTGATCCGGACTTGGATGTGCAGGTGAGTGGGACCGTACCGATGGTTGTGGTACTAATTTCGAGATCATAAGGTTGAGGGTGGTGATGAAGACATTTTTTAACCTTCGTTGGCAAGATCAAGAAGAGGGATTGTCCTTGTAACACGGTTGGATTGTCAGTGGGAAGGATTTTCGCAACACTGACTCGTTTTAAAGTTTGCTTGTGAGCTCGTGTGCGCCAAGAAAATAAGGAGATATTTTTTATTTTTTATTTTGTCTACATAAGAGTATAAGACCTATTAGTTCCATTTATTATGCTATTTATATAGTTCTACCTTTTCCTTTTATTTTTTTTTTATTGTAAGAATATATTCTAAACGATTTAATAATGATTAATTGTGTTTTTTCTTAATAAAAAATAAAGAATATTCCCTAGTTAAAATATTTATCCTTTTAATTAATTTTTTGTAAAAATAATTTCTTCCAAATATGTTAGGTAAATTGTTGCGTTAGTTTTACTTTTTATTTTAACCATTTAGTCATGTTGAGTTGTTGACCACCTCATTGATTATGTTTTTTGTATAAACCTTATAACAAGTTGCCGTACAGACCTTAAACTATGTGTAAACATTTGTTTCAATATAACCCTTAGAATTTTTTACTCTATTTATAATGACATCACAAAACGTCCACTTAATTTCATCCTCAAAGGCTAAGATGATTGATTAATCTGGCCACATTACGTTGACAGATACAGTTGTTTGAATGAATCTCATGCCGAAGACTTATCAAATGACATAGCAAAACTGATTAACAAACATGGTCTATAGTACATTTGATGTATATAAGCATTTGCCTCTTAACAGATTAGTATGACAAACTTACTCTTTACTCAAAGGGTTTGTTCGGTAATAGACTAATTGATCGTTACACTGGTTGCATGGACTGTATACGACTCAATCTATGATCTATGTTTACATGAGTTTAGGGTTTGAGGTTTGGTTCGAGTCATGACCCTTCCTTTTTATTTGATAATAGAAAGAGGTTAAATTAATATCTTTTAGAGGTAGTCTAACTTAAAGATTAGAAGAATTTTAATTGTCATTATAAATTTTAATCCTTTGAATTTGCATTCTAAAAGCTTTTTTTAAGTCAATTTTAATTTTTAATGACACACATGACTCTAATTGAACAGCGGCTCGGATTGTATAAAAATATTTATAAATTATGCACATGAGTCAGATAAGATCCGACACAAATTATACTTTTGTAGAGAATATGAAACTTAAAATTTGTTTAGACGTTCCTTGCAACCCAGTTTTATAACTCTTTCCCAATTTAGTTGAATCAAACCAAATTATAAGAATTCGATTCAATATAAATTAAACCATATCGAAATATGTTATAATGGGTCTGGTTTAAATCCGGTTCAGTAAATAGACATATTGAATTTATCCATGCACCAATTTCATATTGAACTAATAACGTCCTTATCTATATAAAAAAAAACGTGAAAAATACTAGAATTAAAATTGCAACCGGACCTCCAAAGAAGTTTCAAGAAGTAAATTCAGAGTTTTTCAAGAAGAGAGGATATTCTGAGTATAAAAAGAATGACATATGCAGAAAAAAGAAGATGCAAATCAAGTTCATAACTTATAAGCACTTAGCCAATGGGTTGTCAAAGCTTTTGATGGTGTCATCATTTTATGCATAAAAGAATCACACAAATGCTTATAATAAATGAGCTTTAATGGAACAAGTCGGAAATCCACCACTATATTTATTAATGTGTGTAATTACAACAACTTTGACGAAATGACATTTTGGGTAAGAATTCGGGTCAATTTAAAACTGAATTTAAAATATTTTTATATTCGTCTCGTTTAAAAAGTGAATAAGTTTAGTCGATTGGTTTCAAATCGATTTTTGTAGTTCGGTATATATAACAACTCTATTGTTAGGGCGAATATAAAGGCACATCGGTGGATTTCACAACTGCACGACGATTTCGGTAACCGGGGCCGTCACAATTCCGAAAACCGTGACCGTGGAAAACTATTTATGGTCACGGTTTCCGGAACCGTAACGCCCACAGTTCCAGAAACCGTGAAGGCTTTGAACTTGACTTTTAAAAATAGTTGTTGGATTTCGAACATTGTAATTTGACCGTTGGAATTCGAACTTTATGGATATTCGTTGGGTTATATATATATTGAGAGTGATAGAGGAAGTGAATAAACCTTCAGCCAAACTCTCAAAAAAAATGGTAGTTGAAATGGCAATACAAGACGATGAAAAGATGTTGATTCCGTTTGATGATTCAGAATTTAGTTAGCCGGACGAATTTCTCCCACATTTTGAGGTGATAATTTTCTCGTAAGTTTATGACTATACCGATAAAAAGAATTCTTGTTCTATTTGTTTTCAATTAGGGTCTACCGATGTATTCTCGTGATGAAGGGAGCGATTATACTCGTATATTTGAGACTAACGAATATTTCTACAATCGAGAGACAATGGTTTGGGCTCGTTTCATGGGAGGAACTATGAATATGGTGTTAGCCACAAGTAGGTCATGGAGAAATGGGAGTGTACTCGTTACGTTTTGGTTGACATGAGAACATTTTCAGATTCCCTCAGAAGAAGAAAAACATTGATCCTGATACCGAGCCATCATTTAGCTAAGCACATAAATCGATAAACGACGTTTGTTCATTTGAGCTTGAGGGCGTACGTACAAAGAAAAGTTGATAAATGGATGTTGCATATTAAATGTGGAGTGCATAACCATACACTTCCCAAGAAGTTGAAGGGATATACATTTGCTGGTCGATTGACGCCGACATAGTTTCAAAAGGTCGGACGTGAACTCGGGTCGGGTTTCAAGCCTTACAATATCTTGAAGTCACTATAGTTGGATGATCCCCACAATGTCACCTCCATAAGACAAGTATACAATGATGGATTGAATAACAAGATGTTACAAGCTGAAGGACGAGGCCCACTCCAACAAACACTTCAAAGTCTACAACAACGTCGTTACTATGTCAATGTGAGGTGATGTCCGCATTCAGAGGAAATTTTAGATTTTTTCATCATGCATCCAGATTCCAGACATCTCCTCAACTTATTTCCTTATGTAATTGTAATGGACATGACATACAAGACGAACGAGTAAGATTTAACATCCATTATGTTACGAGTCTTTTTATATTACATGAACATTTGATTTCAATTCAATTGAAAATAAGAGTATTGCCTTGTGCGCACGATTTCTTCCTTGTTATTAGGGCTCGGGTGCCAATACATTTGGATCAAATCCATCCACATTGAAAGCAAGTATGATGGGGAAAGTGGATCCGATTCTAGAAGATGATGTTGCCCACATTGATTCAAACATTGTGACACTAAACAACTTCAAGGAGCGGTTGAATAACGATTTATTGACCGAAGATGAGATTGAGTGATGGCTTCCGGGTATGAGGATATGATAAATCCAGGGATGACAACTATGGGAGAACCACCTCAACAAGTAAGAACTAAAGGAAGACCAATAAAATATGGTTTGCGTTCAACAAGGAGAACACGAAGTGAGTTCGAGCATGGTTCAGGGTCAACACGTCCACAAACTCGGGTTCGCCCACCAAAATCAGGCCAACAACCTCAAATTAAGATTGAGGAACCCGAACTAGGTCAATATGTTGAATTTAAAGTTGAAGAGCCGGAACCAGAGGAACAAACTCCGTGCACTCAACCACATGCCAAGATATCTACCTCTCTACGGTTTAAGGTTTATCGCTTCAAGGATGGTCAGATGCAAAAGTTCATGATATCGTTCATCCTCTAAGCTATAGATGTAAAAGGCGATGAATATTGTGGATACATACCCCTTGTTGTTGTTTCTGGATATTCCAAAGAAGATTATTTGATCATAAAGAAGGAAATGACAACGGAGTTATACATGAAAAAGGAAATGGCAACGGAGTTATACATTATGAAGTCGTTGAATCTATTTATTGGACCAATAATGTACCTTGCGGATTAGAGAATTGGTTTAAGTGTCCGGCTCTCCCTTTGATAGCAGCAACATATTATCGTTGCGTTGTGGTAGTACTTGGCTTGTCTCCCGAGTCCTGTTTATCCTTGATTACAACGGTGGAGAACCAAGAACCACCGACAGAAATTCGTACAATAGCATTAGTCAATGGAAATTACTTTGTAGTTGTAAGTTAGTTTTCTTTATAAACTTGTTCCAAACAAGATTCTAGTATAAAAGGGTGAACTAAGTGTAATACCACATTTTTTTACAGGTATTGATCAAACCCGATTCACCATTAGTGGGTTGTCCGGTCCATGTAAACACAATCATCATTCAAGTATGGATGGATGGGACATTCCTTTTCGTGATAGGATAGATGTATGATGACCTACGGCACAAAGAGTGTCCAAAAAAAGTATTGATTCATGTGACTCTCTATAGTTATTGTGTTGATGTTTCTATATCCACGTGGACTTTTTTTTTTTTATCATGTATTGTTCTAATTTGTTAAGTAATTGATGAACATGTTATTTTGTACCTTTGTACGTGTTAAAGCAAAATATAAGAACTAAATTCAAAGTATATATATATATAAACCAACCAAAATGTAACAACATAATTCAAAATAAAAGAACTAATCCAACTAATCACGTCTGGGCGTCCATCATTACCAATCAAAAACTCTTAATTGATAAAACTCGTAATCGAAAAAACGACAAAATTTTCTCCCTCGGATTGTATTTCTTCTTTTGGAAGGGGCGTCCATCATCACTGCATTGATCCATTGTATTTCCGGTCTTGAGTTTAACCTTCGCTCTCGATTTGGCTTGATCGACAAAGAGAATTGCCGGCCGCTGTTTGTGGTTTTCGGTTTTTGAAGCCCTATGGCCATAGGTTCCGAAACCGTGGTTTTGTAAGGCTTCGGAACCTCCACGATTTCCGGAACCGTGATTGTCCCGGTTTCCGAAATCTCCGTGCAGTTGTGAACTTTACCGCCGTGTACTTATGCATTCCGCAAAACTATAGTTATTTGATCATATCAAATCGGGCTTTGACATGTTCATATTCAACTTGTTTATTATAAGTTGAGGTTGTTTATTTATCGAGCTTTAAAAATATCTTCATATCTCGTTTAGAAAGTGGACGAGTTAGATTGAGCCGAGCCTTTTTCAAGTCGAGTCCGAGTAGTTCAGCTTATGTAACAAGCCTATTTTTTTTATTCAATATGAATTTGTCGAGCTTTGATATGCAATGTTCAACTTATTTATAAATAATTCAAGCCCGAACCAAACATAAGTTTTAACCAAGCATAAGTTTTAACGGAGCCAAAAATTGCTCATGTTCAGCTTATTTAGAAAGTGAATGATCTCGAACAAAACTTTTCTGAGCGGAGTAGTTCGACTTATATAACAAAACTATTGTTATTCAATTTTAGACAACTCTACTTTCGGATAGAATCTATAAACTCGAGTAGCTCGATTCATATAACGAATCTTCTTCCGGGTCGAATCTACCACCTCTGCATGGATTAAGATAACTACCACTGAATTAAGTCAGCATCAAAGACAAAAAGAAAACAATAATCACCACTTAAAAAGACGATATTCTTTTAATTGAAGATCAGATACACCATTTATTTAGTAAATATTTTTTAACCATACGCATCTAAGAGTTAAAATTGTTGAAGATAATGCTTAATTAACTTTATAAGTGCCTCTTAAGAACCTTCTAGTGTCGACCCATCTAATCCGACAAATCTCTACTTCTTAATCTACTACAATTGATTGGCTAATACAACCCTAATTTATACAACTTTAGCTTACAATAAAAGAAAATTAAAAAAAATGTAATGTATTTCCATATAATATAAAATAAATTTTGTTTTATTTGATTAAAGAAAGAATTATTGTGTTTTATATGTCATCAACTTCAGCATGAGTCATTTTCTCAGAGTTGTGGAGTGGTCAATTTACTTGTTTAGGATCGCAATAGATAAAAATAGTAATCAATTCTCATTTTTTAAGTTTCTATAGTTTCATTATTGGCAAGTATACATATATATGATAAGAAAGAAGAAGTACTTGAGAAGTCGTATAGCTTTTTACAAAAATATATTATGGTATTATTGTGTGGTTAGTGCGTAATGATTGATGAAGAACATGTTCTTTTCATGTATTTTGGTAACAAATTCTTGTTTGACCTTTATTTTAGCTTAATAGTGTTAAGTCGTGTCTATTTCGGATTTGGGTGATAGTTTAGGTGAATGGGTGTTAGAGTAGTAATTCAAATCGTCCTGTCCCACTACCCACATCACCGTCATCTGTATTTCACCCGTAAATTGACGAATTCTTACATGTGTTCATGGATCGGGTTTGAGGGTATTCATCGGACGCGAGTAAAATTGTTATCCATGGTAAAAATACCCAACACAACGATGGTGGCTACGTAAAATGTTGTGTGTTCATTATTCGTTATTATCTTTTTTACATTCGGATGACGGATTCGATGCCTCAAATATGCTTAGTGCATTTAGTGATATACCTCTCAAGAAAACGAACTTGACGTTCAAAACATTGTAACATTCAAAAGTACAACTCCTAGAAACGAAATATATGACACAAGTTCGTTTTAGTTGTTACGTATTTTCGTTCAACGACCAAGTTCCTGTTTGGTTGGTGGATAATTATTGAGTTTTTCAATTTGTGTTTTTTATACCTTGTAGTTGTAACACGGTTTCTCACTAGCTTATTCGCTAGGGTTCATCCTACGCCGGGGTTGAGCAAAATTTCGAGTTAGATACGCCGCAAGGTATCTCGCAACTCGTTAAACTCGGTTTAATCTTATATAACGGTTTTCGGTTAGAAAAATGAGAGAACTTGATAACTAGCCACCTTACATACAAAAATGCAAATTCTAATATCCTTTACAAAAACCCATCAAATTCTAATATCCTTTTCAATTTGGGTTGAGGGTGTTCATTGGTGAATTTTTTAAATTGAGCCCATAATCTCAAATGTTTATAAAATACCATTGTCCTCATGTCTGGGCTACACAAAAACCCATCAAAGATCGAACGAATATTGTCCAAAATGAGTACCCAAAAACAATAAATAAAGATTAAGGATGGGGAGTGAATAGTTCAGCCCAACTATAGCCCATGGGTTCTGATCCAACTTACTATTTACAAATGTACTACTGTATTTTATTTTTGCACAAACGTACCCCAAATTTGGAAAACATTTCAAATTGGTCCATAGACTTTGTAAACTATTTTCTTATAGAAATATATTGGAATTTTGAAGCCAATTCTCATAGTTTAGATATAGACGATTGGCAACATACATGTACGAAAAAGCTTCTTCCTAGTGTTGTCGTATTGATACGTGTTATTTATTTTATGGCTACTAACATTATTTTAGTTTAAATTTTTTATACAATTCGTTCAAATTTTTTGTCCTATAAGTTTAAATTTTTTATACAAATAATTTATATATTTTTTACTATTTTTTTATAAGTTTAAAATAAAGTATGAACTGATAAAACACTTTATATGAATTAGTAATATAAAAGTTTTAAAGTAGCAACTAATATATGAGAATAATATACGAATAAAATTTACATTAAAATAGTGAAAGGAAAAATAAACTAATAGTATAAAATATATAAACCAAAATTAACAAAAATGTTAAACTATTCATAAAAAATTGGAACCAAGACTTCCGTTTTAAATTAATTTTTTTAATAGAATATATTATTATAGTTCATATTATATGCACTAATAGCTATTTTTCATCAAAAAAAAGAAGTTTACTTCATATTACTATTAATATTTTACCATTCATCACTTCATCAGTGCACACTTCTACACCAAAAGAATCATTTTTACCTCAACTACTCATTTATACAACTACTCTTAGTGGTTGTTTTTTCTACAAGTACTTTTTTAATGATTGATTTTTGTAAATTAGTTAATTTAAAGAGTGGTGTTTAGCATTTAACCTAAACTAGCAAGTATGCTGTATGCGTCTAAATTACAAAACTACCCAAATCACTATCTTTTACCAACTTCAAGCACAGTTGATCATTGTGATTAAAAATCTTAACTTAATCACTATTTTTCCGCCTAATACAATGATCACTCTCCTCCACAATCTTCTTCTTTCACTAATTAATCCACTCAATCAAACCCTAACAAAAATCCAAATAGAAAAGTTGAATAAACACCAAACCACAGCCATACAAGTTTTCAAGGAGATTTGGATTGAATTTCAGATATTCAGATCATATCAAAATCATCATTCACTTTTTTCCCATACCAATGGAAGCTCCAATCATGGATTACCTTTCCCTATCCTTCATCTTCCTCTTCATCCTCATCCTCTATCTCCACTTCCTCTACCCACAACCCAAACACTCCAAAATCTCCGGCGGATTCAAACACTACCCACTCGTCGGAACCCTACCAGACTTTTTAGCGAACCGTCACCGATTCCTTGACTGGTCAACAGCCGCGCTTTCCGCTTCCTCCACCAACACCGCCGTGTTCCGCCGCCCTGGAAAAGTTCACGGCATCATCACCGCCAACGCCGCCAATGTCGAGTATGTTCTCAAGACGAACTTTCCGAATTACCCTAAAGGTGAAAGGTTTATTTACCTTTTGCAGGATTTTCTCGGTAAAGGAATTTTTAACTCTGATGATGAGCTTTGGCGACACCAACGTAAGACTTCTAGCTATGAGTTTAATAATCGGTCTCTTCGGAATTTCGTGATGGATTGTGTTAAGTCTGAGGTTCAAACCCGATTGCTTCCTCTTCTGAAGGATTCTGCTCATTCGGGTCGGGTCATTGATTTGCAGGTAACTGTATTAGATGGTTTTAAAATCACGTTCATACTTTCGAACATCTGCATGTTGAAGCTCAACAGTCAACTCGGGTTGTAAACAAGTCGAACTCGAATCTAAATTTATACGAGTTGGTCTGTTGGTAAAGTGGAGCTAAACTCCTTTAATTGTTATCCCGGAAATTAAAGTATTTTGAAATGTAGTTCGAGCCTGGGTAAATCCGGTTTTGAAATGTAGTTCGAGCATGAGTAACTCGGCTAATATAAGTCTTGTAGAGTTATTGTGTTATTTTAGCCAAACAATACAGCAGTATTAGTAGAGTTCAACCCGAGCCTAATTTTAAACTAGATTTTATATTTATAAAAGCGAATGGGTGTGAACCAAACTTTCTCGAATTTTTCGAGTAATTTGCCTCGTATAACAACGAGAAACATGCATGGTATTTGTCATTTAGTTCAGATATTCCTTTGTATGTGCATACAAAATATTGGTTGAGTGGTAAGAAAATGAAATGTCTTACTTAAAAAATGTAAGGGTTAAAATGTGCAAATTAAGAAAGTTTAGAGTACAATTCCGTTAATATATTTTGAATTTGTGCGCGAGATTCAGGATGTGTTAGAGAGGTTCGCATTCGACAATGTCTGCAAGCTTGCTTTCAACGTGGATCCGAACTGCCTCTCCGTCGATGGGTCGGGTCAACTGGAGTTCATGCGGGCCTTTGAAGAAGCCACCACTCTCAGCTCCGGCCGCTTCATGTGTGCTCATCCGATCATCTGGCGAATCCGACGCTTCTTCGACATCGGATCTGAAAATCGCCTCCGAAGATCAATCCAGACAGTTCATCGCTTCGCCGACGAAATCATTAAGAGAAGACTCCGTGAGAAGCAGGAGATGAAGGAAGACTTCGATTCACAAGTAGATCTCCTCTCCCGGTTTATCGCAACTGACGAGAACTCGCCGGAATTTCTCCGCGATATTGTCATCAGCTTCATCCTCGCCGGACGCGATACGACGTCATCAGCGCTCACCTGGTTCTTCTGGCTCCTTTCCTTTCATCCGGAGGTTAATCGTAATATCCGAGCGGAAATAGATCGTATCCGGATCCGATCTGGTAAACAGCCGGGGGAGATATTCGATTACGATGAGATTAAGGAGATGAGTTATCTGCAAGCGGCGTTGTCGGAGGCAATGCGGTTGTATCCACCTGTACCTGTGGATACGAAGGCGTGCAGAAACGACGACGTTTTACCGGATGGAACGGAGGTGAAAAAGGATTGGTTCGTGACGTACCATACTTTCGCCATGGGAAGGATGGAGGCGATTTGGGGGAAAGACTGTGAGGAGTTCAGGCCTGATAGGTGGATTGTGGACGACGAAGGATCCGGATCTGGCTTGTGTAAGACTGAGAGTCCGTTTAGGTATCCGGTTTTTCAAGGCGGGCCCAGGATTTGTTTGGGAAAGGAGATGGCTTATATTCAGATGAAATCGATTGCTGCGAGTGTGATCGAAGGATTTGATGTGTTAGTGGAGAAGAAGGAGAAGCCTGATTATGTGATTGCTTTGACGCTGAGGATGAAAGGTGGATTGCCGTCGAAAATAAAGGTTAGAGAAGTGGGTTTTAATGTTAAAGATGAACTGAACTGATATATTTACAGGTATGTTTTGAAGTTTGAACTTGTAAGTTGAACTATTGTATATAGATAGCTTGAAAGATCTGCATTTGCATTGCTTTTTAATGCATATAAGGATGATCTGTATACAGCTTGGTTTTGTGAATCCAGCATAGAGATGGAAATGCATCTGAATTTGCATTGTATTTGAGTATCTGCAAATGACAGTTTGCCTTTTTTGTAAGTTCTTATGTCAGATGATCTTTGTATTGAAACTCTTGTTAAAACAATGGTATTGTTAATCCGCATTGAGTTTGCTTGATGATTACTTTGTATGTGAATGACTAAGAAGATGATTCGAATTTGTTATTACTTAATTGTAAAAAACAAAAACTTGGTATATGATGGTGAAATTTTAGCATTAGAGAACTCTAGATGTTGTATACAAGTGGGAAGGAATTAAGAGCCCACTGACCAGATCTTATTCTCAATCTAGAACTCTAAACAATATTCTTCTTTCCTGCAAACTCAACCTCTTCCTTGCCGCCCTCATTGATCTTCAGCTTCTCCAACGGCTTGTAAGTATAAAACCACGCACATACAACATAGTATATCAAATTAACCACTTGAATGCCAGAAACCAGCAAGTAGTAGTATTCCAACCGGCCTCTATTGAGATTCCGGTCTGGTATCCAGTTATTCTCCTTCCCAGAATACTTGTGCACCATGGTAACCACGAAAGTTCCCATGTAATTTCCTATCCCTATGGCTATCCAGTATAGTGCTGTTGCTGTGCTTCTCATGCTTTCAGGTGCTTGATCATACAAAAACTCCATGTGACCTACATTCATGAAAACCTCTGCTAAACCATGGATAACATACTGTGGAACCAGCCAGAACACGCTTATTGGTATAGTTGCATTCGCCTTGTCCAACAGGTGATACTCTGCTGCCACTGACTTCCTCTTCACTTCAACTCGAGCAGCTACTATTGTTGCAAATATGTTTATGACAAACCCGATTCCCATCCTTTGCAAGCAAGTGAAACCAGATGGATTCTTTGTGAATCTTCGAGCTATGGGAACTATTATCCGCTCGTAGAGAACTAGGCCTATCAGAATGGTCAATACACTGAATATTGCCATGCTGGCAGGAGGTATCTGGAACGAGTGTGACAGATGGCGGTCCATGCTACCGGCTTGTTGTATGACAAAGCTTCCTTGGTGTGAAGATGAAGTAACCATTAAGATTGCAGATGCCCAGATAGGCAGCATCCTTAGAACCGATTTCAGCTCCTCTACGCGGTGGACAGTGGCCAGTCTCCATAGATTTGGCTGCTTCAATTCATCTGTTGCAGCTTCTTCTGTCACAATTGCAGCCTTGTCCAACCACCTGCAATTTTTTTGGTCAGTTTAGTATTACCCATTTTGCTAAAACTATTTTTCAATTAGTTGATATTATAACATTACTTGAATTGTTGTGTATGCAGAAGCCTTCCATCGGTAGCAATAGCAGTATCAAGATCAACATTCTCATACAAGAGGCTTGGATCAGATGGCATGACAGCTTTCCTCTTTCTGACAGCTGCAACAATTACTTGTGCCAGTCTAACCATAGGGCTCCCTGCTGGTTTCGGTTTCTTATAGAGAGGACCTCCAACAATGAAAGCTATAAGCGAAAAAGCCATGGTGATTGTAGGTATTCCAAGACCCCAGCCCCAACCAACATTATCTTGGACATAAACCACAACTGTTAAAGCAGTCAATGTTGCCATTCCCATACAAAAGTAGTACCAACTGAAGAAGTTCCACTTTCTACGAGCAACGCCATTGCTGCTCATGTCGAACTGGTTTGCTGCAAAAGTCAACACACAAGGCCTAATCCCACCTGTTCCTAAACAGGTGAGTAAGAGAGATAAGTACAAGATCCAGAGCTGGGTACTGGATGCTTCCTTGCAGTTTACTTGAGTTGGGCATGGTGGAGGATGAAGCGATGGAAGAATCGCTGATAAAGTAACGCTTATCAATCCCTGTGACAAGAAAAAAAAATGAAAACCTTGATTTCGACTGCTAAAGAAATCCGAAAGCATTAAACTGAAGTTTAAACAGGATTGGTTATGGTGGATTTCAGATCAGAGTTTTCTGGTTTTAGTATTGGAATTTTTGTCTTGTTTTCGTTGAACATACTTGCATCATGATTTCTAAAGACAGAAGTTTAACCTTTGCAGGTAATTACAAGAATGTTACATAAGAAGAAAATTTTCCATACCAGTTCATAGAAGATTGAACCAACTGTGATTGTCCAGAACTGACCAGCTGAGCAATCAGCTACAAGAGCTCCAATAAGCGGAGTGAAACTAGCCGTCCCGCCGAAGTTTGTGAGGGTGTTGGAAGCTTGAACTAGCGGCATATTAAGTTGTTTTGTGAGGTACGTTATCATATTGGCATGATAACCAACATTTGCAAGCTTGTCACACAGTTCATTTGCTGTCAAAAAACAACAACAAGATGATAAGTGACTAGCTCATTGGCTGAAGTTAAAATCAGTGACATATGCATATACATATAGTTCAGGAACTAGTTTAACTCACTGATAATGAATGGCATAGTTCTAATGCCACCTTTCTTAGTCTCCTTCTTGGGACATTCTTCGGAACCCATTTGAAACTTTTTGCATGCAGATGCAAGTGTGAGCTTGAAAAACAGAAATGGCGAAATATATATACACGAGGAGCTGAAGTCACGAGAATGATTGCAAGATCACGAGACCCCACAAGGAAATCAATTATGAAACCTACTTAGGTTGTCTTTACATCAATGAATGAATTGTGAAGGACATGTGTTGATAAGGTGAGTGTTTTGCCACAAGAATGGATGTAGTTTTCCACTTCCCCTAATCAGAAGAATATTGAGTCATTACGAGGAGAAACTGACAAAATCACTTTCGGTAGGAGAAGGCAGATCTACAGACCATTTTGCTGGTATGCAAGGTATGATCCATTGCGCATGATCTCATAAAGTTGCCTTATTTGTGATGTGAAAGTAAATGCATTAATGGAAGCACTAAAAACACTGCCTAAAATTTGTCATCTTCACAGCCTTTGGCATGAGCCCAACAAGTGTTCATTTGTGGTTGGTATCTGCAGCTTTAGCTTCTTAAGGCCTTGTAGTCAACTATTTGAGATTTGAGCATTGAACTACTATTTGCTTTCTCTTGATTCTTAATTAATATACATTTTTGCACTTATATAAAGTGTTTATAAATTATAAGCCAAACATATATTTAACAATTTTTTTTTTCAACTTATAAGATTTTCTAGGGGTTTGATAATGTTAAATCAGGGGATTGGTTGTGGTTCACCTTCTACAGCAAACACTTCCACAAACGAGGTATGTAATCCACGCCCTTATATACAATTTTTATCTCATTTTTCTTGGTAAATTAATGGCTTCTCAAATCCATGAAAAGCTAGTCCTTGTACATGCACCTCTTTTTAAGGGAAGAAAAGCCCATGTCTTACCAGATAAGATTGGATATTATTCTATAAAATAGTAGAATAAATATATATTCAATTATTATATGAAGTATTAACCACAAAAGTGCATGATTTTTTATTATATCAAATTTCCCACCATCCATAAACTTAAAGAATATTCTAATCTCATGCACATGGACTTGTTTGTTATTTGTGTGATGGGAATGAAATTGGAACACTTATGTTATCAATATGTAAAATCAAGAACTACTTGTTGAGTTTTCCAAAATTAGCTTCGAATATTGAATAAATTAAAAGTTATTGAATAAAATTGGTGGATAAAACATGTTCAGAATCTTAGTTGGTTAACATATTGTGTAAATGAGAATATAGTAAGGAGATTATAAATCAGTGAAAAAGACTTCATTTTTTTAAAACAATTTTGGCCCTATAGAAAAAGCTTCTGGGTTTGCCAGTGAGTATTCATATCTTGTGCCTTCTTTATTGATCTACCGCAAGTGTATGAAACAACAGGACAAGATCTGTTGCAGAATATAGTTGATTATGGACAAAACAATTGGCATCTTGTTACAGTATTAAAGCACATGAAGCCACAGCAATAAACCAAAGCCCCTGGTATTCGTCAATGTATGATCTCTCATCTTCTTGATCTCTGGTAAACCAATCAAGACAAACCTCGAGATCGTCTCGGTTTTTGGCTTTACTTGATTCACAGGTTTGATCTTGAAGGTCTTTGCATGGAAATTTTAAACAGTTTAAGCAGGAAAAATGAAGAACTTGTGAACATCCTTATGGAGATATTTTATGAGATAAGGATGCTCCTATTTGAAACAATTTTCAAACATGACAACTCAAATTAAGACTTATCTATAATAAGATAAGTCTAAATTTGAAATAATGTTCATATTTGTCTTGTCTCTTATCTTTCAATACACTCAAAACTGAAAAGCAGTATAAAATATGACAAGTCTAAATTTAAATCGAGTTTTAAAATAAATGAAAATTTAGTTCATTTATATAGTAAATTTACATGAACACAACCATTGTAAAATATAATCACATGTGTTTTTTCGGTCATTCACTAAATCAACGAAACCTTGAGCGTGTGGAGATCCGACGCTAACGCGTGCTTAAAGAGAGTAAAGATTTATGAAGTCGAAAAACCTTGGTGATCAATAATGGAGGATAACGAAGAGAATAAGTTGAAGACGTTGCCCTACCATTTGGGCAGAGGACCATACAATGAAGAAGATGGGTATCAAAATCCAAACACAATTGGAGCAATCAATGATTCCAAGTAAGACAATAGCATTCCCAAAGGAGTATATGAATAAGTGGTGATTTGGTGAAGTTGGCAATCAAATAGAGGCAGCTAATAGATAGTGGCACCAAAAGCATGTAACAATAAAGACCATAAGTTATGAAAACTACACTTCATAAAAAGACGCAATTTTGATACGCACTTGCTTACGCAAACCACGAATGAGAAGTGTGAATGGAGGAGACTCTAATGACCAACACTTTCTTCTGTCTACTAATAATTGAATCATCTAGCTTCATTTTTTTCCCTTTAAAATAAAATCCAATATTATAGACTTATCTTCTTTTCGAATGGTGTTCGTGTATTTCGGATAGTGTCCTTCAAATTTATAATCTTTGAGAATACGTTCTTCTACTATTTATAAATTAACAATTTATATTTATATTTAATTTTCAGAATAACTAATTGATTTGTATGTTCCTTTAAACTAATTTAAATATTAATTAATTTTAACTTATGAATGATAGAATTATATAATTCGAAAAAGTCTAAAGTTATGCGACATCGTCCAAAGTTTTCAGATTGTAGATAGGATTGTCGAATCTGGACAAGACTGTAAATTTCCAAATCAAATCTGATTTTACGATCAAGACCAGGTTTGCACATCCTATTGTTAAACACTTAACTTTTCAATGGGTAAGGATATTGCACATATACAAATGCTTCAATTATAAGGATATAAATTTTAATTTCAATCATATGATAAGAAACGTTAATGTAGCAAGTGATGGGTGATGTTTTGTTAATACACAAACATAATAGGTAACTTTATGTCAATTATATCATAGTAGGTGAGTTTTTGTAAATTGACATGTTTAATAGTTGATGTATATGCATTTGACCCTAAAACAGTAAATCTTACCCGAATTCCAAATATGGTGTGTTGTGTATGACGAGAACATACGTAGGTTGATAACATATTCAATATTAAAGTTAATTGATGATAAAAGTAATAGTTCACAAACTTGTATGTATTAAATTTGATATGTTTGTGTAATGGATAATAATCATTCACATGTTTGAGTTTATGATATTTTTTCGTATAAAAAAATAAAATTATTTACCATTCCACGTAATCTTCCATCCCGTAGAACAAAATGTGCCGGACATCAGTATCTCTCTTTCCTACCAAAAAAATCCTTGTAAAACAAAAGTAATGGAATTATGTAGGGCTGTGCGGACCGGTTTTTTATGGTCCAGTCCGGTCCCGGATCAAATCCGGTCCCGGTCTAGAGATTTTGAAAATTCCGGTCCCTGTCCAGTTCTGGTCCCGGTCCGGACCGAAAAAGACCGGTTGGCCGGAATTTAATTATTTTTATTATTATATTAATTTTAATTTATATATTTTAAAAAAATTATATATATTGTGTCAATATTTATAAAAATTATATATTTTTGAATATTTTAAAATTTTTACAAACAAATATTTATTTTAATTTATTTTATTTTATTCCGGTCCGAAACGGTTCGGACCGGTATGCGGTCCTCGTCCGCTCCCCGATCCAGATTTTTGAAAATTTCAGTCCACCGGTCCGAACTGGATGCAGTCCTAGAATTATGGGTCTAATCTAAGTAAGAGCTGATAACCATTTAAACACCCATTAACAAATACGGGTCAACCCATGAACCAAAGCCCAAGCCCATTGGATCAAATGGGCCAACCCAACACCGTTACACCTAGAGTTGACAATGGAGCGAGTGATGATTGTTAGCAATAAGTGAAGTAATAACCAAAAAAATTCCTCCTAAATTTTTAATTTATAACTTGTAGAAGAGCATATCGGATTCGGGAAAAAAAAATCCATCAGACTTGAATTTTTTCGGATAGGATTATTTTTTTTAACACCCCTAAATGGGTGTTACGATTTTTTTATGGGTTTACCATAAAAATGAAGCGACTTTCAAAACAAACAACCAAATATAATATAATACAATAATTCGCTAACTCGATTATCCAAGTGATAAACTGACAATTCAAAATTACATGTTTTCTTAAAATTCGAAAACAACATTAGCTTGAAGCCAAGTTAGTAAATAAAAAATCGAATTTTTTAACATGGATCTTCCACTTGATTGGCATTTAACTTTCATCAATTTTTCGGACTTGATAAAAAAAGCTCAAGTTTGTCATTTTTATAAAATAATAGAATATTTCGGTATAGAAATATATGGTCTCTTTTTAGAAGGAGAGTAATCATTTCAGTTTTTTTAATTAAAGTGTTGGATGACCATCAAATTGACACCGGATTGGTTGGTGGGTCTCAATTTGTTATTTTTCATTTACTTTTATGATAAAATTTTACTAAACTATGGAGATTTATTACTTTACTGAGGTGAATTCAAGTTTGTTTGCCGCCCTTGCACCAAGAGATCAATCGACGGTGACTCCAATGCTTCAACTATCTCAGAAGATCTGTCGAGAGTGAGGCATCGATGATCAACCCAATTCTATATTTCTACCCACAAATCTCCATCAAACTCTCTCAGCAAGTTTAGCTTTGGGAGAACTACAGTAAATCCCTAACCTCCTCTCCCTAACCCACTCCCGCTAGGAAGTTGATGTGTTTAGGGAGAACTCCAATGCACTCCCGTATGCACTCCCGTCGAGGATTGATTTTGGGAGGTCGGTTCACGGGTTTGTTTTGAAGACTATATATGATGTTGATGCGTTTGTGGGAAGTTCGATTGATGATATTTATTATAACTGTGGTGAGATTGGGATGCCAGGAAGGTGTTCGATGAAATACCTTACAGAAATTGGACGGGAATGATTCATGGGTATGCTCAGAATAACAAAGAGAACCAGCCCCTGATCTCCACAGTTTCGTTGACAGTTTTGCCGTTAATATTCATCTGCACCGCCCTAAATTGCTTTTGATTCTCTTCGTCCGCCAGCTTCACAATTCACAACCCTTCCTCCTCCTGCCACTACGTTTCCTTACATTCCGTAGCCATTCACTATCGCCTCATCTTCCTTCATCTACATCCCTCGTCGCCGTTGCCCGTTGGTCGTCTGTTTCGCCTACATCTTGCATTATTGAGTTCCAGCTACCTTCTCTGCTTCTTCTATCTCTTGGTACGTCCTTCCCGCTTTCTTTCTTTCTCAAAATTCTCTTCCTCTTGCGTAGGATCATTATTTTTATCTCCTGTTTTAAATTACTTAGGTGTTTAATTGAATTACTTGCAGTTGTATTTGAAATCCCATGTCATTGGGTAGGGGAAAAACTTCAGAACTTGCAATTTTTTTAATTTTGCTAATTCTATATAGTATATCTTCAAGTATCAAGTCATAGGGTTTGTTGATTTTGATTTCTCTTGTCTCGTGACCCCTTTCACAACTCCAAAAGCTTATGTCTATGCATATTATTAGTTATACACTTTAAGTGTTCGATAAAACCTCTCAAAGAAATTTTTACTTATTTAGCTCATTACAAAACATCATGTTCATCTCAAATCAGACTCCAAAACTGCCATTGATCACATCTGTTGTGCAACGACAATGCTCTTGACCAATGGTCTCGTCCTTGATAATATTTCATGCCTGTCGGCTAAGTTTTCTTCTTGCATTTTTAGCCTTATTCCATGTCTTGGCAATGCTAGTGCCCATCATTTGGCTAGACTGATTCCATTTAAGGTGTTTAGTGAAGTATTCGATCATTGTTGTCACTGAATCAAAAATGGCTGCGGTGGCTGGCTTTTAATTAGCTGTTTGAGATGATCATTTGTCTGCTTCTACTTTGCCACCATGGTTGGCATTCTCAAATTTGTGAATCTTATTTTCCAATTCACATTTCTTGTGACTTCTGCGCGCGGCAATGCCACTAGTATATATAAAACTGGAATTTTTCATGCTTTCAAATTATTGGTGTAGAGAAGAAGACGAAGAAGACGCCATAAAAATCAACCTCAGTTTTGGTTCTCCTCTTTCTGGGTTTGGGAGATAAACCACTCCTCTTATGCTTAGACAAAAAAGAGAGTTTCTTCTTCTTAAACCCCTCCTCTCAAAGACCCAATTCAAAACCCTCGTCAACATCTCGTCACTGACTCAGTGAGTATTATAATTCTACCCTAATTCTGCGCGGTTATTAATCATTACATTCTTAAATTTATTTAGAGAACCTTTGAAATTTGTTTCATGAGCAAGGCTTCGTTAAGATTATACTTCTAAGTTAGATATGGTTGATATTTTTTTGCAGCCTCTGTTCCCAAGTCATCCGCCGCAGCCTAAACCATTACTCCAATGCTCCAACCCATCTCAGAAGATCTGCCGAGAGTGAGACCTCAACCCCAATTCTATATACCTACTCACAAAACTCTATCAAACTCTCTCAACAAGTTTAGCTTTGGGGAGAACTACAGGCAAATCTCTAACCTCCTCCTCTCCTTAACCCGCTCCCGCTCTCTTTCTCAGGGTATTCAAATCCATACCCATATCATCAAATCAGGTCTCCAAACTATCCCTTTGATTGTCCATCACCTTCTCAATTTCTACTCTAAGTGTCAAAGACCCTTTTGTTCTCGACTGATTTTCGAAGAGAGCCGGATCAAATCCTCCACTACTTGGAGCTCTGTTATCGCATCTTTTACCCAGAATGAGCGCCCGGAACTTGCCCTTGAGTTTTTCAAAAGGATGTTGGAGGATGGTATTCGGCCGGATGATCATATATTTCCGAGTGCCACGAAAGCGGTTGCGATCCTGTCGAGGGTTGATGTTGGGAGGTCGGTTCATGGGTTTGCTTTAAAGACTAGGTATGATGTTGATGTGTTTGTGGGAAGTTCGACCGTTGATATGTATTGCAAGTGTGGGGAAATTGGGGATGCCAAAAAGTTGTTCGATGAAATGCCTGAGAGAAATGTTGTGTCTTGGACAGGAATGATACACGGGTATGCTCAGCTGGGTGAGAATGAGGAGGCTTTGAGTTTGTTTAAGAGAGCTCTAAATGAACATATTGATGTCAATGATTTCACCTTCTCAAGCATTATCCATGTCTGCGGTACTTCGACACTTTTGGAATTAGGAAAGCAGATTCATGGACTGTGCTTGAAAATGAGCTATGATTCGTCGAGCACCGTGGGAAGCAGTTTGATATCTCTTTACTCCAAGTGTGGTATCGTTGATGGCGCTTATCGGGTATTTGATGAGGTGCTGACCAAAAACCTCGGCATGTGGAATTCAATGTTGAATGCATGCGCTCACCATGGACATACCAGCAAGGTGCTGGATCTGTTTTCTGAAATGAATGTTGTTGGAACGAAGCCTAACTTCATTACTTTTTTATGCATGCTATATGCATGTAGCCATGCGGGGTTAGTTGAAGAGGGTGAACATTACTTCAATCTTATGAAGACATATGGGATTGAACCTGGACGTCAACATTATTCTACATTAGTCGACTTGCTTGGCCGTGCTGGAAAATTGCAAAAGGCTTTAACTGTGATCCAGGAAATGCCCATTGAGCCCACAGAATCTATTTGGTGCGCCTTCTTAAGCGGATGTAGGCAACATGGTAAGACTGAGCTAGCTGCGTATGCTGCAGACCAAGTTTTCAAGCTAGGTCGTGTGAGTTCAGGCCTTCATGTGCTTCTCTCCAATGCTTATGCAGCTGCAGGACGATATGAGGAGGCAGCCAAGGCCAGGAAGATGCTGAGGGATGGAGGAGTGAAGAAAGAAACTGGTTTGAGTTGGGTTGAATACGGTAACAGATTTCACAGGTTCGTTGCAGGGGACCGAACTCATCCGAAATCAAGGGAGATATATCAGAAGCTGGAGGAATTAGGAGTTGAAATGGAGATGGCTGGTTATGTTGCTGATACTAGCTTTGTGCTTCAACAAGTAGGTGTTAATGAGAAGAATGAAACAATTAAGTATCACAGTGAGAGGCTGGCAATTGCATTTGGATTAATCACCTTCCCACCTGAACGGCCTATTTGCGTGATGAAGAATTTGAGAATTTGTGGTGATTGTCATAATGCAATCAAGTTCATGTCGAAGTGCACGGGTAGAACGATAATTGTGCGGGATAATAAGAGGTTCCACACATTTGAAAATGGTAGATGTTCATGTGGTGACTATTGGTGATTAGTTTTGTAGCAAATCTTTCTGATAACTTAAAGTGGCAAATTTTTTCAAGGCCCTTCTCTTATATGACAAGTCTTTGCTTTGTGGCATCATAATTGTTCATGTGTGCCAAGAAAAGTCCTTGTTCTTGCTGTCTGTTTTCTATCTCTCAAGAGTTAAGGCGGAATTTTGAAAGCACAAGGAAATTGGAATTTGACGAATTTCATTTCAGACAGAAGGAATATACAAACATTTACCTGTAAATAGCTGCTTCGGATGATTGGTAATGGTAATCCATCTTACAGCTTAAGGAAGCTTCCTTCAAGAATGTTAGGTTAGTGGGATATTGAGTTTTGCTATACCTCCTCATAATTTGTACATCGATATATAACTTATAGTGATGTGCATTGTATTATGGGTATGCCTTTGAGAAGGACTGAGTTGTATAGTGGAGGTGCAATATTTCTGCTTATCAGCATTACAGCCACTTCTGTTGCCGAAGAGGATGCTGCAGACACTGAACTGAAGGTATCCAGAAGAGATTGTATGCTTTTTTGGTGATTTGTGTATCTGTGTTCTTGGATAAGTTTTCTTACTTATTGTGGGACAAATTTTCCACTATATTCAGAATTGAAGCCTCATCCACTGGTAGTGTTGTTCATGAAGGAGTTGGAGCCTTTCTACCTACAGAAGGATCTCCTGTTAAATTTTATTTCTTTGCAAGAAAAATGGTGTTTTATTTGTGGTTGCAGACAAGTTGTGATGTGGCTGTTGTAGTTATCATGAAGAAATGCTCTGCTTCAACAGCTGTTCTTCTTTGGCAATGTAAATTGTTGAAGTGCGCTATGAAGATGGCAATTAGCTAGGGTTATAATTGATAATTTATTTGTTTTCTTGTTTGAGAGACAAAGCACAATACAGCTTACTGATAATGTAAGCAAGACCTAGAGACTGTCATTTCATGTGCTTCTTCTTGATGAGGATAGATTCAACGTTGCTGAATTGTTTGATTACCATCCTTTGTTTTTGTCATATGATTTACAGAGTAAGAAAAACGAGTTTCGGTGATACCGTGAATGCAGGCACGTTGCATTTTAAGCTTACGAGAGATTACTGAATGATGACCATAATGGTAAGAGTAAACTGCTTTCTGACTGTAAAAACTCAGTAAGAAATTCAGAGATTAAACATACTTTAAGTTACAAAGGGTCGTAACTAGTTCCGGTGTCAAAACATTTCACTCTTCCTCGAGCTAGAAAGGCAGTTACTGATCAGGGGACATTAGAAGGTTGAAAAGCCTTAAAACAACTGTGAAAAGCATTATAACTATATGTACAAAACTGTGCTAGATAGTCTAATCCTGCACTCAATTTGTTACCAGGGGAAGGTTAGAACCACCACCCATAAGTGGGAGCATGCAGGAATAGGTAACATACTTAACACTGTCAATTAGCACTACAACGAAAATTCGAGACAGGGATTTTGATCTCATCACCCCATCTCCGTCAATCTCACCAGCCTCTCTGGGATCAACAAGCACCGAGACTACTACAGAAGAGCTTGAGTTGTTTCCCCGGAGTTTGCCTTTCTCAGCATTTGGTCGGACGTGCTCGTTAGTCACATTCAGAGAACGAAGATCAAGGGGAATGGGATATCCAGAAAGGATCCTTCGGTTCCTTGCTTTGTTCGGGTTAGTAGAGCTCTTTCTCTCATCTGAACTAGTATTGGTCATGGGTTTTGCTGGGACTATAGATCCATGGCTTGGTGAGACGTCAAACTGGAACACCTCAGTACACATTCCAGATCTTAGCAAACCCCCTGAACAATGAAATATTGGTTAGGATAACGTAATCTCATATACCCAGATACTCATGACACTAATACATGTTACACACACAGAAAATATATAATACACTATTCAGCAGGCATAATTGTCAGACACGAGACAACATTTTCTAACAAGAACCTAGGAAAAACTACCAACAATTACAAGGACGCACATACAACTACAAAACCTAAGCAGCAGGCTACTGAAGGAGTTCTAATCAATTTATATCTAATCCAGAACGAGTGCTCTTAATTTATTTCGTCACATCTAAGCATCAGCAGCACAATGCTAGACATCGAAATGTAGCAACACAGAAACACCACTATGAACAGAAAATTTGACCTCTCGTAAGCCTCACTTCCCAATCAGCAAGACATGCAATCTCTCTCTCCTCTCTGGGATCACTTTTGGCAAGCTTTTGAGGATGTTGAGATTCAATCCAACTCGAACTCTTAAGAATTTCCATATAAGAGCTAGAAGAAATGATTTTATATGCAGAAATCTCTAGAAAGTAGAATGTTAACCCTGACTAAAACCCAAAATTCTATTGAAGAACTAACTGCCAGTTCAGACTGGCTTAGAAGGAAGAATGAATGTACCACAATGATAAGCTGCAATAAGATTTAATCATCCTAATGGAAAAAGAGGGCACTGTGGTCTGTGATATGACACTCTAACATGCATAAATAATGAATCACAAGTCAACAGAAGCAATTCAATCAACAACCACATGGCACAGAAACAAATCTATCAAAAAAACTACATAGCAACAGAGAACAAAAATTTTGCAAGACTTGTACCTGACAGATCTTCACTGAACCATTGCTGCAGCCTACTATCATCAAGCTCGGAACCTCTTGTGTTGCTACGCCCACTACCGGTGACGTGATAAGAAGGCACGTGGTTCCTGGCAATGGCCAAACGAGTCTCCTCACTAGTCTTCATTTGCACTGTTCCATGAGATGTCACAGCTTTCTCACTGGCTAGAACAGCGTGAATGATCAAGTTGCCATCAATCTTAACAAGCTTATCGTTCCTCGGCACATATAAAGAGGCAGCAAGAGGTTCACTAGTATTACCCACAGGAGCTGATCCATCTACACCTGTCCGATTTTGAGATGGATGCTCCTTTTGCCCCGAATTAGTCCCACAATGTTTTCCTTTAAAGAGACCACTGGAACGGTCACATCTTCGATCTATATTATGACTTCCATTTGAGTGGTGGCTACCAACCATCAAAATCCTCCCATTTTCTGCTATGCTAAACTTATCATGAACACTAAGTTTACCTCCATATTTCACATTAATAACAGGGACCAGCCCTCCAAAGAGCAACATAAAAAACAGCAACCCTAAGAAGCTGATACTCGCTACCTTCTTAGTTTTTCCAACATCCTTTTTCTTCTCTAACTTGTCTCCCTTCTTAGTAACCTTAGGAGCAGGAGCAGGTTGTTGTGGTTTCAGTCTAGGAATTGGAACCAAAGGAACATGTGATCCTTGTGGCTTAACAATATAAGGCGGACAAGGCATCCATGGATAACCCATAGGCGCCATGGGATACATTCCAGGAGGGGGAGGAGGTGGACATACACCACCTCCACTCATATGTCGTCTCAGAGTTGCATTCTCAGCCATAATGTAAGAAATTTTGCTATTAAGATCAGTAATTGTGGAATGCATAGCTTTCACCTTATCCTCAAGCTCCTCCACGTATTGTTTCTTCCTCTGCCGTGAAAGCTGAGCGCTCTCTCGGTTTCTCATCAACCTCGCCTTCTTCTTCTCGTCTCCATCTCCCTCGCTGCCCATACTGAGATCCACGCTCGCATTCTCCATGGCTTCGGATGATCTCCTGAACTTGCTTGTCCTTGTTTCATCACTCACTTCATCCTGCTGCTCCTTCTTCCTCTTAGGAATACATTTACTTCCAACCTCTTCAATTTTGATCCTACTCTCAGCGACTCCATTAATGGAAAGTTTCTCAGTTTTCAGAGCCGAAACATTGAACGAACTCGAGAAATGAGGAGAGCTCTGGCACGAATCTGGTGAAGGAGGAATCTCAACAGGAGCGACTCCAGAATTACACTCGCCAGAACCGTGAGAAGAAACCTGCTCGCAACTCCCGGACTCCGTGGATCGATAGTCCAATTTTCGTCTCAAATTAGATTCTGAAGATTTCAACGCGTCACAATCCCCATCTCCCGAACCCTGAGAAGAGACTCGACCCGATGACTCGTGGACTCCCTTTGCATGTTCAGAACCCTCACTGATCCCCAAACTGGAATCTCCTTCAGGATTCGAGCAATTATTCTCCAGCGACACTTCAACTAACACGGTCTCAGAAAGCGGAACGTGCTGGTGTTGAGACGGAGAAGAACTTCGATCCGGCGACGCGGAATCGGAACCGGGACCTGGATCAGAGATAATATCATCGATGAATTCAAGATCCTCGATGGTGAACTCGAGGTCAACGTCGGAGGCATTAGCGAAGGTGAAATCGTCGGGGAATGAGATGTCGTCGGTGAGCATGGCGTAATCCAGTGGAGGGATCGGGATATTGTCGGCTGCGTAGATATCATCGCAATTGTAATTGGAAGGAGGAGGATCGAACCTGATGGTTTCCTCCATTGATAATCGCGATTTTCTAGGGTTTTGGATTGTGAATTTTTTGGGGGTTTTGGAAAGGGGATTTAAGACCGGAGACGAAGACCAAGGTTTGTGACTTGTGAGTACGGATGAAGTGTCCTGGAAGTTTACCAGTTGAAGCAATCAAGCGATCGTTTTTTATTAAAAAAGATAAATGAAAAAGGAAATGGATCTTTAGTGCTAACGCCGTAACGCGCTTCAAGAAAGCGTGATCAGTTTCCTCGTAAGCACTAAACAGTAACACTAGTCGAGTTATTTTGAATTGGGTTTGATGATTTCGGGTTAACTTGGATCGGTTTATTTTAAATTTCGAGTTATTTTCGATCATAATACTTGATAGAATCGAAATTTGATTCTTTTCGAGCTCATTTACTTTATCGCATCGATTTGATTCTCAATCTCATATATATTTTATACTCATCATTTTCGTCATCAGAATATTTTTGCCTAAGATCATCAAAAATTTTCAACATAATATATAGGTTAAGCATTGTGATCAGAAAATTAAAAACTAAATACTATATTTATCGAATTAAGTTTGGAGCGGGATACTTTGAATTTATAAAACATGTCAATTGAATTATTTTGTTCACATGTCATTTGAGTTTAATTACTTTTAAGCTATCGGGTGTTTTTTCGGTATAACTATATTCAATTATAATCGCAGATAACAATAGTGACTCGATAACGGAACAAACCGTTGAAAATCAAAACGACAAAAGAAAAATATAATAAACAAAGAAATAAAATAGGAGCAAATAAATATACATCAAAATGTCAAAGCACGAACATAAAAATCATTTTAAAAACAATGTTGGCGGGGACAATCCAAACGCTACATAATCATAAACTGAAAAGCATGTATACCATATAATTTCCGGGGAGAAGTGAAAAATCAATCTCGAAGGAAGAACTTCCGACAAATACAGCCTCGAGAACATTTAACTACGCACTCAACCAGATACGACTCAAACCATATATCAGTGTATTAGAGAGTGTGGAACTTCAATGGGAGTGCAAGTGGGGGGTATAAAATTACAAATGGTTCAATTATAAGCCATCACTAGCCACGTAACGTAGGAGAAGGGCATTATAGGGATTTCACTTCTTCCATTATCCAGAAAGTTCTAGCCACCTTTGAGTGTAACTGCCGTTGCCCCACATCATGGGACTGTATTGGGTAACCACTTCCCCATTTTGTCTTTCCCATTAAAGAATATTTTCTTCTTTTTTTTTCCTTTTACATAAGATTTCTGTTTCTTCAATTCTAAGCATGTTGGGCCAAATATTTTACTTCTCAAAATAGGAAGATCCATTCCGTAATTTGGATATATGCAATTCAGATCTGCAGCCATTATATGGCATTAAACATAGTTATCCGTAGCGCTGGGCACAAATCCGCAAATCCCGATCACGTTCCGATCTCGTCTCGATCCCGGTGATTTTTCATCTAAACATAGTTATCCGTAGGAAGATCCATTCCGTAATTTGGATATCTGCAATTCAGATCAGCAGCCATTATATGGAATCAAACATAGTTATCCGTATCCAACTATCCATCATTCCATCAACAATTAGGCTATATGTTTAATTAAAGTGGTCATTATCATTATGGGCTGGGCCTTAAGCCAATTCAAGTCTTGGCCCATAACATTGGGCTGGGCCTTTGAGTTTTATAAATTTAGGAATATTCGGGTATTTGGGATCATAAGAACCTAAAATAATATCATCTTAACACCGTATGGACCGGACTCGTTTGGTATCGAATCATTCCCGGTAACGGAATGATTCCGAATCAATAAAAACTATGTTTGTTTAGAGGTTTTTTTACACATAAAAGTAATCTAATTATTTCCATTTTCATTTCTTCCCCTTAACTGATTCCATTTCGTTTTCATTTCACCACTTGAGTAATTCGGTAATTCAAATAATAAAAAATTATGTCTAAAACTAGTTGATATAACATATGTGTCGTGGGATTTTCCCGAATCATTGGATTGACTACGAATTCGAATATTTGTATGTATGACATTTTTATAGAGGAAGTAAAAATTCGATCACATATTTACTACCGTTTATTTTAATATTTGAATCTTAATGTTATTGTTTTTATACATTTTTCTTAACTACAAAACTCGATCACATAATCATTACTGTTTTCGATAATAAAAATTTATAAAAATTCAAGCATCTAAAAATACATCTCAAGAAATTGAAACAAATAGCATTCATAATTTCATATGCATACATTCCCTCTCTATTATTTTGATAACTAGTCAAAGGAAATTATCATTAAACAATAAGAAATTTGGGCTCCAAAGCCCCAAATTGTCCTTATTTCATCCAAAATAAGTAAAGTACTGAAGATGTCAAAAAGTAAAGAAGAAGTCACTTATGCATTCAATGATTCCAAAATACAGTGATTCCGGTGAGTTTTTGTAACATCCAAATAAGTTTGCAACTAGTTGATTTGTTTGAAATAAGGTAGAAATGAATTATAGTTAATTGGTTATAGTGTATTGAAACTATTAGTTGTGTTAGGTAGAAATTAATACTAGTTATATTTGATTGAAACAGGGTATCCCGATATATCTGTGGGAAGTCGGTATAAATTATTCAGTCATGTTACAGGTTCACGGGTATTTTCATGATAGAGAGATTCAAATGAATTGGGATATGTTCGTGGTTAGACCTGATCATATCCGGGCAGTCCGTTCGACCCGTCCGCCCGCCCGAAAAAACGGGCGGGTATGAACATAGAGGGAAGCCCGGCCCGTCAAGCCCGCCGGGCTGGGTACGGACACCACTATAGGCCCGTCCCGTCCGAAAAGCCCGGTCCGTCGGCCCGTATAAAAAATAAAATATAAAAAATATATATATTTTTTATTGTATATATTTAAAATATTAAGTATAATTATAGAATATTTAGAATAATTATCATAAATTTAATGTATATTACATATAATATCTTAAATATATTTTATTTTTAAATAAAATTTATATTTAAAATAGTTTTCTAAATTATTTTTAAAAAAGAAAAAATAAAACGGGTACCCGGAGGCCCGGCCAGATACGGCAAGTATTTTAGGCCGCCAGCCGGGCTTAGCCCGGCCCGGGCCCGGCTAAACGGGCCGAAAATTCAATGCCCAGCCAGAACCTGGATATGAACAGGTCTATTCGTGGTGAGGTCAAATAATATGATGGTAGTTACGAGATCATCATCACTAAATAGTAATTGGTTTGTACATTTATTTTTGACATGTGAACGTTGTGGATAATCTAGCAGGAAGAAAGATGTTGATTTATACGGGTTAAAATATAACCCAAAATAAATGGATAAAAAAGGAATAGAAAGATAAGATAGATCGTCCAAGCAGGGTGCGGGATAGGACAAATCGACGGACTTCAAGGGTCAACTCAACCAATCTCTTTAGTATTGATCGATTTGTATCAAAATGCAACGTCTTGGAGGATAAGTCAATTACTCGGAAAATGGGACAAATCGGATGAATGAGTTTTCCTCCCCAATCGGTCTTCGTTTATTCACTCTCGGATCTCGATCATTCCAGTGTTGACCTTAATTTTCTAGATTGCAAGGTGATCCTTAATGTGTAGCAAGCGTTCTTTCGAGAACAACTCAATTTAATTTAGCTACTGGAACGACTAAAATTCCTACAATATCATAAACACGTGTGTAGATCTCCGAAATACAAAAAGAAAGGAAATCTATCGTAATGCATTGCAAATCTAATTTAAATTCCCAAATAATTGTGAAAAAAGACTCTACAATGAATGTTATTAATGACCTACTTCGAGGATGCATGACTGACCTTATCCAAAAACCAATTATTCGAGTTTAATGTGATTCGTATCTACATTTTGTTGGATGAAAAAACCTTTGATAATGGGGTTTAATATTCCCACACCATAATCGTCTAATCAACTCTAATCAAATAATAGTTACAAATGATTAAGCCATTTTGCATGTTTTGCTGGGAAAGTAATTTGAAAGCTAACACATTGACGGGACCTGTTGTGGTGGAATCTATTTTGGTATTTTTTGGTTGAAGCTAATATATAGTGTGATAACATTGAAATATAAAAATAATTAACAAAATTGTTATTATTAATTATAATGTAATGTTGTTTTATAGAATCGATAACGTTTAATTACAATATAAAGTATTATAGTCTGAAAATATAAAATTTATTTATAAAAGTTTTAAGTAACTTGACCATCAATACAATTAATGTAATGTAACAAGTTACAGAGTAAGTAGTAAGTTTTCATTAATCACGACATTTAGTTAAATTTTGGGTTAAGTAGAGTGATTCACATCTAATCTATTTAATCATATGGAATAAATTATGATCAATTTATCTTTAGAAGGGTGTTGATATTAAACTTCTAAACCATAAACTCAAAAATTATAAATTGTACCGCAATTTAGAAAATTTCATAACAACTAGGGGGAAATTACACAAATGAGAAACTGAAATTCGGTTCATTGATGTGTATGTCTCCATGGATCGGTTTTTGGAGAATAAAGGAGAATTTGGCTAAGTATAGAATTATGTGTTCTTGAGGGTAAATTTGGATTTTTGTATAGATCTTATGAGGATGGTTTGAGGATTTTGATTGTTCTAGTCAAGAATAGATATGACAAGGTATGTGTAGGATTTTTTTTTTCTCGGAATTTGTGAGATTTAGTAAGAGATATATATCATGGAGCAAAGTAGGGTACTCGACTTATTTCCGAAAGAAGCTTAATTATGGGTTTTGACTTAGAATGCAAGTTGAGTAAACACTCGAACCCGATTTGGATCTCTTAGGATTGTGAGATGTTGTTGGACTATAGGGAGGGTCTTAGATCCGTTTTGGAGATTTTTCGGGATTTTAGGAAAGATAAGAGTATTTTGGTAATTTTCATAAATACTAGTGTTTCTTGTTTGTTTTCTTATATAACCTTAGAGATAGTCTATAAAACCTTTAAAAGCTTCTTAAAGGATATAATTGTGTTGTTAAGACGTTTTCTGTCTTGGCCAGGTTGTTGAGATCGTTTACGTGCGGGTCGAGATTTAGCGTTTTGGATCTCGGATCAATTCAGCTAAGTCTTACGAACTTACTTAGCTAGTCTTCTTGTGTTAATGTGTGACTATGGTGGTGGGTGTTTTATTAATTATAGCTTGAGTAGGATGACGTTACTATGTTAAGTAGACCCAAGTGTATGAAAACGGGTCGTGACATCACTGCCCAGCGTTGCCATGTGACTGGGAGACTTTGCGACCAGTCTATACGGTATAAGGTGAGGTGCATCGGATCCATTCCGGTTGGTAAACAGGACAAAGTCAAAGGTTGGAGGACCTTCGTGCCACACAATAAAGTTGAACAATTAGATTTAATCACCTAAATGAAGATAATAATATTGTTGAGTGTGAGCATGTTGTTTGTTTACTTTTTCGCCTTGTATGTGGTTTTGTTATAGTATACTCATTGATGCATAGAATTGTTAGCTAACGGTTTATTCTGTCGTTGTTAGATGTTTTGTGGATAGGACAAATGTTGAGTGATCCGGAGTAGTGTGGTCAGCCGGGTTCCCGTTCATGTTAGGTCAAGACGTGACATTTTTCTTTAATTGCACAACTCTTGTGCCGTTCAATTCTTTGTTTTTATTCTGTTATGATCGGTTGTCTCTTTTGTTTGTTTTCTTTGCATGATTATTTCAAACGCGTAAAATGTTAATCGATTTTTTTAATTTGTGTCTTGTTGCATGAACTGGTGAAATTATTGTCAGGCTAAGGTCGGGACGCATTGTTAGGTCCTCGCCGCCGCCACCGCCGCCACCACCACCACCACCACCACGGCAATTAGGAAATACTATAAAAAGGAAGAAGAAGCAAAGTTTAAAGTGCTTTTAGCTAAAAAAATTAGTTGTCAAATGTCAACCCTACTTATAGTGTCAACACTCAAGATATAACGTTTGACCATTTATAATCACAATGTATCAACTCTATTTTTCCACATGTCACTTCCTCATTTATATTTTGTCAAATGTCATTTATTTTTATAAGTTTGAATTTTCGATAAACTAATATATATCTATAGACATATTATTACATTTATATACTTATCACAATCTTCAACATATTTTTAAGATTCCCACACAAAAAATTTTGTAAGATATTCTCATTCATTATTTTTGGAATTTTTTTTACTTTTATTTATAAGATTATTAGATAATTTGTTATTCCAACTTTAACATGTATATAGTTCCTATATTAATTAGAAAAAATAATCGCTAAATCACAAATGTATTATAAGCGTTACATTTTTTTAAAATAATTTTAAAAACTATCTAAAATTATCTTTTTTAGTTGACCTTTTTTTAAATGTACTATATTTTAACATTTATATTTTACTTGAAATTCAATTTTTAATTTCTTAAAAAAAATTATTTAGCTTTACCATCTTCATACATAGTCTGACAACATTAATTTATTTTCACACTTTTGTATTGTATAAGAGACACAAAATGTATGATTCTATTGAGGCAATTAGGGGCGAACCATTCGGGTTAGTTTTATGTTGCCGTAATCAACAAAGCAAAGAACTAACCGTTGTGAGGAAGATCAGCTGTGTAGCGAGTCGCCCTTCTATTGCTCTCAGCACTCTCCGAGAGATGCAAATCCTTAGACAAATTCGTCACTACAATGTCATGGGAATCAAAGACATTACGATCTCACCATCGCTCGCCAGAGAGGATGATTTCTTGGATGTTTGTTTGGTTCAAGAACTCATGGATTTCGACTTCTCTGATGTAATTAGAACCAAGATTTCCCCAAAAGATTGCAAGATTTTTCTTATTCAAATCCTTCGAGGCGTGAACATTATTCATTCAGCAAACGTGATTCATAGGCATCTCCAGCCAAAGAATCTTCTGGTAAACAAGGAACTGGAGTTGAGAATAGGTAATTTTGGTCACGCAGTTACATTGGATCAACACTCAAACTTCACAGCTGATGACAAGATTCATTTCGACTGGTACAAAGCACCCGAGATTTTGTTCGACAATCGATTGTACGGAAAGGCAGTCGATATGTGGTCAATCGACTGCATTTTTGCTGAGATGATGATTCATGTTCCAATCTTTAGAGGAAACGGTCTCATAGAGCAGTTGAAGGAGATGTTGAGGATTCTTGAAACGCAAGTGGATCTTAGCTTTGTGGATTGTTCTGGATGCAGGAAAGATTTTATGGATTTGCCTTACTCGCCAGGAGTTGGGTTTTCGAGTTTGTTTCCAGAGGCGGACCAATTGGCCATTGATTTGGTAAAGCAGATGCTTGTGTTTGATCCTTTAAAGAGGATTTCGGCTATGGAAGGTCTGGAACATACTTACTTTTCAGAGTTTGAAGATCCATTGATGGGTTCTGTTAGCCCTAGTAATGTTGTATTGAAGGGTTATGATCAGAATCCTGAAACTGTGAGCGAAAAAATACTGAGAGAGTTGATTTGGAAGGAGATGGTGTTTTACCATCCTCAAGAACATTGTAATATTTCACAAAGCATATTTGATTAATGAAAAAATGCTGTCATTTATTTTTGTGTTTATATTTGCTACTCAACCGACACAAAACGCTACATCATATTTTGTAACCCTCCTTCAAAGACGTGAGTATGGCAGCAGAAATCGGTACATGGACGACCTAACAAGTATCATTGATAACAAGTTACAAATTCATTTTGTTTGTATAATCATCAAAGAGTATTATTACAAAATAGATGGACAAACAAATATCATTTATCAAGGACGTATAATATTAAAAAAATTATCAAAAAGTAGGTTAATAAACTTTACTTCTGCACTTTAATTAGCCAAAAAAAAACAACGCTTCATTTATCCACTGCAATATTTTACTAATATTTTCCTAATTCTAATATTTTTTTAGGAAATTGTGAGATTGAGTTCCTATGGTGGATGGACAGTGATGCTATGTTCACTGACATGGCATTTGAGCTGCCATGGATGTGAATCTTGTTATCCACAGTTGGAATGAGATGATTTATGATGAGAAGAATTGGATTGGTTTGAATACTGGGAGCTTCTTGCTAAGGAACACACAATGGGCATTGGATTTGCTTGATGATTGGGCGCCAATGGGCCCTAAAGGTAAGATCAGAGAAGAGGCTGAGAAACTGCTAACAAGAGTGGTCGGTTTACGAAGCTGATGATCAGTCTGCTATGGTTTATCTACTGGCAACACAAAGAGTGAAATGGGGCGACAAAGTGTATCTTGAGAATCACTATTACCTTCATGGTTATTGGGGAATTTTGGTGGATAGGTACGAGGAGATTATCGAGAACTACCACCCCGGCTTAGGTGATCATAGATGGCCATTGGTGACTCACATTGTGGGTTGCAAGCCTTGTGGGAAATTCGGGGATTATCCGGTCGAGAGATGCTTGAAGCAGATGGATAGAGCATATAAGTTTGGGGATAACCAGATCTTGTAAATGTATGGGTTTACACACAAGACTCTGGGTAGTAGGAAATTGTGAAAAAAGCCTTAACACATAAAAGACGTAAAAAATATAATGAGATTTGAGATAGTGCAAAAATCCTGTTAAAACGAAATTCACTCTTCAAATCCTTCTCATGAATCTCAACTACATACTTTCTGCTTCTTATCCCACATGCACTGGATGGTGATTGTACAAACCCAATGATACAAAATCAGATCAAACACTAAAAATGTCATAACAGATCGCAAAATGAACAAAAGAGGGAAAATAGAACTTGTCTTAGGGCCACCTCTCTACAGAGGAGTTTCTGAAGTACCACAATCAACACAAGTTTTCTTAGCTTGACCCTCATTGAAGGACGAATAACCACCTTTTGGGTCATTGTTATTCATGTTGATATCTGTAACAAAGAAAGAATCATTCAAATAGTCAAATCTTGACTAACCCGACACCAAAAAAAAAAAACAGGTCGGGGAAGTGGATATGATAACACAATTTGACATTCGGATCCACCATTGTAGAAGTATATTCTCAAAGATCTACAACCGACCCAGATGAACAAGACCCAAATCAAAACAAGCAAAATCCAGAAAAAACCAGATGATAAAAGTTGAAAAAATTCAGTTGGAAATTATCAAACAAGATATGTGCAATAAAGAGCTTACTGTCTAAGTGTGCCAGAGGCAAATAACTCAGTGACAAAGTTAATGTTCCTATTAACAATATCAATCCAAGAAGCATAAAACTTCATTATATTGCTATATCCCTTCTTATGATTTGGCATATGAAATGAAACCTAAATAAACAAAATGACAAAACCAACTCCGGATCACACATACAAAAGCACAAATTGTGTAAACGGAAGATGAGAGCTCAAACACGATACAATACCTGAAATCCAGTCTAAGATATCTTCATCTGTTTTCTTCTTAAAATCCTTGGACCATGGAAGGTCCCTAGTGTTATGAAGTGTAGTAATAGCTGCTTGAATCTGCAATGTGAAGTTATAAAACTCAAAAGAAGTCATAGTAGTATACATTATACATATACATTTATTTAGGGACCTATAATTTATAGCTGTAAATTCAGGAATCGCTCGGATAAAATGAAAGTAGTTCACCTCAATTTATAGCTGCAATGTGAAGTTACAAATTGTGTAAGCCCCGTAAGTCCTGCTGACAATTAAGAGTCAACTACTAATTAAGCAAAAAAATAGAAATAGTACATGTATAAGAGAGATTTTGAATGAACACATGGTGTATGAATGTACAATTAATTGATGCTAGATTTGGGTCTTAATCAAGCACGAATAAGCGTGTAAAGATCTGATAGAGAAGTATTTAGACCAAAGTTATTCCAAACAAATTTTACTTAAAAAATTGAATTGGTACTGATTAAAACTGGGGGTTCAATTTTCAGTCTTCTGACTGGAGTTGTGGACTGAATCGGATCCGGATTGCATTTTCTCTTGTGATCACAGAACTGATGGAAAGATTGTTATGTGTAACGTTTATTTTGGGAGATAAAGCACCAACACAAAGGCTACACAGCAATGCAGTCCATCGATCCACCATCAAAATGTTTAACTTTTGTTATGTCAAAGAGTATATTGAGGGCCACCAAACATGAGCTTACTTGCAGCTTTAACTACCTTTAGAGTTTAAACGTCTATATTTAAGTATGAAAGTAGATCATCAAATAGATTCAAATGATCATGCAACCTAAAAACTTGCATTAGTAAAGAGTTGCACAAAAACTGGATAAGGTACCAAAAAGATAATTAACCCATGAAGAAACATGTTCAAAAGTTGACTGAACTCCTCGTTGAGTTATATCCTACTTTTAGGCCTTAGTCAAACTCCCTTGTTGGCTTAGGCATTTTGTCAAACACATAGGGTGCATCTTAAATCATTTACACAAATCTTAAGTTTAAAGAGGGTTGAATCATCTTAAATCATCTTAAATCACACCCAAATCCCAAATAGAAGGATACCAAAGCTGTTACCCATGTGTTTCATAGAACAGAATGCAACAACAGAAGAGATGAAGAACTCAAATAGAAGGAGGATGCCAAAGTTGTTACCTACCATAGCCGGAAATTGAGTTTGCAGTTGTTAAACACCGAAAGCTGAAGCAACTACTACATCACCGACAGTCGGCCGGCGTACGAGGCTTGGCAGTTGGTGGTGGCATCTGAAAAAGAGCGACGATCGCGGAGGAGGTTGAGGAGAGTACAAACGGGTGATTACTGAAGCGAAAGTCAGCGCCAACACCGAAGCGAGATTGGGAAGGGAGGATGAACGGGTGTTTCAGCAGAAAGATGTTACAAAATATGACGCAGCGTTACGTGCGGTAAGATATTTGTATCACTCGCTTCAAATATCCTTGTATCTCTATGCATATTATATGAGCGGTGGAATTGTTATTGTTTATTATTTTTCTCGTAAAATACTACTTCTTTATTTAACTTCAACCAATCACGTGAGAGGTATACATGTATCAGTGATATAGGAGATATAAACCCAACTTCAGCGGCCAGGATCTACTGTATCACTCCATTCATGTATCACTTGTATCCCTCTTACGTGATTTGTGAAATTGTTATTATTTATTATTTTTCTCGTAAAACACTATTTATTGAATACTTATTTATTTAACTTCAACCAATCACATGCAAGGGTACATGTAACCTTAAATATACACTTGTTAATTTAATAATTATTTTGTAATTAATATATGAACTATATATATTTACATGTTAAAGTTATAATAAATAAGAAATTACCTATAAAAAATAGAGAAGAAAAAAAAGTAAAAGTTTTTTCCAAAATAATGAATAAAAATAACTTAAAAATCTGTTGAAAATTGTGATAAGAATAAAAATAAAACCCACATATTTATGTCTATAATAATTTATCGAAAAATCAAAACTATGAAAAAATGACATTTGGCAACATATGAATGATGAAGTTAAATCTGATAAAAAAATGCTTTTTTAAAAATATATACTAGTGTAATACCCGCACCTTGTGCGGGTTTGAAATAATAACGGGTTATATGTGCAATGTGTTATTATATATTTTTGTTGTTTTGATTCCATATGTATATAAATGATTTGATAAATAATTATATATTAGTTCAGGTGAAAAGTTGAAGAAACTTTAGATGATACTTGTAGGTAAAAAAAGTAAAGATATCGTATTGTTCAACAAATGTGAAAAATTTTGATTTAGCAAATAATTAGTCGATTGATAAAATATTTCTAAATTAAATATTAATATTAAATCTGCAATTTTTTTCTATCCGATTAAAATAATGATTTAAATTACGTATTTACGATTTAATATTTACATAAGATATATAAGATAAGATAAAACAAATTATTAAATTTTTTACTAATATAAATTACTTAAATTAAAAATCTTACTATTAAATCAAATCTATAGGTACTTTGATAAAAATAAATCACTTATAAAATCAAAGGCATGACATTTAACAAAATTTATTTAAATAATTTAGTAGGCTATTTTTGCTGAATATTTAAAAAAAATTAAAACTTTTAGTTTTTATCACCGAAGAAGTATTGTTGGGTACTTTAACAATTTTTTTAAAAATAGAATTTTTATTTTTTAAATTTACATTGTTAAATAGATATTATTGGATTAACAAAAAAGTTTGAGAAAATCTTTGATTTTAAAATTTAATTTATATTGATGAATAGATATTGTTGGCTATTTTAATATTTTAAAATAATTGATTTTAAAATTTTTTAACTTTATATTGTTGAAGAGAAATTACTGGATTAAAAAATGGTTTGGGTTGAGAAAAAAGGTTTTGAGATCAAAACTTCTCTAATTAGTGATTAATATTTTTTTCTAAATCCCTAATTGCTGATTTACAAAAATCTTCACCAGATAAGCTCGTCTTTTATTCAATTATTTGGATTTTAGAATAAATTTATTTAAAATTCATAATCAATAAAAACTGGATTGTTTCGATTTGAAATTATTTATGTAAAATTAAGCAAATTTGAAATTCGGTTTATAATTTTCTATGTATGTTACGTAATTAGTTATCATGATTCATGAGATACACATTTAGATAATAATCAAAATAGTTAACAACTTTTTTAAAATCCGATTATATATATGAAGGTTGAGCTTACAGCTTTTAGAGGAAACATATATATATATATATATATATATATATATATATATATATATATATATATATATATATATATATATATATATATGTTAATAATAATAATAATAAAATATTTTTTATTAAAAACATCCGATTATGTAAACCTTTTTTTTAATAATCTAGATAAATAAATTTTTAAAAATATTTTGTTGGACTTTGATAATAATTTATAATAACAACTTAAAATAATTAACTTTTTAAAATATTTGTTTATACTGCTTTAAATCTGGTGCTGACACGTGACAAAGAAGAGCTCTCCCTTAATACATACTAGTGTAATACCCGCACCTTGTGCGGGCTTTCGATTTAAAATCACAAATATAAATTATAACTTTTTCAAATTTATTTTTAAATTTCAATTTGAAAAAATATAATAGTAGATGATATTAAATATTTTAAATTTATAAATTATTATTCTGATATCAATATATTTTTTTTCATAAATAGATTTTGCAAATTAATTATAAAAATGGACTAACTAATTCTTTGTTATATTTAAAAATTTTAAAAAAATATAACACAATGGATATTTGTTTTCAATGTCAAGTTCAATTTGTAATTATGATTTTTAAAAACTGTTATTAAATATGATTATTTTTCAAAGTTGGATAAATTGGAAAAAAATATAATAGTAGATAATTTGAAATTGTTAAATATATAATTTATTTAGTTGAATTTAACAATCTAGTTCAAATCATATGTAATAATAAATAATTAAATAGAATAATGATTTTTTTGTAATAGAGAATGAAAAAGAGTAAAATGATCAAAAGCTTTATGTTCAAGTCAATTTAAAAAAAATTTAATTCTACAAAACCAAACCAAAAAATAAAATAAAAAACGTAAACAATCTTTTTTCTGAAACCATTTTTATCATAAATTTAATTAAATTTTCCTTAATTTTTACTAAAATATGCTCAAAAATAAATAAATTTAACTAATAAGTTTATATATTTACTATTAACTGAAACATTAGTAAACTTTTTTATAAAAAATATTATATTTATAAAATTATAAAAGATCATGATATATTGTAGAAGTTAAAAACAAATATTTTGAAAAAAGATATTTTTTAAAAGATAATGATATAAAAAATAACTTTTTAAAAGATAATGATATTTTTTAAAAGATATTTTTTAAAATAATGAACTTTTTAAAATATTTTTTTAGGCTGTGTTAAATCTGGTGCTGACATATGGCAAAGAGGGCTCTCCTTTAATACTTACTAGTGTATAACCCGCGCCTTGCACGGGATTTTTATAAATATTTTTTTAAAGTATACAATTACTCAAAGTTGTTAAAGAGTTTGTTACAAAAATACAATTATGAACCAAAATAAATTTTAAAAAATGTAGATTATTTTCACTCTCATAAAAATATCATAATTTTGTGGGAAGAAAAAATATATAAAAATTATATAAATTTGATTTAAATTTCTTATCCTTTCATTGCACTTAAGCCAATCATTTAGCATGCATGAGTAACATTATAAAACTTAATTGATTAAATTTATTTTACTCTGTTAATTGAGAGATGCTGCAATTTAATTTTAAATTTGGTCAAACTTAAATAAGTTGCATGTTATATATGATGGTAAAAAAAATGTAGTTGTTGATTGGTTGTATGCACTACAAATGTTATTAATGTAATTGTTATGCACATACCATATTTTATCGTATTTGAAAATTCCAAATACCGTATGTGAAATCACTACAAATAGTCCATCAATTGAACTACAAACCAATATACATACCGGATATATGAAAAATATAGAATGCACGTTGAATCCAACTCTTAAATAAGAAACAACAATATATAAAGATAATAATTTTAAAGGCGAAATTTAATTTAGAAGAGAATTGTCCAAAATAAATAAAAATAAACTATGATTAGACTGAATAAATAAATAGTGAAGATTACTTTCAATATACGGAATTAAGATATACTTGTAAGATTTTTAAAAAAATGAAATTAGATAGAAGAATAGAGAGAAGAGATTTGTGTTATCATTTAGGGATTTGATTTTGAAAAAGTTAATTTAATTAGTGTTTATCACTAAACTCTAGGGCAAGTTTACTTCGTGTTTTGGTAAGTAAATGTTAGGATTTTGGTGAGCCATAAAATCATACCCATCCTTCTTCTACTTGAATTCCTTTACTACAATTTGTATTCTACGGTGTCGATCTAGACGGATCTCAAAAGCTTTCGTTGTATGTGAAGACGTCAAAATTCAAAGATAATTGATCATATGTTAATTTTCCAAGGAGTTAAAAAAAGACCTTGTATGTGCTATGCCAAACTTTAACCGCCGCAACTATTGTAAGCTTTAGAATCCAAACACGTCAATCTTCATCTTTAAAGCACTAAACGATTTCATCTCTCGTTTGATCTCTAAAAATCTGAATACACATGCATACAGTTAGCTAAGAGAAAAAGAAAAGAAATTCAAGGAGTAAACTAAAACATATAGACGATGATTCAAACAATCAACAAATCAATCAAGCGAGAGAAACATAAAGCATGAGATAAAAATAAAACAAAAACAAAGCGAAGACATCAAATGTAACTATATCGAGAAAGTGACGTTCGCCCTTAGTTTACAGATTGTGAATTTATAGAGGATAGATGATTTTGACGTGGAAAAAATTGAATCAACCAACGTGAGAAATATAAGGATCGGTTGGCTAAGAATTCTAAGATACGAAGATCAACTTTTAATCTCTTTTATTGTTTAGTTTTTAATTTCGATCAGTGAAGCGATATTTTTGGATTAAAAAGAAGAGATATTGTTGGGGTAAATAAAAAAATTGGTGCGCTGCAATTTAAATATCCGATTTTAAAATCTTGTATTTTTTAAGTGTATTCTCGCTCTGTTACATGATTTAATATTTTTAAATTTCAATTTGTTCAATTCTCTATTTAATTTTTTTTAGATTACCAAATTAAAAGAATAATTAGGTTTGGCTGAGATTAGCTTCTAAAAATTTTGTTATCGATCTAAAATGAATTCTGACGTCATATTTTATGGTTGTGACAAATCTTATACATTTAAATCCTAGGTGATACTATCTGATACATTATGAAAGACTTCGTGTTAATTAGTATGGGAAGTTAGATAATTAAGTTTTTATTAATACATTGATATATAATAATACTAATTAATAATTTTTATTAACAACTTTCGATTTACGTAAATCCATTACTTAATAATTTAGATAATTAAGTTTTTAGTTATTGGGATTTTAAACACTAAATTAAAATCAATTGAGATACAATTAAGATTTGATGAATTTTCGGCTAAATAGTAAAATGTGTAAACATAATCAGAAGTTTAATTAATTTTTACAATTTTTGGCTCAATAGTAATATGTTTAAAAAAAATCGGAATTTCTAATAATTATTTTTTAAAATCCGATTTACAAAATAATTTTTTACTAAAATTCGTGTAAAAGAACTCGATTTGTTAAGATTTACATGGAATTTATAATTCTCAATTAAAAAATAATTACAATTGAGTTTAAATTATGTGATATAGAAAATATTAATTTAAGTTATGTGATTTAAAATTCTGAATTTTAAAAAAATTTTGACGGACGGAAAATCCTGGCAGTGACACGTGGCAATAAGTGCGTCCGCTTTAATATATATAAAATAAGATATTTATATATATATATATATATATATATATATATATATATATATATATATATATATATATATCGATTGGTTAAAAAAATATTGAGAAATAAATTAAGTAATATTTCTACTACTATAAATATTATTTCAAAAAAAAAGGGGACAATGAAATCTAATTACTTTCAGTGCATTCTTTGAGACATTTATATGTATATAAAAAATGTCACGCACATATTTATTACATAAATAAAATTATATATCTATATAATTCATTATTGTGTTAATTATATAATTTAACATATATAGTGTAATATATATTTTTAAAAAGTAAGTTTGGTAAGTAGATATCTATTATGTATTATAGAATAGTTATTTTAAGAGGTAAGATGTCAACTCTATATGTATAGTTTTTTTTTAAAATTAAAATTACGTGAAAATGACATATGACACTGAATATATGAGGAGGTGACATATGACACTGAATATATGAGGAGGTGACACGTGTGATTTAGTATTTTTGCTTTAATATAGTATATAGAATATAGATATATGTTTGAGTTAGTGAAATGAATAGCCGATCCAATCCGTTATTTTTGTTTCAGTAATGGGCCGCGTATTCTCTTTCTCTATTGAATGACCCAAGTATTTGAAGCCCCATTGGTATATCTTTCCTCTTTCCAAACGTGTCACATGTAAATAGGGTTTGTATGTCACGCTTTATGCCGTCCCTCTTCCTCCCTCCACATTTCTTACCAGTTTGGTATTTCACCGATTTTGTGGCGCAACTTAAAGACGGCACGTGACAAAATTCAATGTGTCGCAATTTCAAAACGATGTGTGGCATAATATCAGGTCGCGTAATGCTAGTATTAGGGTTGTGCAAAACTGAACCAGATCGGAAAATCGGACCGGACCGGAAAAGACCGGCTTGGATCGGAATTTATTTATTTTTATTATTTTATTAATTTTAATTTTTATATTTTTTTTAAAAATCATATATATTATGTAATATTAATAAAAAATATTTTTTTAAAAATATTTTTTAAAATTTTTTGTAAATATGTATTTATTTTAATTTATTTTATTCCGGTCCGGACCGGAATGGACCGCACCGTTACGATCCGGACCGGACCGGGACCGAAAATCCTAAAAAACTTTTTAAATAGAAGTTATGATCAAAAGGAAAGTAAAATATTTATTAAATGAAAGTTGTCTTATATATAAGTTGTTTCTCATTTGAATAAATTTTATTTTATTTTAATGGTAGTGGAAGTCAAATATAATCTAAACATAAATAATAAAAGTATTACCGGTAGCTTAAATTTTCAGCGCGACATGTAGACGAAACGAACGTGAGCAATTTACGTAAACTATATTACTTCTGCTTGAGTATAATAATAATCTAATGCCCGTACCTTGTACATGTTATCTTATATATAAATTTATTTATTTTAAAAGGTTTGAAATTAAAGTTTGTGTATTTTAGTTTTATAAATAATCGGACTTATATAAAATATAGAAATAAATTTTTATTTATATTAAGTTATAATTACAACCGAATTAGGGCTCGTTTGGTATTGCTAGGAATCATTCCCGATAACGGAATGATTCTAAATCAATCAAAAACTATGTTTGTTTAGAGATTTTTTACTCATGAAATTAACCTAATCATTTCCATTTTCATTCCTTCCCCTAACCGATTCCATTCCGTTTTCATTCCATCACTCCAACGAAACGGACACTGACATCTAATAACATTCAATAGAAGATTTATTAAATATTTTTTAAGGGAATAAGGTCATGATAAAAATAAAATTATAATTTAAATAGAATTTATGATCAAAATAAAAGTAAGATATTTCTTAAATAAAAGTTGTCTAATTAAAATTTAAAATTTTGTATGCGAAATAAACGTGAATATGATACCTAAATTTGATTACCTCTGCTTTAATATATATATATATATATATAGATTATTGCCATTAAACTGTTTGATGTTAAGGTTGAACAATAAAATTATGTAATTAATACTATAGTACAAAACTTTAAAGAATATAATATATGAAGTACTATGTAATTAATACTATAGTACAAAACTTTAAAGAATATAATATATAAATTATTCAAATAGTTAATGGAATATAATTTAAGGATGATATTAATTTAATAATAGCATGAAGATGTAATAATAGTATTTTGGAATTCAAATTAGGTAGACAATATTATTTGAAATTGTTTATTAGTAAAACAATGCGTAAGAAGAAAAAAAATATTGTGTGAGTGAAAATATTTTAAGGGTAACTATTTTGGTTCCCGTGTTAAGGTACGGGTGTAATTTTAAAACTTAATATGTAATTATTTTTATTTAGTATACTTTTGGTATATTGTAATTTAAATAAATTAACTTTAAAGAAATTAAAATTAATCATTTATGTTATTGATATATTTATTATATTATAGATAAACAATAAAAATATTCAATTAAGAAAGTATTATATATACTAATTTTTAATGATGATATAATGTAAAAATAAGTTAATAATGATAACTATTTATAAATGTAGAGTGAAATAAATAAGAGAAAAATGAGCTATAAATGCCCTTTTTGTTTTCCTGGTATCAATTGGGCCTCTTTTTTTTAATACAAAAAAGGGCTATTTTAGATGGGCTGAGTCTAAGGAACAAAACTAGTATTTTCTATCTCTTGCTTCTAGGCGGCAAAAAAGAGCAACCGACAAGACTCTTCACTTTTCATCTTCTTCCTTTGTTGTTTCCTTTGTCTTCTCCACAACTTCTCCCTTCATCGTCTTCGTTCTTCCTTCATCTTCTCCCCAACCTCTTGATTTCTTCTCGTTTCATCGTCTTCGTTCTTCCTTCATCTTCGTTCGTTGTTCCTTAATCTTTTCGCTCACTCTTTCCTTCACTATCAACATCTTTGTTCGACATCGTCTTCCACAATCATCTTCTTCCATCTTTTCGAGTACTAACTGGTAATGCCTTCTCCCAATCCTTCTTATTTTACTCTATTTTATACTTTTGTTGTTGTGTTTTCCTTGTATTTCGTTTCACAGATTATGTTTTCATTTTTTTTGATAATGTAGTTTTGAATTTTTCATTTTAGGTTAACTTGTTAGGTTATTAGGTTAAGTTATTAGTGAAGGTTGTGATATTGAGCTTCATTTTTGTGTACATTGTTTTGCTGTTTGTGGATTTCAAAATTTACACCGATTATGCTCAAGTTTACACAGATTACGTTAACTTTATGTATTTCATTTTGTAATATGTAGTATTATTTCAAAATGGCCCGGCCAAAAGTTAGGTCTTTCAAGCCATTAAAGGATATTAAGGTTCCTCCTACACCACAAGAGGTATATTTGTGTATTGTATTGTTGGTTTCTCATTGTGTCTGCATGTATATTATATGTGTGATTATGTGTGTGCACTTTATGTAGTCTTATGTATGTTCTCTGTTTGTTTTACATTATGTACTGACTTTGTATGTTCATATGTTCTTTTATGTACATTCTGTTTATGTACTGATTGTCTATACTGTTATAATAAGACAATAAATCTAGGTATACTGATACAATGGGCCAGGGGAAACATATTTTGGGCCCATGGATTAATGGGCCCGGGGCGACAAGGGGTGCGGGGGCTTAGCCCCGCGGAGGATTCTATCTATTTATGGTTATAAATAGATAGGTGTAGGGTTGTATTCATTATCCACCAAAGTATATTGAAAACCCTAGCTGCAAGGTTTGTGCAGCAAAACCACAAAACGTTTTGTCTTCTCTTCTTCTCTATATTTCTGAAGTAACTCGTTGAAAGATCACAACAATTGGTATCAAGAGCAAGGTTGTCGATGAGTTCCGTTGCAAAATTTGAGGTTCCGCGATTCAACGGAACTGGAAACTTCGGTCTTTGGCAGCGACGAGTTAAGGATCTGCTAACGCAGCAGGGGATGTTGAAGGCGCTGAAGGAGACAAAACCGGAGTCATTGAAAGACGACGAATGGGAGGAGATGCAAGAGAAGGCAGCGTCGGTCATTCGGCTCTGTTTGGCAGACGAGGTAATATACCACGTTATTGATCTCAAATCTTGTCAAGAAATTTGGACTCAATTGGAGAAACGGTATATGTCAAAATCTTTGTCTAGCAAATTGTATCTCAAACAAAAATTGTATGGGTTGAAAATGGTGGAAGGTTCTGACTTAGTAAAACACGTGAATATTTTCACTCAAATTATTGGGGATCTGGCTCGGGTGGATGTAAAACTTGGAGATGAAGATAAAGCTATGATCTTGCTATGTTCTTTATCCTCTTCATATGAGAATCTGGTGATGACGTTGACGTGTGGGAAAGACGAGATAAGTCTTGATACGGTGTCAACAACGTTGCTTTCACAAGCCGAACGACGACAACATACCAGTGAGAGTTCTCAAAGCGAAGGGTTGTATGTTAGAAGCAACCAGGATAGAGGGAGGACGAAAGAGAAGCAAGAAGGAAGCAACAAGCAATCCAGGTCTAAATCCAAGGGTAAAAAGCCAGTAACTTGTTACTTCTGCAAGGAGGACGGTCACTTCAAACGTGATTGTCCTGCCAGGAAGAAGAAGTACGAAGATAAGAAGTCAGAGGAATCTTCAAGATCAGCAAACGTGGTGCAGAAAGATGACTCAGATGGTGCAGATTCTGATATGCTCTCTGTGACGTCAGGCAACTACTCAGATGTATGGATCATGGATACGGGATGTTCGTTTCACATGACTCCGAATAGAGATTGGTTTGAGACGTACAAGTCTGGAACTTTTGGCTCCGTCCGATTAGGAGACAACAAGGCTTGTGATGTTGTTGGCATTGGGCAGATAAAGGTGAGGATGCACGATGGTGTGATTCGAACATTGATTGACGTGCGTCACATTCCAACTCTAAAGAAAAATCTGATTTCCTTGGGGACTTTACATGTAAAAGGGTTCTGTTTTAAAACAGAAAAGGAATGTGTAAAGGTGAGCAAGGGGGCAATGACAGTTATGAAGGGGCAGATTACATCGGGTAATATCTACCGGTTGGTAGGGAGTACCGTTGTAGGTGGAGTTGCAGCCGTGGCTTCTGAGACAGATTACACAACTCTGTGGCATATGCGCCTGGGTCACATTGGCGAAAGGGGGATGATTGAGCTTCACAAGCGAGGTCTCCTGGATGGTGTGAAGAGTTGTAAGATCGACTTTTGCAAGTTTTGCGTGATGGGAAAACAATCCAAGGTGTCTTTTAAGACAGGTCAGCACAACACAGGTGAAATTCTTGATTATGTGCATTCTGATGTGTGGGGACCAACTCAGGTGTCGTCCCTAGGAGGATCTAGGTATTACGTCACTTTCATTGATGATTATTCAAGGAAGGTCTGGGTGTATTTTCTAAAGTATAAATCTGAAGTCTTCAGCAAGTTCAAGCTATGGAAGGCGGAAGTGGAAAATCAGACAGGGAGGAAAGTGAAGTATTTGAGATCTGATAATGGGACAGAGTACACGGATTCTCAGTTTCAGAGTTTTTGTGGTGAGCATGGCATTCAGAGACATTATACAGTGCGGAAGACACCACAACAGAATGGTGTTTCTGAGAGGATGAATCGGTCCATTGCAGAAAAAGCGCGGTGTCTTAGATTGAATGCAGGGCTTCCAAAGCAATTCTGGGCAGAGGCAGTGAGCATGGCGGTCTATTTGATACATAGATCACCCCGGACTTCTCTTGACGGAAAGGTTTCAGAGGAGGTATGGACTGGTTCTGATTTAGACTTATCAAATTTGAAGATTTTTGGCAGTCCAGCATATGTGTTGATTCCAGGTGATGAGCGAACAAAGCTGGATGCAAAGTCTAAGAAGTGCATTTTTCTGGGTTATGAGAAAGGTGTGAAGGGTTTCAAGTTTTGGGATCCTGTTGCAAAGAAACGGATGATCAGTCGAGATGCTGTATTTGATGAGCAGGCAATGCTTCTACATGCTAAGGAAGTTGGGAAACCTGCAGTTACAGAGACTGAATCCAGATCAGCAGTGGAGGTGGAGCTTTCAGATTCTAGCACACCTACACCAACAGGTGGTGAGCATGATGTAGATCAACAACAGGTTGAGAGTCTTGTTTCTGGCAGAAGCAGACGCATCACAAGGGCCCCTATAAGATATGGTTTTGAGGAGATGGTTAATTATGCTCTAGTCATTGGCACAGATGATCCATCCAACTTTCGAGAGGCTACTCATAGTCAGGAGAAAGAAGGATGGGTAGGTGCTATGACTGAGGAGATGGAATCTCTCCATAAGAACAAGACGTGGGAGTTGGTTCCTCTTCCAGCAGGTAAGAGGGCAATAGGATGCAAATGGGTGTTCAAGAAGAAACAAGGCATCTCAGAGAAAGAAGGCATAAGGTACAAGGCACGACTAGTAGCAAAGGGTTACTCACAGAAGAAGGGGATTGATTATGACGAAATTTTTTCTCCTGTGGTCCGACACACGTCTATCAGATTGGTGTTGGCATTGGTAGCTAGCTGGGATTTGCGTCTGGAGTAGATGGATGTGAAAACAGCTTTCCTTCATGGTGATTTGGAGGAGGAGATCTACATGGAGCAACCAGAGGGTTTTGTCCAGCCAGAAGAGGAGAAACTTGTATGCAAGTTGACAAAGTCATTGTATGGTCTGAAGCAGGCTCCTAGGCAATGGTACAAGAAGTTTGACTCTTACATGCTTCGGATAGGCTACCGGAGATGTGAGTATGATTGTTGTGTTTATGTGAAATATTTGGATGATGGATCACCCTTATACTTGCTATTATATGTTGATGACATGCTGATTGCTGGAAAGAATATTGATGATGTTGTTGAGTTGAAAACCTTGTTGAGCAAGGAATTTGACATGAAGGATCTTGGTGTTGCAAATAAGATCCTTGGTATGGAGATTCGCAGGGAGAGAAGTTCTGGAAGGTTATGGTTATCTCAAAAGACTTACATTGAGAAAGTGCTTGATAGATTCGATATGGCCAACTCCAAATCTGTCAGCACTCCTCTAGCGAATCACTTCAAGCTCTCCTCAGCTCAGTGTCCGAAGTCTGATGGAGAAATCAAAGATATGTCCAAAGTTCCTTATGCAAGTGCAGTTGGTTGCTTGATGTATGCTATGGTGTGTACAAGACCTGATTTGGCCCAAGCTATTAGCCAAGTGAGCAAGTATATGTCTAATCCTGGGAGAGAACACTGGACGGCCGTCAAGTGGATACTCAGGTATTTGAGGGGTACTGCTGACCGTGGAATTATGTTTGGTGGCCAGGAAGGAGATCCTTCAGTTGTAGGGTATGTTGATTCAGACTATGCCGGTGATCTTGACAACCGGAGGTCCACTACAGGGTATGTCTTTACTCTTGCTGGGGGGCCTATATGTTGGAGATCAGTTTTGCAGTCTGTAGTAGCCTTGTCTACAACTGAGGCAGAGTACATGGCTTTAGCAGAGGCAGCTAAGGAGGCTCTGTGGATTAGAGGAATTGTGGAGGAACTGAGTGTTGAGCAAGGTGGAGTTGAGGTACATTGTGATAGTCAGAGTGCTATATATCTAGCTAAGAATCAGGTGTACCATGCTCGGACTAAACATATTGATGTGAAATTTCACAAGATTAGAGAGCTAGTAGCTTCTGGTGAGATCATCCTGGAGAAGGTACACACTTCTCAGAATGCAGCTGATATGATGACCAAACCGGTTACCGCAGACAAATTCAAGCATTGCTTGGATTTGGTTCATGTCACTCGTTGTTAGATGAGTGAGAAAGCCCCCTGTCAAGAGAAACAAGGAGGATCCGGCGACAAGATCTTGGAGTTGTATATGTGTTTCCAAATTTTTGTATTAGATTATGTTGTCTAGGTGGAGATTGTTATAATAAGACAATAAATCTAGGTATACTGATACAATGGGCCAGGGGAAACATATTTTGGGCCCATGGATTAATGGGCCCGGGGCGACAAGGGGTGCGGGGGCTTAGCCCCGCGGAGGATTCTATCTATTTATGGTTATAAATAGATAGGTGTAGGGTTGTATTCATTATCCACCAAAGTATATTGAAAACCCTAGCTGCAAGGTTTGTGCAGCAAAACCACAAAACGTTTTGTCTTCTCTTCTTCTCTATATTTCTGAAGTAACTCGTTGAAAGATCACAACATATACATTAAGTTATTTTATGTACATTGTGTTTATGTACTGATTGTGTATTGACTTTCCATCTATGTGTAGCTGACTTCTAATGTTCATATGTTCTTTTATTTTGAAGTTCACATATCGTTGGCCCGAGACAGATTCTAATGTCTCTGCGAGGATTAATTGTTATAGTAGGATGTCTCTAATCCCACATATATTGGAGCAACTGTCTGATGCTGATAAAGATAGATTTCAATCCGGTGTTTTCCGTTCTATTGTCAAAATGGGCACAAGTTTGAAGTTGTGCAATCAAATTATACACTTCCTGCTCATGAGGGAAGTTGTACCTTCAAAAAACTATTCAATTTACTTTGCCATTAACAATGTTCTTCTCCGTTTTAGTTTGAATGAATTTGAAGAGATTACAGGGCTTCATTGTGGTGATGAGGGCTTAAAAGAGGCAAAAAGTATTGATTATGTTGATATGCGTACTGTCGTTGGCTGAGACAGATGTACTAATGGTGAACTAGAACAACTATTTGAAAAGGAGCCTAAAGAATCTGAATTTAAGTATAAGTTGGCTCTTATAATATTTGTTGAAGGAGTTCTATCCTCCAAAGACAAGAAGACGATGGTTAGCCAACAAATCATCAATCTTGTTAGTGACTTGTCTATTTTCGATGCTTACCCATGGGATCGTCACTCTTTCTTGCATTCTAAGAGATTCTTCCAGTCTTGTGAGGCTGGTAAAGAAAGATGTAGTCGTGACTATAATATTGGTGTCTTTCCTCTTGCCCTTCAGGTACATTGTGTATTGACATGAAATTTATTTTTTGTTTAAGTTAAAATTTTTTTTCTACTGCTGTCTAACTCATTTTCTTGTTTTAGATACTTGCATTCCATTGTATGCCGAAGCTTGCAATGGAATTTTCAATTCTTTCAGATACTCCTACTGATCACTTGTGTAACAAGTGGGTGTCGAAGTCATTGAAGGTCAAACCCTATCCTTGATATTCTGACATCAAAGTCTTGGTTGATAGCTTTACAAAGGAAGATATCAAGACTGACCAACGCCATTATGAAAATGATGATTCTGATATGTGGGAGGATGAGTGTGATGATGACAGATTAAACTCTTTTATTTTTACAGATTTGAAAAATGTAATATTCAGGTACATCGTCCTATTTATCAGGACAAGAAGAAAAAAGGACAAACGGGGTAATTATGATTGATTTTATTTTATGTACCTTGTTTATATTTGCCTTATGTACTTGTTTCTATTGTCTTTATGTATTCTGCATGCATGATTATTCTTATGTGTGCATTACACTGTTTATGTTTATTCAAATTAAACTTATGCATATTCATATGTATTGCATATGCATGCTAAATGTCTAAACATATAATATTTATGCATATTCATATCATACTTACGTTACTACATATAAATTTCTTATTTACTGGTTTCTATTTCCTTTCTCATTTGTTGTAAGAGCCTTAGTCTTTCGGACCGAGACTTGACCTTAACCGAGATTGACTTTGGCCGAGTTTAGCCTTTCCGCACCCGCGGGCATGACTGTCGCCCCTGCGGGTTTCCGCCCCTGCGGTTTCCGGCGGCTGCAGCCGGTTTTGTTGACTCCTTTGACCCGTGCTTTACCCTTTGCTTACTTCTTTCTTTCTTTCCCTTGGCTGATCAAGGGTTACTTCTTCACTTTCCATCCAACCTTCACGTCCTCCTTGCTTCTCCTTCTCCTTCGTGATCTTGTGGTTGGTTTTCCGTTGAGTTGGTAAGAGAGTTATGGTGGTGGATGTTGTTGTTGATGCTAGTGATTGATATGCTGAGCTTGAGAGCTAGTGGAGGTGTTGTCTTGGAGCAGTTTCGTGCCTAGGCCACAACTATGGTATGTGTTCCTGCTTCTCCTTCTTTCTTTCCTTTGTTCCTTCCTTCCTTAGCTTAGGATTAGATGTATTGACCATAGATTAATGTTGGCATGTGTATGTATATGTATGTGTGTGGTTTTGGATGAGAGAATACGTGATTTGATCACGTGAAGAGCCAAAGAGAAGCCGTGGGTTCACGTTCTGCACAGACGCCGCCCCCGCGCCTAGAAGCCGCCGCCCCTGCGGAAGCCGTGCCGCAGCGCCCGCGCCAGCGCCTTGCCTGCGTTGCCTGCGTCCCGTGTCACCGCGCCTGCGGTTGATCCCTGCTGCGCCTGCGGGTTGTCTACTCCGCTCCTGCGTCTCTTGATCACGCAGGTGCGTCTTGTCCCGGGACTACCCATAGTTGGGTAGCTCCTTTCCTTTCCTAGTATGAGGGAACTAGTACCATGCTAGGTATCGGTTTATGATGAGTATGATATAGATATGCCGGTTACGGCTTTGAGGTTTACGAGTTGGATATGATCCTTATGGATCCCTTGGGTCTAGGTGTGACCCCTTTGTGTGATAGTAGATTGATATGTATATATGTATGCCTTGTATAGGCCGTGTTGTCCTCTAGATTGGAGTGGACGTATCTGAGAGTTGATCATAGTTGGGATTACTTCCGAGACTGAGGTAAGTCCATAGGACTTACTTAGCTGTCATCTCTATATTGGATGTTGCATGAGTGGTGCATGTTTATGCTTGCTAGCATGTGATACTGTTATTACCGACCTATGGTTTAGTGACTGCCCATTGTAGGGCGTGACAACTATCCTTTCATCCCGCTGGGAGACTGGAGGTTCTCTACGGGCAGGTCAATTCTGGATTGTGGGGCGGGCTTTCCCCACTCCCATAGGGTATACGGGGTTGGTGACCGCATCACCACTCCAGCTGGCATTAGCACCGAGAGGCGAGGGTTATATTCCTCGTGTCACATATATTCATATTGATATCCTTATATATACGATTTGAGTGTTGGACTATATTTATAAAGATTATAAAATGGGTAAATGCGTGATATCATGATGAGGTGTAAAATATTCTTGATATGTGATTGTGCTTATGTTCATCTTATATATGTGTATGGTTAGCTAACGGTTTTATACCGTGTTGTAGATCCCTCGCAGGTTAGGAGAACTGCAGAGTGAGCCAGAGAGGGTGATCTGCTGAGGGCTCCGTACACTAGGTCGTCCTCGTGAGATTGGGACTTTTTGATCTTGTATATATTCGTTATGTTTTGATTGTACTCAACAGTACTCTGTATAACCTTTTGAGATTTATATATATCAGTTTCATGTTTTGTTTTAATCTATTTGTGCCTTGTTGTAAGATCAGTGAAATTGTTGTCAGGCTAGGGTCAGGATCCATTGTAAGATCCTAGCCCAGTAGCACCTCGAGTCCTACGGATTTGGGGTGTTACATTTGTCTTATGTACTGACTTTATATTGTCCTTATGCATTGATCTTTCATGATAACTGTTTACATATTAAGTTGATTTATGTATATTGTGTTTATATACTGACTGTGTATTGATCTTTCATGATAACTGTTTATACATTGATTTTATTTATGTATATTGTTTTTATGTATTGGTGTCTATTGCCTTTCTCATTTGTCTTATGTACTGACTTTATATTGTCCTTATGTATTCACATTATGTGGCCTTCTTTATATTGTTTTTTTCAACTAATTTTTACTGTATCTGTAATTTGGCTTATGTACTGTTTATCTTTTATTAAAACATTGTTTTTTTCACTTAATATTCTGTTATTATCTAGTCGAAAATCTCAGAAAAAGGATATTTCCAAAAAAGTTGTTGAAGAACAGTCTAGTGGCGATGACTTTGTCAATCCCCCCAAGACAAGGCCAAGCCTATTAAAATTCAAGAACCTCTTCAAAAGGAAGTATCCAAGTTGGGGAAGAGAAAGTTTGCTAAGACAGTTCCTGCTGCACCATCTCCTACACTATCTCAGTGTTTGTAAACTTAATTTATGTATTGTACATTTTCAATTGAGTTCAACTTAAATTTTTTTGTTATTTTTGTAGTTCTATGAAGAAGGAGAAGAAGAAGAAGGAGAGTGTCAGGGGGGAGGAACAACTGACCCCTCCCTGTCATGCTGAAGAAGGAGAGAAGTCAGTTGAGAAGAGTGGTGCTGCTTTTCTGCAGTGAGTTTATGTATCTATTTTTACCATTATTAATCACTTATGTTCTTACTTGCTATTGTATGTGTTATATAGTGAGTTTCTTTATTTATTTTCATTTGTTTTTGCCCTTATATTTTGTTTTATGTACCATTATTATTCAATTATTTTCTGACTTGCTAATATATGTTTATTTTCTGTCTTCTGTTTTAGGGGTGAGGACACTAAATCCGTTTGGGTTTCTACAATCATTGAAATGCTTGTTCAACTTCAGAAGGATCAAACTGAGCTAAATCATAAAGTTGAGGAGCAACAATCATTGATTGATGAGTGGGTGTCCTACTCTAAAGATTTGGGGACAATGTAAGAAAAAAGTCGATTCAACAATTTATCTATCATCCAAGCGAACTGAAAACAATATAAAGAAGTTGATCAAAGAGCTTGCCTCTTCTGCAACTGCTACTGGTGATAAAGTTGCACCTTCTCAGGAAGTCAATGATGTTGAAGATTTATGTGACGACAAAAATGATGACTTGAGTGAGGTATAATTATTAGTTTTATGTTCATTTTCCAATTGTTGTATTTAAATATGTATTCATATTATTATATGAGTTTGTATGAGTTCTTTGTGTATGATAAGTTAACACATTTGTTATGAAGGAAACTGAAAAAGAAGATGTTGATACTGAGGAGGCCAAGCCTTCACGTCGTATGGGTATGAGGGTCCGTCAAGAGAGTAGATGGAAGAGGACCACATGTAGAAAGGACGTGAAGGTTCCAAAAGCTCCTTCTGGTTAACTATCAAGCCAAGTGATCGTCAAAAATTTTATAATTGGGTTCAAGACAAAGACAACAAAGTATCCATTACGGGGTACACAAAAAACTTCACTAAGCCTTCTATTCAAGTATTTTGCAAAAAGGAGGTTGGTTGAAGAATGAGGTAACTTTCTCCTTCCTCTTCTACTTATATTATGTATAGGTTATGTACATATCTTTTGATCACCCTCCATTCTGCTTATATTATGTACAGGTTATGTCATATCCGTACACATGCTTGTGCACTGACATTCCTCATTTTGTTAATATATTTGTTTCTGCTCCTGTTTTTGCAGGAAATTGATGAACTCATAATGCTTATGAGGAAGTCAATTATGGAGTTCAAAGATTTGTTTGCACTTACTACTGTACTGGATTGTAGTTTTGCTCGTGCATACAATAGGACAACCCTTGACAAGTTTTCTGCTGTCGGCCTTAATTCCTTTGAGTTTGAAGATACTTTTTTTTTGCTGTACTCACATGAGACATACCAAGGCTTTTCAGGAAAGAATTATATGATGTTAATTTTATATATGCTCCATTCAATCTTATTGACTCACATTGGGTGGCTGTTGAAATCAATTTAATCGACTGGTGCATATACGTATATGATCCTCAAGTGGTGTATGTTAGGAAGAGAAGCTTCAGTTCTATTTAGAGCCTCTTGCTATTTTGTTTCCTCACGTGTTGAGAATTCATGGTCACCACACAAGACTGGGAGATAAATTACAGATGCCATTCAAAATTGTGAGAAAGGATGAACTTAATTCCAATTTAGACGGGTATGTGTATCTCTTTACATTTCTTATGTTTATTCAAATTATACTTATGTATATTCATATGTATTGCATATGCATGCTAAATGTCTAAACATATTATTCTTATGCATATTCATATCATAATTATGTTACTACATATACATTTCTTATGTACTGGTTTCTATTGACTTTCTCATTTGGCTTATGTACTGACTTTGTATTGTTCTTATGTATTGAAAACTGTCTATACATTAAGTCGGTTTATGTATATTGTGATTATGTACTAGTTTCTATTTTACTCGGTCATTTGGCTTATGTACTGACTTTGTATTGTCCTTATGTATACATACCATATTGCAGAGGAAGTTGTGGTATTTATACCATTAAATATATTCAATATTTGGCATCTGGACGCAACGACTTATCAAACATTAGTGATGCTTCTCTCCCGTTGTACAGAGAGCAACTTGAATTTGCTGTATATGATAGGAACTGGCCAATATGGTTCGAAGAGATTTAGTCCTATGTTGTTTTTAAGATGATGTAACTGCTACTTAGATAGTTCCACTTATTGTTTTGTGTACTCAAACAGTTTGATGTTATTGTAAGGTTGTTTTGTGTACTCAAACAGTTTGCTGTCAATGGATGACTTAACTTTGTGTACTCTTTATATTTTACTTGTATTTGTACATATATGTTTATATGTATTTGTACATATATGTTTATATTTGTGTAGACGCAATGTGTACATAACATTGTCCTGTTTACAACAAAGAAATGTAATGACTTTCTTTAGCTATATTATTGTAACGTCCGGAATTTTATTAATTTGATTCCGGACTTAGATCACTTTGTAGTTTTCCGTAATCCCGAGATGCCGAGAGCTGGGATTTATTCCTAAGAAAATCCCGAGCCGACACGTCGTTTTTCCTCTTTTTCCGCGTTCCGACCCTTCGTTCCAGGTTGAAAATGACAAGGGGTCATTTCCGACCCCTCGGTCCGTGTGAGGGACAAGAGGTCAGCTGACCCCTTGGTCCCCACACCTCCTTTTCAGCCTTTGACTCTCTCTCTCTCCTACCTTAGCTCTTTTCTCACGTTACTTCACTCTTTCACTCAACTCCTCTCCTCTCTTTTCCTCTCTTTGTTCTTCTCTTCTCCATGGTTGCTGAAGATCCAAGCTGTGGACTGCAGAAGGTATTCTCAGCTGTTGGTAAGCTCTCCCTCTTCCTTTCCCCTCTTCCTTGCTGCTCTTTCCCTTCTTCTTCCTTCCTCCTTCATCCATGGCCATGGATGAAGCTTGGAGAGGTTTTCACTCAAACTTTGTGCATGTCTAGTTTCTTAGCTCGTTTAGGTCCAGTAGAGGTGCCTAAGAACCGTGGTGGGTGTTTGGAGAAGATCCAGCAAGAGAAGAAGGACTTTGGAGCCAAAGATCCAAAGTCTAAGACGAAGAAGACGACGTTCTGCGCAGAACCCGCGGGGCGGCTCAACAGGACCGCGGGCGCGGCCAGCCGCAGGGGCGGACCAGCAGGCCGCAGGTGCGGCTCTACACGGCCGCAGGGGCTGCGGCAGACACTCGGCTCGGACGGCAGCGGACGGCCGCGGGTGTGGCGTGACTCGGGCGCGGGGGTGGCAGCAGACGGCCGCGGGTGCGGCGTGGCTCGGGCGCGGGGGCGGTTCCTGGCAGGCGACGCAGTCCTCCGCGGTTGCGGCTCCTTGTTCCGCGGGGGCGGCTCCTGTGTCCGCAGGGGCGCCGGCTTGACTCCGCGGCTGCGGTTTTGGCAACAGAAGGTTCCTCATCTCCTTTCCTCTTCGTTCCTTCCTTAGTATTGATGTTGGATCATGTTAGTAGCATGCCTAGGATGGATCTAGAGTAGCTTGGAGTGCCACTTAGTGGTTGTGAACCTAGGAGCCCTTAAGGCTCGATGTAAGTGATGGATATGAGCATGTGAGCATGATGGACCTTCTAGGCTAGCTTGTGCCTCTTTGGTTGAGGATTTCTCTTGTGGAATTATGGACTGTTGTGGGAAGTTGCATGTGTTGAGAGTGTGATGAGTATTTGGGACCTAGGATGCGTTTCCTAGTTTGAGGGTTAAGTGGTCTTGCGTAGATCACTAGAGTGAAGTCTGGGACTTCTTGAGTGTGAGTATGTATTGATATGCATATCTCTTGTGAGCAGGTTGTGGGCTTCCTCCTTAAGGAAGAAAGAGTGTGGTTGACTTGGGTTTGGTGACGAGGTAAGTCTCCGGACTTACTTAGCTCGTATTTTACGTATTAGCATGATGTGTGTTTGGTGGTGTGTGTTTACGTACTTGTTATAATTATTAAACCGGTAAATAGGATCACCGACCTTATATGTAATTTTGACCCAAGTGTATGATAACGGGCGGTGACATCATCTGCCTAGCTCTCGCGAGAGTCTAGGAGGTTCTCGGCGACTAGCCGTGCGGGTGAAACGGACGGATGCATCCGTACCGTGCCTTGCCGGAAATAGGGACCGGGGCGAGACCATTGGGGTCTCGTGTCACAACCGAAGTTGAAATAGAACGGGATACGAGTTAAGAATATAAAGATAATAAACCGGACTTGGGTGATTTATGTTTTGTGATTTATATGTGTTTGTGCCTTCCCGTTATTCTAATGCCTAGAATATTAGCTAACGGTTTTAAACCGTATATGTAGATGACTTGCAGGTTAGGGACGCCGCCGAGTGAGGTGGAGGAGTGGACAACCGGGGTCCCCGTACATTATAGGACGGGGATGTTTTGAGTCGTGTTTTCATGTTATTGTTTATGGATATTGTTGTACGTTTAGACTTGTATCAGATTATGTTGTTTTGAGGACTCGGCTGAGTTTCCAAGTTGTAGTTTCGTACTTTTCGTTTCCGCATACATTAAAAACACATTTGAGTTTTCGCCTTTATTTGTGTCATGTTGGAAGGTCCGGTGAAATTGTTGTCAGGCTAAGGGTCGGGACCCATTGTGAGGTCTCGCCCAGTAGCACCCCGAGTCCCGCGGATTTGGGGTGTTACAATTATTTAACCCAAAACTATCTATTTGTCCCATTTCGTCAGTACCTGAATATAGTCTTACAATTATTTCCTAGTTTGTGTATCATTAATGTATAATAATACGCAACAATCCAATATAGATTCAAAGCAATTAAAATTTCCTATTTCGGTTGATTAAGACATGTCTTCTTGTTGTGCCCACTCATTCCACAACAACTGCATTTCCGTTTACTCTTTAATTCCCATGCAGCACGTTTCCTAGCTTTTGGCAAACGACCAGACCTTTTACGCTTCTTTGGAGGATCACATGAGATTTCTAATACTGACGGGGAACATTTCACTATGACTTGTTAGGAATTGGATAAATTGTCTCCACATAAGCAGTTCTTCAACTCTCACATGTATAATACTTACCGATTAGATCAGATGCATTCATACCCATGTGTTTAGCTGCAGCCATGGCATGTACACACGGTATCTCTTCAATATCAAACTCCTTGCAGTCAAAACTCTTCATTAGCAAACAAATAGTAACTTGTTCATCTCCCTTCTTCACTTCAAACTCTAGTTTTTCTACATCTAGTACATAAACAAAGTAGCTACCACATTCTGTGTACTTTTACTGGATTATTGCTTCTATTTTCGGTGGACACTTCTCTACACAAGATGTAGACTTTGTTCGACGCTCTGCAAACCACCTAGTCATGAGTTGTCTTATTTCCTCAAGCATTGCTAGAACCAGATACTCTCTACCTTCTTTCATTATACCATTTACACACTCTGCGTTGTTGCTAGTAAGGATGTTGTACCTTTTCACCGGACAAAACGAACGTGCCCATGTTGGAATTCCAATTTCCTTAAGAATCTCCCCTACATTTGACTTCTCTTGTTTTTCAAAATACATACATACATATTGTGAATAATTATTGTCAACAAAACACGCAACTTTTAAATCAACATAAATGTGTAATAAGATGCATTAATGTACATACCCCTGAGATTTGTTCAAGAATTCTCATGCAATTTGTCATCTTATATTTTTGGGCACAATCTATGAACATTTCAAGTATTCTGTCGGATCTTGTTTTTTTCCTCAAATTTCCTTTAAGATGCCAATTGCAATATCTGTGGAATGTCATCTCATAGTTTGATGCTATTCCCTTTTTAATGGAGTTATGCCGATCTGATATGAACAAAAGTTCATTGTTGTTTGGTACAAACCGTTTGATGTTCTTGAAGAACCAATCCCAAGATGCATCATTTTCACTATCAACGACTGCAAATGCTATTGGGTAAATCTTTTAATTTGCATCTTGTGCAGTTGCTACAAACAAGACTCCCCCGTATTTTCCCTTCAGATGAGTTCCATCTACTGTGATTACCTACATATACATAACGATTTAAATGCACACACATCAAGTACATAAAGCATGATCAGAGGAGTCAATACATACGTTCTATCAGTTACAAAATGACACACACAAATCAAGTACATAAAGTGTGAACAGAGTAGTCGGTACACAAGTTATATTAGATACACAAGTACACGTACAAGTACATAAAGCTTCGACAGAGGAGTCGGTACACAAGTTATATCAGACACACAATTTCATGTACATATCAAGTACATAAAGCTTGGACAGAGGACTCAGTACACAAGATATATCCGATACACAAGGTCATGTATATTTCAAGTATATAAAGCGTGAATAGAGTAGTCAGTACACAAGTTGTATCAGATACACAAGTTCATGTACATAATTGTTAACTACAAGAATTATTAGTACATAAAGCGTGAACAGAGGAGTGGTTACAAAAGTTATTACCTTTCTCATTACTTTAAATCCTCTTATTGATTGCCCATAGGCAACAAACACATACTTGAAACGTCTATCTTCATCAAGCTTTAGAGTAACAATGGTGCCTTCATTGATCTGCCCTAGCACATACAAATATGAAGGTATCAACATAAAATTATCCTCCGGTGTACCTCTTATCATGTCCTTCACTTCTTCTTGGGCCTTCCAACACTTCCAGTAACTAGCATCAATGTTATGTAAACTCTTCATAATTGTGCTGATTTGGTCGACTGTAGGTAATTTCTTTGAGTTATAATACCTACATAATCAGAACATACATTGATTTAACCTTCTCATCTATTACATTATAAGAAGCTTCCCTTTTGACCGATCTCCTTAATTGAAAAGAACATGTGTGGGTGGAGTTATACTTTGTTGTTGTAAAGTAACTTGATTGTCCAAGCATAGTGAAGCGCACCCTCCATTTACATTCTTTGTCAACACACTGGGATTAATGCCCTCAATTTTGACTTGACAATTTTGTATTGGGAACATTCTGAGATGGCATGTAGACACAATGCGTTCTTCACTTCACTTTTCATACAGTAGGTTTTCCCAGTTCCAAGATACATATCTGTTTTTGTAGGTACATAACCTGTTATTTGAGAAATGATGGCCATAGAATATCCAGATGTATTTTCAAAATGCTCTGTGTGTACATTATTTGATGAACTCTCTCCATAATAAATATGTATCTCCTTCTCACCATTCTGTATTTCATCATCCTTATGTAACTGTTTTTTGATTACACATAAGGGAATACTCCAGCGGTACTTGTCCATTTCATTTATCTTAATATATGTTTCAAAATCTTCCCTTGTGTTGACATCAAATGGCATCAGTGCTGAATTAAAAATATTTTTGTACGATAACTCTATTGCAAATTCCGAAACACAAATTCCAAATGTTGAAGCAACCAATCCTTTCAACTCATCAAATGTGCATGCTATATCAATAAACAAAGGCTTACTTGAGATATTTCCACTATATTTCCATAAACCTTCTTCCTCTATCCAGTGTCCCCCACCATATGTTGTTATACACAACAATGTCATTACATCTACATAAGTACAGTTCCACATTAGTTACAAATATTTATCTACTACTGTCACAACTACAAAAACAATTGTCCCTTTACATAATTCCCATATTCTTGTGTACGTCCTTTACTTTCAAAAGAATATATGCATGTATTATGTCTGTCTGTAATCAAAATTGATTATCAATACTATCCACACTAATCAGTACATTTTAGAGCATTTTAGGGAAAACAGATCGATTGAAAGGAAATATATCGATTCATTTAAGAACAATAGAAAAATTGAGGTTGATTTTCTACATTCACTCGATTTTAGCAACAGATACAACAATTGAAGGGAACAGATCTATGAAATCATAAATTCAACGAATATATCATAGAACATACCAGAGAGTTTCGAAAATTTGTCGATTATTGTTTGATTGAAGGAAAACCTTCACACATTTTGTCAATCGAAGTTTAGGCTGATGTTTGAGAAGCAAAACTTTTTCTCACTGACGACGAGCTTGATCAAGCCGATTGAATCGAAAATCGTAATGGAAGGATGCTTCGTTTGGAATCGTAATCGGACGAAGATGAAGATCACGGTTGCCGGCACAACACATCCAAGGTTTAATGGAACAGTAAAGAAGGTTACGTTTGGCGGCTGGAGGGTTATATTTTCAGGAATATAATTGTCCAACACAATAACTTTTTTCATTGTTTTATTTTATTATCATTTTCTATGGGCCTACTTACTCCCCATATAATATTATGAGCTTACATAATGCTCATTATGTATAAAGGAGCCCCCTTACCCATTTAACCCAATAAATAACTTATAAAGGAAAATAAAATTTAATTTTAAAATTAAAATATAAATGTTAAATAAATTGAAGTTATAAAAATTTCAATTTATAAAATTATCTTATGTATTTTTAAATACCATCTAAAGAACAAAGAAATGTAACGTTTTTATTGTAATATTTTATACATCTGTTAATTGGTGAGTACTTACTAAATAATGTAAACATTATATATTTATATGTTAAAGTTAGAGTGTGAAATAATCTAATGATCTTGTAAATAAATGTGAAAATATTTTTTAAATAATATTTGATAATAATATCTAAAAATAAGGAGAAGATTATGGTAAAATTATAAATGAAAACAATACAGATATATTACATATATTAATAATTTATATGTATTAATTAATTTATAAAATTATAAAACGAGAATGCATGAGAAAATAACACGTGAATAAGAAAATAATATATAAAAAAATTTACTTTACCTTAATATTATATATTGATTACCATAATTTCCCTCGATGATATAGGAAGATCTTCTTTATGGTATGACATTAATATGTACTATTAATTATAAGAAAAAAATTATTGAAAATAGACAAAATCATGAGAAGGTCCAATGACGACTACCTTTATCAAATTTTCAAATCATTGGGCGGTCAACCCCACGGTCAGAGTCCAGTGGGCCGGATCGCAGCTGATAAAAGGCAAGAATTTTGGTTATCGACAAACGTAAGACAGTAGACCAGTGGTAAGCTCGAATGTCGAAGGGCCAAAAAAAGAAATAAATTCTTCATCTTTTTCTTTTTATAACAATATATATACATATAAAAGAGGAATTTTTATGCTTTCACATTATTGGTGTGGAGAAGACGACGACGAAGACGACATATAAAAATCAACCTCTGTTTCGGTTCTCCTCTTTCTGGGTTTGGGAGATAAAGGAAGAAAAAGAAAAAAGAAAAAAAAAATTCCTTCTCTCTTATGCTCAGAAGAAAGAGAGTTTCTTCTTCTTAAACCACTCCTCTCAAAGACCCAATTCGTAATTCTCGAATATCATCGTGGGAGGGGTGGATGTAGAAGAAGGAATTTCTCCTTTGAGAGGGAATTTTTCTATGTTTTTAGGGTTTTTATTGGTTCTTCAGAAAAAAGAAGGGAATTTCTGCTTCCTTGTAATTGGAAAGTCATAAAAAACAAAAAAGAAGGAAATTTGGGTATGGATTCGACTCAGCAATTCGACGATGGGTCTTCATATGCGTCGATCGATCCTTTCTTGATCGAAGCTCTTCAAAACCATCGTCATCGTCTTACCAGTGAGTATTTTAATTCTACCATAATTCTGCGGTTATTTATCATTTCGTTTTTTGGTTTGTTTAGAGAATATTTGAATTTGTTTCATGAGCAATGCTTCTTTAAGATTGTACTTCTAAGTTAGATAGTTAGATCTGGTTAGTATCTTGTGCCAATTTAATTGTTCTGAAGTATTTGGTTTCTACAATCTGGAGATGGGCAGTAATTACAATGGATATTCTATGCGTCTCCATAGATCTGGCTGTAATTAGACTAGTTTTGTGTGTGATGATGATTAGGTGCAGGGGAATTCTTGAGGGCTATAGATTGTCCTGAAATTGCTTTTTTTGTGGAGGAGATTATTCTTGTATCTGGGGTGATTGTGGATTAGTTACTTCCTTCAATAGTTGAATTTCGTAGTTTCTTCAGTTCATCAATTGTGATGCTAAGGCACTATAGATGTCTGGATGATGCATTAATGCTCTATGAAATTCTACATTGAATATTTGGTTTTGACTGCTTGGTTGAAGTTTTGGTGGTATCTCCCTTCCAATTTTAATATTAGGAGTGTGATATGAATGTAATTTTGGCATTTAGAAGCGCGACCAGATCTTGTTGCCATGTATATATCTGTAGTCATACTATAAATCAACAATGATAAAAGATTAAGTGATGGACTATGATTCTGATCATCACTTTGCTGTTATGGAAAGGTTTGTCTAACGCTGGGTTTATAATTTGATAAGCTGAGGCATGGGTCATCTGAATTTTCTGAAAGATCTTTGTTCAGCTGTATGATCTCATAGAAAAGTCTATTATCGGTCATGGTTTTCATCTTGAATCTAATTTTCCCTTCAATTTTATCATACAACGGAGATAGCCTGGTATGAGGAATGAAATAGTTTTTAACCTGTGCTTGCGTCATACATGCTCAGATTTATTTTGTATTTGCTTGATTCCCAACAGTGATTCAATCCGAGTAGTAAGCTTGAATTGGTTCCTTAAAACCGCAACTTTGTTCCTGATAGACCTCATATTGCACAGCAGAGCAGCATTGTTCAGAAGTTTATTCTTGTTTTGTAATCTAAGTTATTTTGCCCCATAACATGCCTGTAGATTTGAAAATAATGGGCAATTGTCGTCGCTGTGTCAACTTCTTTATCAAGGGTCTTTTTCAACTTCTTGGGGTTTATTCTTGTTTTATAATCTATATTCTTTTGCACCATTACTTCCCGGTAAAAACGGCATAGCAGTAAAGTTACTTAAATGTGAAAATCGATGAACTCAAACAGGTTCCTCCAAGAAAGGAATAAGGAATGAATGTTCAGATTGCCTGTGGGTTAGAAAATTATGGGCAATCATTGCTGCCGGCGAACATATGCACAGAGGGATCAGAAATGGTCACTTCGTCAGTATAGGCCGATCAATTTATGAATCCAAAAATCTTTGTCTTTGTTGAAACTATTTTTTCTCTTTTGGGATCATTTTTTGCTGTAGTGTTTGGTTGAGCATTGTACATTAATTTTCTTAAGAGTGAGTGCATAGACAGCATTTGACCGTTTAGTCTTCTTGTTATTAATTGTAAGCAAATAGAAGCATGGTGACGTATTTATCTCCATATCTGGTGAGTAGTTTGACGGTATTGTTTGAGTTTTAAGACTAAACACTCATCAAAGGGCTAAACTGAATTGGAAATAACTTAGTAAACAATCTCATGTTATCCTCATACATGTTACCATCAATCATTGGTTGCTCTTGATACTTCCATCAATCATTGTTCTTCCTTTTGTGCATTGGCTACTACGGCCTTTATACATCTACCTAAGTACACCTCATTAAGAGTATCAAAAGAACCATACTGTGTTTACCTACAAAATTTTTCTTGTTCTGTTCTATAATGGCTAAGAAAAGTTGTTTCTGTATATTTCACTAGCAAGTTATATAGTACACTATTTTTCATTCTCATGTTCACCTTTCTTTTTGGGTGGAATTGGCAGTCTTAAGAATGGAGCTTGATGTTCAGAAGTTCCTGCAGAGCCCTGACCAACTTCAGTTTGAGTTCCCGCATTTTCCAACTTCCTACCTGCGCCTTGCAGCCCATAGAGTGGCTCAACACTATGGCTTGCAGACCATGGTCATGGACAATGGCTTAGATGCTCTTGGTACAAAAATTGTAGTGATTAAAACTCCAGAAAGCAAGTATCCTTCGGTTTGCCTATCAGAAATACCCGCAAAACAGCCAGAAAGCTGTAATATGGAACAGATAAAAATTGCCATTAGGCCTAGGCCAAATAGATCGTCTTCTGGTGATGCAGGTGATCTCGGTGCTAAGAATAATAAAGCTAAAACTGTGGAAGAGAGGAAGGAGCAGTATGATAAGGCACGAGCTCGTATCTTTAACAGTCCAGGGAGTCCAACGTCGGATGATATGCTTACCCCGGTTATGGTAGAGGATAAGAATCTCCCTACAACTAAAGATGATGGAGGTTACCAGATCTATGTGACTGAACCTCTGGGATTCAGAGATGTTGGTAGTTCTTCTCGAGTTGCTATTTTTAAAGACAGAGAAAAAGACCTTACGGATCCTGATTATGACCGTAGTTATGACAGGTCAGCATTTGTACTACCGTTGGCTATTGAAATGCATGGTAAAATGGTAATTTTTGAGTTGATTGTAGGTATGTGAAGAGCTTCCCAGCTGGTCAGAGGCCTTTCATACCTTTCAACATGCCAAGCTTTCAACCTCATATGGTGCAGTACAACGCAGGTTTTCCTCAGATGCCGCCGAGAGCTCAAAGCTCTGTTACTTATGCGCCTTCTGCAGACATACCCATGAATCAGTACTGCTCTGTTGGAATGAATCAGGCTTCAAATGAGGCTATGTACATGCAATGGCCTAGCCCTACTATGATGTATGCTCACTCGTATGAACCGTTTAGGCATGCTGTTTTTCAGGTAATCGGTTAAAAGTCCGCATATGCTTAGTTCAAGTTATCTTCCATTTACGCTGAGGTTTCTGAATTGCGTTTGTTGATGCAGGCTCCTTTCTGTCAACAGCCTCTTAGCTTCGATTATGCCCAGAGCCATCACTGATGGTGGAATTGATCGCGATTCTGTCATGCAGCTTACAAAACAAAAACCAACCTTAATGTTGTGTCTACATTGTTATTTTGCTTAAAAACTAGAAGGCTTAATTCTCAACAAGTGTCTGAAATTGAGTCCACTTTGTTGCTGCTCTTAGGAGAGCTAACTTTGTTTTTTGATTCTCTCAGATGCTTTTTGGGTCTGAAACCATTATTTTAATTTGTACTGAGTCTACTCACTATTCTCTCCTGCTGTCTACTGTTCTAGGAGTATTCAAGACTTATTTCATTATTTGATCATCTTATTCCATTGATATTTAGACACATCATAACGTGAAGAAAGAGTCACCAACAAGAACACGGGTGTGAGAAAGATAATAAAAATGATAACAAGAAGGATTAAAAGATGGAAAAATCTCATATGAGAAGTTTCTTTGTTTTTCTGTCAATCAGACGCATAGTTTGCTATGAAAGGTATCTACCACTACCAAAACGAATATAATGATGTATGATAGGCAAAAGCTAAGGCCCTGTTTGGTGATATTTTTATAATTATATAAACACCATAATTTCCTCTGTAATTTACATAATCTATCTCTACAAGTTGAAAAAAATTCAATAATTTCTCATAAAATTAATTTTTGATCAATTCTCGTAATATACTCTTACCGAATGCACCCAAATCCCAAAGGCATAGCTTGGTGATTGAAAGTCCGATATGATAGACATAATGAAAGGAAAAAACCAAGTCTCGATAAAAGAACGAAGTGTAAAAGTCAAAAACCAAGTCCCCAAGGGTAGGGGTTCGATTCCTGCAAGTAGCATGAAAGATGATCCCTTTATATATCATGTCTGAGACACATACTACAATTTACCTCCTCACTAGTCACTACACCCTATAATCTAAGAACGGGATAGTGAGAAACCTTAGTATTAGGTTTTAAACCAAAGATTCGCTAAACTTTTATATCTTCTACTAAAGACACCGCGATTTGCCTCTTCACTTCAACCTAAGAATGAGATAGTGACAAGTCTTAGGATTAGGATTCGAACCTTTATGACATATTTTGTTTGTTAATAATCCATAACCAGTTAGTCGAAGAAATTTCATAAATTTCAACTCAATAAACCCCAAAGAACGCAAAAAGGAAGATACTCGTCGAACGGCCCCTATTTCATTGAAACATTGTTAGATTAATTCATATTTCAAATATAAATACTATGATAATGAGTCACTCTAGAAGGTAGAAGAAGATTTTGGAAGAAGGCGGAAGATTCCGGAAAGTAGTGGAGCCTTCTAGAAGGATGCGAAATATTCCGGAAGGTGACGGAACCTTCCTTCCGGAACGATGCGGATCTACCCGGAAGATGCCGGAGACATCTAGAACTCGACGGAACTTTGTAGACTTGACTAGAAATCTAGGGAGAGTTCTAGACTTGTATAGGAATTAGTGAGAAGGCTCCGGAATGATCTAGGAGAATCGAGTTCCGGAACCTTCCCGTAGAGGAGGTGGAGATGACTATAAATAGGGGTGACCACCCCTCATTTGTGTAACTCTATCAAAGAAGAGAGTAATAAAGGCTTCTATAGAGAGCTTGTAAGTGAGGTTGTTGTACGAGTGTGAGTGCGCAATAAATTACCCGTTTATATATACTCGGAGTGAGTCGGGAAACATACGGATTTTCCCCAACAAACATATACCGCGATTTACCTTCTAGCCGAACATGGACAATCCCTAGGATCGTGTTTTGAAACTTTGAGCTTGTGGGCATTCTAAAAGATTCCCACACGTTAACACACATTGAAGGCACATCTTTCTGCACAACATTTGGGAGGCTCAATGCTTGAGCTTGAAGAGTAGTCAAAATCCATCACTTTTTAGCTTCTGCCTTTCTTCTGCATAAACCCTAAAAAGCCATAAAATACTCTCAAAAACCAAACCTGAAGCATCACCACACAATTCCCCAAAATAACCTTTCTGGGTACCTATATACATATCAGTCAATCAAACCTAACCCTAATAGCACACTTCACATTATGGGCAAATTATTTGTTTTCTCAACATCAGGGCCAGCTTGTGTTTACTTGTCATAAACCAAATTAAAAAAACTTAATTATCCCTTTAAGCATATTCTTAATTATAATAAAGCATCCATCTTGCAAGGTGGTTGGTGGGTGTTTCGTGCTTCTGTACTCTTGAGCTGTCAAGAGAACCCAGAAAGCTCCTTCGGATTAGATGAATGTTAATTGAATTTGATTATATTATTGGCTTAGATTCTCTTCCTTCTTTGATTAGATCTTAATCACCCTTTGTCAATTATGATTAAAGATTTTCTTTTGTTTGATTGATGACTGCCACCGTCTGTTTTCTCTGATTTTCTCATATTTTTCAGTTTTAACTATTGGGAAGACGTAGACCTTGTGTGTATTTTTATATGACTTTTGATAGCTACTTATGCATTATTTCTTAATTTTATATTATGAATCATGCGCATCATTTTGATTTATTTATATGTGTTATTCTTGATGATAATGACTTTCTTTATTTGTTTACTTGTAGGTTTTGTGATGTTTGATGTTACAGTCTCATGTTACAAATAGATTCCTATTTCTTTATTCATCGACTTTTTTACTTGTTCAATTTTGCATCGATATTTGCAACTTGGATGTCATCAAATCGAGATATATATATTTATTATATCGTCGTTCATAACACATAATACATAAATTTATAACTGTTCATTTAAGTAACAAAATATTATATATAAATAATTTATTCGATTAGTAGTAAAACCATACAACATATAAGTAACGGAATCTTAAATATAAGTAATGAAATTTTAAAGCTAGATAATAATTATCACATAAGTATCACAAAGAATAAATATTGAAATAGATGACAGAGGTCAAAACTACGTGAAAATCATACTGCTTGTATAAGAGATATCTCTACCTTGGATCCCAGACCGACTATGTAAAATGTAATATTTAAGATATATCAACGTCTAGATTTTACTATTAGGTATAATATATATTGTAATAACTTTTCTATATATTTGCAATATATTATTTAATTTACATTGAAATAGTTAGTTAGGACAAAAACTTACGAAGCTAGCACCATTCATACAAATAGTCTACTCTAAAAAAAAAGCCTAATAGTTGGGGAATAACGTGAAGTATAAGAAAAGTTATTGAAGTGACAAACTCTTAGTTAAGTCTAAGATTAATATGTGTCTATAAACATTAAAATGAGCAAACAATTGCAAGTTGGGTAAGGAAAATGACATTGTCACAACGTAATTTGTCTTTCAATAGTATAAGAAGATGGGGAAACATATCAAGATATTGGTGGGCCATTTTGCCTTATCTTCTTTCACTTTCAATGATGCTTCGAAATTTGCTCACCGGACATTAAGTTATAAGGTGATGGCATTTGTTTTGGATTTTGATGATGAATGAATGCTGCAGCAATCAAACAAAGTTGCTTGCAATTATGTGACTTAATATTGGTCTCATCATTGCATGCTTACAAGGTTGGGATGGGCAACATAATCTTTTGTTTTTTATTAGACAAAAGGGGTTCTTTTTTCTTCATAATTATCGGTCATTTAGTGTAATTGAGAATTCATTCGAGATTTAAGGGTTTAATTAGATTTCACTAACTTATCGGAATTGAAGTTGAAACTAATTAAGTGAAGTTGAAACTTATTGGATAGTTGATTGAACGAACTTATTTTTATGATAAACTTGATGGGTGTTTGAGAGAATGAAATTTATGAAATATACGTAAGTGCAAACTTACTATTGATGTATGGAAATCCCACATCGACAATGTAATACAACGTGAACCTAACATATAAGTCATAGGGCTGCTTCTCCTATTTCCATTTAATTGGTTTTAAGATGTAATCCTGTTGAATTTATGTGTTGAGCTTGTACATAACATACATGTGCGCTCACACTTGTGTCAAGTGTCAACTAGTCTTAGGTACTCCTCCAATTGTGCGCTCGTATTCACACGACCCATACTCTACCTAGTCCGTCAAAAATCGGACTTTGACACTTTTTCCAGTATTCTTTTTTTATTTATTTATTAGTTTTTTTATATGATTATATTTATAATATATATCGTTTAGAAACTTCACAAGCTTCATCAATGTAACTTATAACATAAAAAAATATTTAAACTTTCGTACACTTGGACTTCCAAAACCTTATTTCGTAACTTTATTTCTCTTATAAGTTTTGTAATATCCCTTAGCTTTCTAAACTTGTATAGTATGACTCTCAAACACACCCAATATGCTATGCCATGAGTTATGAGTGTTGTGCATACGAATGCACAGTTCTTGGAGCGTAAGGTACACGACGGTCACTTAAATTTCGACATGAGTTTATATGTGATGAAACCTGTAACCACGGTAGTTGCTATAACGTTTGCATACTTATCGATGGTTTTCATACCTATATAAATATTTAGTGACTTGAGTGTTCAACTTGAAGAACACGTCGAGAAGACCAAGTCTCTAATATTATTATTCAATCAAATTTATAACGACGATGGTCAAATCATCCGATTTATTACTTTTATAAAATATATTTATCACGATTCTACTTTCACTATCCAAGTTATTAATTAATCATATTACATATTAAGATAAAACCACTCAAATTCCAAAAAAAAAAAGATGTAAAGATTAGAAAAACAATGGATGTAGTACTTTAACTTAAGCAAGAATCTTCCAATATAAAAAATGATATCAATTGTTGTTGGTTGTGGGAAAGGAAGCAATTGATCAGCTTTAACAGATAAGCAACAGCAAAGGGTCAATGCTGAAGACAAGGCCACACCTTCTTCTCTATTTGTTGCCATCTTTGAAGGGGATCTAACCAAATAGAAAAAAGAAAGAAAAAAGAAATGAGCTTTACTCCCACAAAAAACCCAAATCTCAAAAATTCTCTTGTACCCTACTTTTGTATGGGAGTGGTGTAGGATATGCTTTCCCAATAAGTGGAGGTCCCCTCAACCCAACAAGCTAATAGGCCAATCTTTCATCTTTGAGTTGATACTCATGTGAAAATGAAACATTCTTTTCCAAATTACAATATCCAAAAAATAAAATTATTAGCCTTGTGGAGAATGAAAAATGAAACATTAACAAACTTGCACACATATGTATATAAGATCGGTTATCTACTTCTACTTTTTAATTTATTTTAGTACAATACATCACCAAACTTATGTGAAGAGTTAAGACCTTAACGTTCATGTATGCTCATCATTAAAAACTCAATGTTATGATACCCAAATTTTAGCAACGAATTTTGTTTTAAAGTATGGGTCTATTTTCGCAACAAAATGAAAGAGGATTTGATATGAAATGTATGACTTTTGAACTTGACAAGTTATATGTATTATTTGTCATTTTTTCTTATTAATACTAAAAAATAAAAATCATGACATTTCAATCAATTTTTATTACCCAAAACAGATTCGTGCTAATTTTGTACTTTATTTTGATTTTCTAAAAATCAGTGCTATTTAGCATAATTTTTCCTTTTTTAGGTAAGTTTTATTGATCATGATTCATGAGTCTCCTCTTTTCCTAGATGGGTCAAACTTGAAGGTGCAGTAATTACTCATAAGAAATGCAAGTTTTCTTGTGTACTTTCTGCAATGTAAGACCAAGCACTATCCTTTGTTGCTGAAAAACTATGCAAGACAATGTTGATCATGAAAACCCTAAAATCTTCTGACACAAAACGTATTTTAAGCTGTTCTTTTTCTGCAGAAATAGTGTGGGTCTAAATTAAGTATTTGCATTCATCTTACCTGCATCCCACGGGGTCTATAAACCCGCTTCGAAAATTGGTAAAAATCCGGAAATATATAGGTAGAACGACGTCAAATGAAAACAAAAATGATAAAAACCCGTAAATGTACATGTAAACGGTAATTGGTGATGGACAAGTCATATACGGGTGAATAGATTAGAACTTATCGCTCGGCGCAATGAGGATATCCCAAGATAAGTACTAGTATTATTTAATGAAATCAAGGAAGAGAAGTTTAAAGGGACAAGAAAGCATGGATTTTCACAATCCAAAACAAGAAGGCTAATTCATTGTTTGAATGTTTCAAGGTGTAAATACTCAAAGATCAAAGGGAGATCTAGCTAATTTAAAAAAAGAAGAAGAAGAAATCCAATAAAAATTTGTACTTGATTATGATGAAAAACTTATAGCAAGTACATGATCATTCATTACATTCACAAGATACTGTCCATTTGATGGAAACTGACATGAGATCTCATAAAGAACTTCCCAGAAAGAATTGAGACAGCAAGGCATTATAAGGGAATGTGCTTCTTCATCTTCTTCTTCTCTCTATCAATGCTTTTAGAGAATCAAGATGATAATATGCATTCAATGACATCACAAAGACATATATCTATTTGTTTTATGTGGCCATTTTCTCTCTAGATTGTACTAGACTAAGAAAAGCTAAAGGACTAGGATGTTATGTTACAAAGGCATTCACATAAGTTGACAACAAACATGTTAAAAGGCATAAAATGGTCACTTAAGTCTCTAAAGCAAGAATCTTTAGGCTCACCACAAGCATTATTGTTGATCAAGCACCTAAAGTCAGAATCTTTAGCTCAAAACATGATTGATCAATACCTCTAGATCTCGAATTGTCTCGACTCGTGTGTCGATCTTCGCATTCGAATGCTCCGAATCTCGATTCGAGAATACCCATCAGGCCTAAGAACTCAATAGCTATGAGTTATCACACAATCATCCTCAAGATACTAAATTACACAAACAAATTAGGACATTAAGGAGCTACTAAATGAGATGAAAGAAAGCAGAAACTAGCCAAGAGAGCCTTTGGAGGATCAAAGAACACCATTTGCAATTGCAAATTCAATCAATCATCAGCAGTTGGAAATAGGGTAAGAACTTTCCTTCCACTAGCAACCGTACCTAAATCAACATCCTCCACATAACCATGGCCGGAATTCTGAACCACCGTACCTCCGCCCAGTCTACCACCAACCACTTGTGTTTGTCTTGACAAAAATGGATGCTCAAATTGCCCACCACCACCACTAGTAGGTGAACCAAAATGACCCATTTGTCTATTATGAAGATGGTGATGAAACTGACCTCCGGCCACCATCGCCGCCACCTGTTGCTGGTGGTGGATCGCCGGAACATTCACATACCCCATAAAATGCTCTGAATTAGCCCTCCCACCACCACCACTAACGCCGCCTTGTGGATGCAAAAAATGAGCCGGAACAGGTGAGCTTGCAAACAAGTGATCAGTCGCCGCATCACCTGACCCACCACCGGAGACAGCTCCGGATCCACCTCCGGCACCGGAACCACCGTTAATCCCCTGCATACGCTTGAGATAAAGCCTGTACTTTTGAAGATGACTTGCAACATTCTCTCTAGTAAGCCCATCTACACTCATCAACTGCATTATAGTTTTCGGGACAGCGTTCTTGATTCCCAGGTGGGCCACTGCATCGACGAATCTCTTATGAAGCTGTGGGGTCCACACTAACCTAGGTCTCTTCAGGGTCCTCGCCGGCTCCTCTCCACCCCCGCCGCTCCCCCCACCGCCCATCTCAGCAGAAGAGGAGTCGAAGTCCCCGGAGTTCGGCAACTGAGAAGTAGGTGGAGGCGGTGCCGGAGTCGCCGGAACTTGGTTGCTCCGGTAGCTATAGTGGTGATGAAGATTTGGTGAGATAAAACTCCCGTGAGAATTTGGGGTTTGTATATCAAAAGCCAAGGCGAGATCACGGGTTATGAGGGTTTGTGAAATGGGTGTAAGTTCCTCCGGCGGTGGAAGCTCATCTTCCCATTTTGAAAACCAATTTGAATCTTCCTCTCTCATTTCTCTCACTTCTCTGTTTTTTCTGAAACCCAACTTCGAAAAATTGATCGATTTTCAGATCGGATTTGGACTGAATTTCGATGGGTATTGGACAAAGAATCCTGTGTAAGTAATAAAACTGAGATAAATGTGCAGAAGATATGAATAAGATGATAAAATTGTACACAGATGCTCTGTTTTTTTTCTGTTATGAGCAGGGAGAAAACAGAGGAAGAGGAAGATAAGGGAAGAGAGGAGAGGGGTTCGAGGTGGATCTCGTTCGCCTTCTTTTCAGCTTTTTAATATGGCTGAGGGTCTTCTTCTTCTACTGTTAAAGCTTATAAATTTATGTTATGAATTATGATGCTTTTTTAAAAAAATTTAATTCATGGGTTTATATTTTCCGGGATTTGGGGGTCTATGCATTGTTTGTTTCGCTTTTTCTTTTTTATTTAATTTTGGCTTGTGAGGAATAAGGGGTGTATCATGTGTGAGGAGTTCGTGGGCATGTCTTGCATTGTAAGATTTTTTTATTTTTTGAGATTTTATACTTCAGTTGTACATTGAAGAGGGGCGTGGACCACACGCCCCATCCATAACCTCACCTAATTATAGATGGGACATACAAACTTTTTCTGTATGTATAATTGTGAGATGAATGACTAGTTTAACGAAAAAAATACGATGATTAAACGTGAGAAAGAGAAATTTATAAAAATAATACATTAAAAAATAAAGTGTATATTATTAAAGACATTAAAAAAAAACCCCTCTTATTGTAGCATATGTAACAATTTTTTTATAAATGCAAAAAAATACTATTGTATTAACACTTTACATGCGTATCAAATATTAAATGTTAAAATATCTTATGTATTTATGTTTAATTCAAATTAGCTTATAAATTTATTAAATATTTTGTTGTCGTAAAATAACATTAATCAATAAACTATTATAGAAAGAAAATTTAGATATCCCACCAAAGTAGATACACGTGATAATTGAATTCATTTATCCCCCATTTGGTTCATTGGTTGTAACTCCGAAAATAGAATGAAAATGTATCAAGTTCATATGTGTACCTTGTTCATGAAATTTTTTTTGAACCATTGTTCGTTTTTCATGCAAAATACATTTCATTTGCCCCATTTTGTTTCCCTATAAATATCGAACTAATCAAACTATACCACAAGTATTTAAAACCACGAGGAATGATTCCAACAAATTTAATGCATAAGGGTATCCATATGGATTAGATTCGTTTTCATTCCGTTTATGTTTCGGAGTTAAAATTAAACAAACCCTTAATCTCTATCTACATGTAAAATAGGTTTTAGAGCAATAAAGACTCACATTCAATATAAATATATAATCATATTTATTTAGTAAAATTTGATCATAGATTTTAAAAATTATCTACATGTAAAATAAGTATGTTCCTTAATAAATGTTTTTATTTTATATTTTCATATTTATTTGGTTAAATTTTATGAAAAAATTTAGTGTAGGTTTTAAAAGTTATCTACATGTTAAATAAGTATGTTGCTTAATAAATACTCTTATTTTGATATTTTGATATTATTTGGTTAAATTAAAAATTTATGATAATATAATATTTATCGACATGTAAAATAGATGTTTTTTCTAATTTTTTATTATTTAATATTGTCATATTTATTTTATTAAAAATAAAAAGTTATGGTAAAATTAATAATTTAAAATCGTAAATTCTTATTTAAGTAAGTATGTTGCTTAATGAATACTCTTATTTTTCATACCTTTATATTATTTGGTTAAATTTTATGAGGGATTAAAAGTTAAGGCAAAATAATATTTATTTACAAGTAAAATAAAATAAAAAAATTCCCAACAAAAACTCTTATTTAATATTTTCATATTTATTTTTGTTAAAAATAATAATTATGGTAATTTATAATTTCATATTGTAAATTCCTATTTATCTCTTAAATATCCCGTAAAATATTATCAAATTTTCAATAAAAATTTATAGAAAAAATAAAGTAAAATTAATAATTTAATATGTAAAATCTTGATGCACATAAATAAGGATTTCATAGATGTTTTTAAAATTATTTATTTAAGTTTTGATATATATGAATATGATAGAAGAAAAATATGGTAATGCGTAATAGTTTAAAATTGAAATTGTTCTGAAATTAAACATTTCAACAAAAATTATAATAAAATAATAAAATAAAATAGTGATAAATTCTACCTATAAAATAGGATTTTAAAACACTAAATGATCTAAACCGTTAATGATTTTAACAAATAAAATATTTTATAAACTTGCTCATCTCAATTCTTAAATCTTGTAAGAAGTACAAATAAGTAAAACCAAAAGAAATAAATGTTAAAATTATGATCACCATCTTTATCTGATATGTTGTGAAAAAAAGTTGATAGAAATTTCAACAATCATAATTTTAATTTAATAAAATTTTACTGTTATGAAATTCATGAAGTAAAAATATTTTTCAAGCAATCGAATTAAAAAAGCTCACAACATCTCATTTTTAACTATTTTAGATACTTTATTTTTTAAAATTTTCTTAACATAAAAAAATTAAAAAGTCCTAACTGATAAATCGTTATTTATATTATTTTATTCACAATTATCTAATCAAATATCTATTTCTAAAAATATTTTCTTTGGTCCGTAACAAAAGTAATGAAAGTTTGTCTCTTTTTTACTGTACTTACCCTTCGAATCTTGAAAGTAACAAAACCTTAAAACCGGTGGCGCGTGGAGTCACGCGCCGCGTTGGGCAAAACAGAAAATGATGCTTAAAATGGGAATAAAAGGGATAGGGAAAATATGGAAAGAGTTTAGAGAGAGAAAGTTGGGTAACTTTAGTTAAGTTTGTGTTTAATGGGTGGGGAGAGAATCAATAAACTCATTATTTTTATAATATCCAACTGGGTTTGTGATTAACATAATTTTCAGAGAGAATAATCTTTATTATTATTTTTATTTTATTTTCTATTTGTTTGATTAGCACTAATATTATTTTTAATTATTTTTTCCCTATCTTTTCATGTAGAGTGTTTGACTGGGAAATTCTTACTTTGATTCTTTTTCAATTTGGAGCTGTCAAAGGAAGAATTAAAGAGGAATTGTAAACATACTTTTAGAGTTTTAGGTATATTAAAATATTAAATTGACACAATAAAGGTTGCAAATCTAAACATTAATGTTAGTCTGACTTTCTAGAATCTTTATAGGATAGCAATTTTTTTTAGTTTCTATATTAAGAAGATTTTTTTGAAAAAAAAAAACTTAAATTATCAATAAACCATCTTTTTATTTTTTTAAAGAAGAGAAAAAATTTAATATATTGTGCAGTACTAAACTTAACCACCAATAGCAATTTTTAAAAGAAAGTTTATGTTAGATACTAAAATTCTTTTTTACTTAAATTTTAATTATTGATATGTAAGACTATTAATTAAATTAATTTTCAAAAAACACCTATATAATAAGGATTTTAAAATATAATCACGAAATGTATTTTATATTTTTATAGTAAAGAGTATTATTATTATTATTTAAAAAAAGAAATATATCACAACAAGGTATTTTGAAAAATAATTGCAAAAATACTCACTTTTTATTGATTAGTTAAGAGTATGTCAAATAATCAGTATTTTCTAGTCAAAACATACACACACAAAAATACTCACTTTTTGTGTGTGTTTTGACTAGAAAATGTAAATAAAAAATAATAATAATTCAAAAAACAAATTTAAGAATCACTACAATTACTCTCTCTTAATAATGATCTAAACTTAGAACACACTTGAGTGTGATCAATATCCATATATAGCATATAATTACATCAATTATCCATATATCCAAACATATTCTTGTTCAAAAATATCTCTTTATTTTTAAAACATCTATTTCACAAAAGGGTAATATTTCATGAATAATTTTAATTTGCTAGTTTCACTTCTCACATTCAACCAAAAAAGCTAGGAAAAAAGAAGTGTGAGAAGAGATTTGCAAGAAAAATACAACCATAAGTGGAAGAAAGTAAGGCAGAGAGTTTGGTGTTATTTGTGCAAAGATTGATTCCAATGACATATTCATTGGCAAATATGGCAAAGACTTTGTGACACAATTTGGCCAATTTTTGCCAAATGCATGAAACCATAATTCCAAGAGCTCAACACAAGCAAACCACAGGTCATGTCATGGGTCTTTAAGTGGCTTTTCTTTTGTTTTCTTGTGTTTGTGTATTTACTGCCAAATTCACTATTTTAAGCTCTTGGAATACAAATAATAAACCTAATTGATATTCATATTTGTATATTACGAATATCGGAATATGAGTATTTCATATAAAATTAATATTCAATGTTTGTTGAGTTTACAAGATATGGATCTTATATCAAGAGTGTTATTTTGATACATCTCAAAATATTAGTATGCTAAAAATATCACTCATAAACATATCTCCATATTTAGACTAGAGCAAAGTTGGGTCCGTAAATGGACGTATATGGACATCAACTCTAAACCCGTTCCAACCGGAAACCCTAGTTCGGAGGCTAGATCGGCGGGTACATGTAAGAGTCGATGCCCATCCGATCCAAGGAGCCCAAAACAAAAGCCATCTTAAAAAATATATATTTATAATAATTAAAGAGGCAACCAAATAGTAAAATTCGAACACGAGAGATCAAGATAGTATTTAATAAACTATAAGTTTTCACAACCATTTATATGATTTTTTTCCTTTTAAAAATATAACTAAACAAATTCGAGACCGGAAGCCTGGCTTGAACCCAACTCAGTTGCATATGAACAAGGTTATGAGCTCAAATTCGGGATACGACATAAATTCTGTCCAAAAAAAGGCATCAAACAGATCCGATTTCGTGTTTGTCCGGATCTATTTATGTCTTATATAAAGTCCATAATTTTGATATCGTTTCCAAGCGAGCCTAACTAAAAAGGAATCTCCAATACATAATTCGAAGATTTTTATGTACCTTTTTATGGTATAGTTTGCAAGAGACTTTGTTTTCTTGTACACAAACACTTGTATGAGTAAAATACAAAAGTAAAAGTGCTCTACAAGCATTATTAGAAACATTGATCACTAAATGTGATTTGAAAAAACATTTTAGTTTATATGGTCAAAGGGCAATCAACCTTAGTTTGAAGATTGAACATATAGTTGTGGGTCCAAGATTGAATCATCATGCATATTTTACTTAAGATGGGTATCTTAACCCAATCAAAATGGCACAAAATTGGTAGCTTCAATGGCACGTTCATAGTAACTAAGACCGGTCCCTATCAAAATCACATTGCATTTGTGGGAGATTGGTAGTTGCTTTGGCACATCAACATAGGAAAAAAAAATCTCCATATTGGGTTTGTTCCTTAAATTGTACAACTGTATAATGCTATTTTTTAGTTACCCCAATTTCGATTCTATAACGTGTTTAAAGACGGATCGTCCCTTTCGTGGAAAATACGGATACATGTAGAACGTTTGATTTCATTGATTGAAGATTATGTCGCAAAGAAATGCACAATATCCGCTTGATTGTACACATGATAAAAGATACTTGTTTGTAACAACATATAAATGTGTAAATGGTCGCGTGTCTCGTTTACTTCAATATAAATATTCATTTTTAACATGATCATGGATTTCACGATGTTTGATAGGTGTGACGACTGACGATCTACAATACAAATATTGGTTTTTGGTTGGGATTCTACTCGACTTATGGGTAGACTACTAGACTTATGTACTCCGATTTCATAGTGAAATAATTCTTGTTTTAGAGACTGTCACTATTTCTTTATATAATTATTTGATTATTAAAAAAATAATTTAAGATGAAAATCAAATTACAAGTTTTTTAAATCTTTTTATAAAAAAATGATTCAACATAAAAATCGAATTACATTTTTATACTTCTTTCATCTATTAAAATTTTAATTTAATATGAAAATTGAACTACTAAACATTCATAAATTTTGATTATCCATTTTAAAATAAAGTATGAAATCCTTGATAAGAATTTATTTTAATAAGATAATAATTAGAAATTACATACGTAAACTTCAAATCATTTTTCGTCTAAAAACGCGGATGGGTTACAAGAGCCATCCAAAACGGTCCGGACTGTTAACAAACCGTTTTTAAGTGAACCCAACCGGTATGAATCATATAAACAGCCCTAACATCTTACAACAAGTCTAATGTGAAATTGTCAAGGAAGCTATGATACTATAGTCAATACTACAATAACATTGTCTCCCTTTAATGCTTATTGCTTCTCACTTAGCTTTCTATATATGTGCAAATCTACACCAACCTGTCCTTTCACTCTTTTTTCTAAATCAAGATCCACCATCATGTAGCTCCATGATTTCTCAACTTCAAATAAATCTAACAAAAAGATCACATTTTTTTCATAACTTCCTACCAAACAATTAGATAATCAAAGATTAAACCTATTTACTACTATGTTCATCTTTTTTCTTGTGGTTGGTAAGAAGCCGGGTTAGATCAATATCCGATAGGAAACACAATTGTGCCATGAGAATAATGTTGTTACAAATCAAATCTTGATGTATAATGTAACTACAGTATTTGCATTTATTGGGAGGGGCCAGTATAACACGAAATGCGCGTGACAAAGGATATAAGAACAATTCGAGATCAACCTCAATGGACAAAATACAACAAGGTCCACACGAGCACGAGCTCAAACCCAGAAAAATCCTATACTATATGACATGGACAATCTCTGTTTGCAATTTCATTTGAGAGGTCCTACTTGACACTGATATAACACAAAGAAGTTCCTTTCATGTTCATAATGGAGACAGATAAAAAAGACCACTCATTTTTGTACAGGGAGATATCTATCTTTGATCTTATCATCCAGTAGTTTTGATATCCAGGATAATGTTGGATCTGTCATTGAGATTCGGCTTGTTTACGTATTAGGTACTTTTCGGTTACGTATCAACCACATCTGGTAACAGGCATAGTTCATGTGATTCAACCAAAAACAAGGAAATTGATCTGTACAAATATTTAACAATATCAATATCATCAATTTGCAGAAAAGAATATAAAATATGAAAGTTTTTTCAACAATCACTGCTATCACTTTATCTGGGTCAAAGAATCTGATCAGTGTTGGAATTAATACCTTATTAAGCACTAAGAGTGAAGAATACTGCAGCAGGGTTAAAAGAAGTTCTAGAAGCCTGTTGCCTTTTAATTGTGTTTTTTGTTAGTTAAACAAGCACAATCATATCAGTAACCATAGCTTGAACTGTCAAGCAAGAAAGAATCAAAGAAAAAGGGAGCAGGTGAACAAAGTAGGTTTGGTTGCCTTTTCATGTGTTTAAAAGGACATATATGTACAAAAGAAATGTCATCTTCAAGCATGTTCAAATTCAGCAATAAATGAAAGCTTTTCAAGAGTTTGATATGCTCAAATCATTAGGATGGCTGTCTGAATAATGACAAATTCATACAATAAACTTCAATTTGCATTATAAGTCTTTTCCTAGTCAAATTTTGTGTCTTTATTTGACATTGAACATCAAAGGGCTTTCATTTTCATTACCTAAAATCAATCAACAGACACATTGATATGCTAAAAACCAGTAGAAAATGCCGCGGTCTTGATATACTTTGCTGTCTTCAGAAACTACATAGATGATGATCTTTAGGATGAAAGAGACAAGATAGTTTTTGCTGGTACACTAAATGCTACAGCATAGCGTTCTGATTGTGTGTACCTCCTAAACACCACCTGGAGTTTGTTCTCAGCTGCACTCGAGTGTAGAGTCACAAGCACCTTGGCACAATCTCTGAAATCATTACCAATTCTTAGCATTTTTTAATCTAAAAGAACGATTAACACATTTTTTTAATGCAGAATGTTTTCTTACATAAGCTGTGATTCTGTGAACTGTGTGTGCAGCTTCAAAGTCTCAGTCCAAGTCGGGCTTTTGTAGAGAGTGCGTCGAGCAACGTAGACTGCAGATGCAGCCACCATTGAAGGGCTATATACCAAGGTGGTATAACTCATCAGGGCGAGTTCTGCTAAGAAGTAAACCATATTCTCCAACTGCATTGTAGACAAAATTAAATCAACAAAACTTCAAATCATTGGAATTCGTAAGTTTCCGGAAAGTCAGTATACTCACTTCATCGTCGGGGATGGAAGCTTTGATGAATCGGGAAAGGAACATATAGGGTGTAGGGACAGTTATGTTCCATTCAAGCTTGCCCAAAATGGTTTTCTCCATTTTCAGGATCTGCTCATTGTTGTATGCTCTATCAGCTATAGAAACAAAGTCATTGACATGTGGAGCCCAAATCTCTTCATATTTGCAGGCAATGAGCATTGCACCAAGACCCACTAATTGCAATTCTCTCCTTGGTACTGTTTTTAAGGACATGAATCTATCAATCAAGTTGACTGTGAGATAGAGAGTTTCTGGCATGAGTTCAAATCTGTTGTGGACCTCAATTAGCCAATCTATCAGAATTGCCCTCATCTTTTCATTCAGCTCTGGTTGTGAGTCCATGTAATCATGTGACTTGTACTCATTCTAAGAAAAGAAAGATAGAATTATATATATATATAACTCATCAATATATCATGAAATTTTTATGTGAAAATTTGTACCTCAGATTCCTTGTAGAATTTGTAGATATCCTCAACATACTCGACCACAGCCAATTCATTGTTAATATCAGCAACATCGATGTTGACAATCGGGTCCTTGGGCTTTTTAGCAGCAACCACTCCACAAGCAGTCTACAATGCAAATACATGATCACGATAAAACTCAACAATGTAACAACAAACCGATGCAAAACAGATGCATGAAATGATTATAATTGTGACCTGGCTACGAGCAGTGAGGATTGAAGTTGTACTTGACACTTTCTTCTTCCTTGCAGAACCCGCACAAGCTTTCTTCTGCTTCAATTTCTTCTCTTCAGTGTCAGGGCTACTCACAATCACTTCCTTTGGCTTTGGCTTGCTTGGGTTTGCTTTCTCTTTTGTTTGTGGAACAGCCTTCTTAGTGACTAATTGAGCCCCTTTGATAACAGGACCACCTTTCTGTACAACATCAATGATATACCCAGAAACAAAAAAAGATTTAAAACCCCACAACCAATCAAGTATATGAAAATCTGTTCAAACATTTTGAGATTTTCAACCTTCTTGTTATCAGCTCCGACTTCTGCCTGTGCCTTGGCTAGCAATTGTGCACCAAAACTCCTGCTGACAGAAGAATAGTAATTACTAATTAGATTAGGGTTTAATACAAAAGTACATCATAGTGTCAATAATGGTGAGATTCAAACCTTGTTACAGGCCTATTAATCTGGATTTGTGCCTTCCCTTCTGGTGCTCTGCCGGCAACAAGATTTCCAATGTCATTTAGGGCTTTCCTGTTCCTCCCCTCCCCAGCAAAATTCTTCTGTTTTCCACCGCCACCACCTACCTCTTCCGCTATTCAAGATGAAACACAACAATTTAAGATCTCGCGAAACCGAGTAATCATCGAACTTTATATAACAAATCAAAACAATCGTAACAAGTACCCAACTGAACTACTTTAACCTAATCATCCAAATCAGAAAGAACTATCACAAATTTATGGTAAAAGACTTAAGAGTTTCATCGATTCTCAATGCATACGCTGAATTAATTCGATACTTCCAATCAATTTCTAAATCGGATGAGAAAACGAAGCGAGAATAGAAACGATGCTAAGAGGGATAAGAAAGAAACCTCTTGGTTGCTGTGGAACAATTGCTCTTGTCGCCATTCTTCTTTAATTCTGATTTCTCTTCAAATCTTGTAGGGTAATACGAGACACTTCCGATTCTCACCTGACGGGTCTTGGCAATGGAGAAAAACACCCTTTTGCGAAGAAGACAGCGGCTTTTTGTAATGAGAGGGATGTCTAACGGTCGACTTTTTATTGCCTTTTTTTGAAAATTATTACCGTTGGATGAACCTTAACAACAACTTTTACAGGACAGTGTATCAATGAACTTGGGTTAGTGGGTAGAGCGTGTATAGCCTTGCTGTAATAGGAGCCTTAGGAATCTATTCACAACTTACTAATCATTCCTTATAAAACTATTTTAATTAATAAATTATAATCTATTTAAAAAGGCAATTAAAGCCCTTTGATTATTATAGTAAAATTATATTTATGGGATTATTGCAATAAAAAACATTAAAGAATGCAATTAAAAAACACTACACACAACTCATATAAAAATTGGATTACACGATCACAAGATACACCAAATCAGCAAACCAAAAACATATGCCTAGGAACATTGACAAGATACAATGAAGATCACAAACAACATCTACAAGAACAACATTAAGAAACTTGTCATGTCTCGGTTATGATTCGAGCTAGGCCTTATCATCTGGTCCGGATTGAAGGCTTACATTGCAATCAAGAGCATATTTTCTTGCAAGTATAATAGACGCGTTCCTCTCCTTTTCGGAATCAAATGTTAGAACGAATGAGAGACCCTTTCGAGTTTGCCAGAAGAGTGACTTTGAAGCAGTGTTGCTTCCTCCTCTCACACCACATAGCTTGGAGGATACGAAAACAAGCATAAAGTTTAATTGATCATTTTGGTATTATGTTATGTAGCTAAGTAAAGTTAAGAACAAACTCGAACCTGCATTGATGTAGAGTATGACTCTCTAGATTTCGACATCCATCCTCTACTAAGTTTCATCCTTGTCTTTCCTATGTGAAGTACATGTACTGAACGCGACGAATGGTCTTGTCCATTCATTTGAGAGATCACCACCTATAGAACACCATTTAGGTTTAGACTCGAGAATATGAACTTAAAAAGAAGTATCATATATATTTGATCATACATTGAAGTCGAAGTTGTTCTTGCGTAAAAGAGATTGAACATAGCTTGACAAGCCTGCAGCTGTTTTACCAAATCATCAGCAAAGGAATGATAATTTGTCGAAAAAGACATGAACATGAATTAGAGGGAAAACCAAGTTGTATAGGTGTTGATGTCGAGACTGAGATTCTTTGGCTACTTGACACAATGTCAGCTTGCAAAAACTTTCCGACATCCATGGGTTCAGGGGCGTACATAGACTTATTAGCACCTAAGTGAACAACAAAACATATTATGAACTAACCAACATTTGTATCATCAATGTAGTTTAAAAAGGATGAATAATGGTTAGTTTACCATGTATTACTTCCTTATGGTTACCATCTTCTGATATGCAACACCATTGGATTGAGCAGGTTGAGATGTCGGGTGCATCACTAGTACGAGGCTGAATGCGTAGACGTGACCCAAGTGTTGAATCACCTTCAAGTCTATAGACACACTGTCTGTTTTCCTCTGCTCTCTTGGTAGTTACCAGCTGCATTAAGGAAAATGTTGTCAAGTGAAGATTTCGTGTAAAGTATGATATCATAGAAAACAGAAACATACCTCTTTTTGAAGCTTAACCGAGAATATAGCCTTCTCTCGGATTCTCATTCTAAGTTCTCGAAGCTCATGTTCCATTTCCAACACCTGATAAGCAAGACAATACTCAAACCAAATCATGGAGTAGAAAACAGTAAGTCTGAGATAAACTATTGTTTTTCTTCTTTGACACACCTTGCTCGGCTGGTGCATCAATCTGATGCGTCTCGCTTCTTGAATCTCTTCCAGCAGCTCCTTGACATCCTAAGGCCAGGCAAAACCATTTTAGTTAACACATTCACAACCTGACAGCACCAAAAAAAAGAAAAAACAGTTCTAAAGCATTGTACAAACCTGCTGGTTACCGGAAATTTGTGATAACTTCTGTTCTTGCTCGAGAGCCTCTCCAAATCTGAGCACTACTGCTCTAGCACTTTCAATCTCAGCACAAGCAAAAGACCTTTCTTGGCTTACTAGTCTCTTAGCATCTTCAGATGCCTGAAAATATAATCAGAATTGAATAAAGTTATATTTCAAGAGAGGAAATTTAACCACCAGAATTACCTGCTTCAGAAAGTTGGCTAGCTTTTTCACTTCAAATCTCTCTTGAATCAATTCCCCTTCTTTCTGAGTTAGCTTCACTGCTAAAGTCTCCACCTACAATAACCGAAGAAAACCGAAAGTCAGTAAGACAGTTGGCTTCATCATATGCCTAAAGGACTAACAGTAACAGATGAATCCCACAAAAATCAGGCTTACCAATGAAATAGCTCTCTCTACATCCTCCTTGTTACGGCCAACCAATCGGCCCCTCAAAGATTCCAGTGCATCTCTGAGCTTTTTCAAGAGAACATGTCCTTCTAAAGAAGCTACATCCCGGATTTTTGTCTAAACTCATCCAAAACATAAAAATCCGCATAAGAAACTCGTGTCTAGTAAACCAATTAAGTTTGTAAAATCATCAATATCAAATATTATATACCTGTTCGGATAACTTAGCAGCAGCAGACAGATTTTTATCGAATTTACTAGCAAGGTCTCGAACAGAAAGACGATTATGCTGCTGGGTTAGTTGAGCAACCTCCTTTGTAACAACATCCTTTAAGGATGGAGCATTTGGATCCATTCTAGGCTCTTCAACTATCTGATTATCGGGCCCGAGTTTGTATTTTGGAAAATGATTACAAGGAAAACTCACATCTGCTGATACACAAAGAATTGCTTCTTGCTGTACATCATCTTCAATTTCAGGACTCACCTTTGTCATTATTAATTTAGGGTTCTGAACAATCAACATAAGCAAAATTTTAAGTTTAAGTCAACTTCCATGAATAAAAACAACGTAAACAGACAAATCATGACAGTTTAAACATCAACTCACCTTTACAATCTGCAAGATGACATTTTTAAGGAAATTTCTTACTAAACTATGTCAATTCTATAATCAAGAAACTAAAAACCTCAATTATGGAAAACAATTTCCTCATTTTCTCATGAACCAAACATAATTAGGTTAAACCCAGTTTCTTTTGCTAACTTAACCATACTCAAACAGCATAGAAATTTTAAGCTACCCAGAAGCGGAAATGATCAAATCACTGGAGCTCAAATCGAAAATTCGAAAAACAGAAAGATAACCCAGATGAGGAAAGTAGATAAAAGAGCAACTTACATGTATACTACCACGAATATGGCAATCAAAGACAGAAATCTGAACAAAGATGAATATGAACAGGAAGAAGAAGATTCATTCACCAACATTCACATGATGAAGAACAACAAAGACAAACGAATTGAAGAAGAAAGAGGCAATTACATATAGAAGATCAATGGCGCTATTTTAAAGCAAGTAGTTGAAAACAATATGGTTTCTTTCGGTCTTGGCCTTTATACAGTTAAAGTGCAAGTCTGGCCTCTAAACACTCAGTGGGTCCCAAAACTATCAATAACGACTAATCTTAGTTTTTATTTATTTATTTTTTACTCAATGTAATTACCCTTCAAAAAAATGTAATTAAATACAATTATGCAGTATAAACCTTTATATTATCTTTCTGTGGGCCAAATAACCTAAAGACTTTTTAATTGATGATAATATTAGTTTATACAATAGTGAGTATAGTGTTGTTTATCCTTTTGTTATTTTTGGAATCTTTTTAAGGTTGCCTAAAGTTTTTTAATAGATTATATATATGTCATATTTTTTTTATCAAATTTGGTGTGACATTTTGTGGATAGAGGATGTGAATGGAAAAGGAAGATAGGACTCGTGACTACTAATCCATGTGACTTTACTTTCTCTTAGTCAATTTTGATGAATTTCAATTTTTGTGTATGTCATATTCTTGTGTCTCCTAACTTGTTTAAAAAATAAATACATATTTGTTGTATACTAATTTGTTTTTGAGAAAGGTAATCGGACAACTGAACAAGTCCAGTAGCTCTAGAGAATTTGATAAGTTGATGAACGTGTGTCTATGGACGCATCCTATTAATCTGTGGAGGATTATAGTTTTTACATCGATAATATTATAATAACAAGTCTAGTATATAAGGTTGATGAACTACTTCTCCTATTGTCGATTGATTTTAGTAACTGACTAACAGAGTATCATTTGTAATTAGGTATGGGCCCGGTTTGGTTCAAACCGCCGAACCGGCGGTTTTCAAACCAGCCCAAACCAAACCGACGGTTTAGGTTTGGCCGGTTTAAGTTTCCGCCGGTTCAAGGTTTAGGTTTCGGTTTGGCTTTTCCGAAAACCTAAACCTGCGGTTTGGGCCCAACAGCTATATTTTTTTTAAAAAAAAAAACAAAAACCCAACGGCTCTTTTAAAAGAGCCGTTGGATTATTAAGCCTCAACGGCTCAAAAATGAGCCGTTGGGGCTTTTACTTAAAAAATAAATAAATAAATAAATAAAATAAATAAATAAATTCCCCTCCCACATTTAATCCTAATTTCCTATAAATACCCATACTCTCTTCCTCCACAAATCACACCATCTACAACTCATCTTCTCTACTCTCCTAATCTCTTATTCTCGAATTCTCGATTCCTCGTATTCTCGATATCTCGATTTCTCGTAATGGCAAACCCAAGTGAACAAATTCCCTCTTCCCAATACTTTCCTAGCACCCAAGAGAGCGAAACACAAATGCCCGACAATCCCGATGTTACCGAAGTTCCACGAAGAAGTCTCCCCTCTCCGAAAATGCTTACATCCGAAATATTTACGAAGCATTACACTAGGGGGAGCCGGTGAACGAGTATTGTCAAGTGGCATGCAACTATTGCCCGAAGGTGTACAAGTGGAAGGTGAAGGGCGGCTACGGGACATTGCAAACTCACATGGCAAACGTCCATCCGGAGAAGCTCGGGATTTCACGGGGACAAACACAATTGTCCCACGGGTTTGCATCTTCTACCTCTCATTCTCCTTTATTTACATATAATCATAGTGAAGAAAGTTTAGGATTACCCGATGTTATTTGTTCACATTCATTACCGTTTTCTTATTCCGAATATGAAGAAGTTAGGGAATATAACACTAGATATCTTCAACCTTTCTTTTAAACCAACTTCTCGGAAAACCGTTTCAAAATTAGTTACTAAATCTTACTTAAAAAAGAAAGAAATTTTTTTTATCGAATTTGGCTAGTTTTGAACATCAAGTTTCAATTTGTAGTGATATTTGGAGTATACAATCACAACAACATTTTTACATGGGCATTACTTTACACTTTATTGATAACGCTATGTTTTTGCATAAATATGTTATTGGTTTTCGGCATTTTAATCAAAGACATAATGCACTAGGCATTGCAAGCATGATTAAAACGGTTTTACAAGAATATAATTTACAACATCGAATTTTTTCATATTCTTTTGATAATGCATCCGCAAATACCGCCGCCGTAAACCATTTGGTTGAAGATGCGGGACAATATATAAAAACTCCTTATACTCATCAAAGATGTGCATGTCATATTTTAAACTTATGTGTTCAATGATGGACTTAAGGTTTTAGGAGATATGTTATCCCCAATCAAACTTGTTATTGATCTTATTTGGCATGATTCCGATTTAAGAAGAAAATGGAGAAATTTATGTTTAAACAAAAATGTTCATCCTATTGCTTTTTCAAAAGATGTTGGAACTCGACTTACAAACTACTTTCCGAAGCCGTACGTTATAAAATTTTGTTACAAGAATTTGCTTCAATTCATGTTCCTTGGTCAATTTTAGATGATGAAAATGTTTGGGAAACTTGTGCCCATATTTGTAATGTTTTAAAAACTTTTAATGATGCAACTAATACCATGAGTTGTGTTTACACTCCAACATCTCATAGATTTTTAGAAATTGCCGTTAACGTTGCCGAAACTTTTGTAAAATGTTTCGACATACCTTGCCTCATGAATTGCATGTTTGATATGAAAGAAAAATGGCTTAAATATTATCAAGACATTCCCATGATTTATCTTGTAACCGCCGTTTTTGATCCTAGGCTTAAACTAGATGGTCTTTCCGATTTATTGACTATTTAGTATGATTGTTTGTGTGTAAACTATACACAAGAAAACATTAATGTTCCTAACATTGTGCAAGAAGTTAATACCGAAATTTTAAAATTACTTAGTACATTTCAATCTAGTGCTAGCTCTTCTTCTACCGCACCTAGTCCATCTCCCTCTTCTACTAGTTCATCTTCTTCTCTTTCACTTGCACAACAAGTTTTTGCTAGAAGAACAAAAACACCTAGACATTCATCTTCAAATGCGGAATATCAAGATTATCTTAACACTTGTTTTAGTTTTGATGATAATGTTGAATTTTATATTTTGGATTGGTGGAAGAGATTAGCTCCCAAATATCCAACCTTAGTTAAAATTGTACAACAAATCATGGCCGTGCCCGCATCAACGGTTGCGGTGGAGCAAACATTTAGCCGAGGCGGAACATTCTCGGTCACAACCGAACTCAATTGAAGCCCGAGAAGTTGGAGATGCAAGTTTGTATTCAAGATTGGATAAGGGCGGCTAAGCGGAAACAAAGGAATGCACCGGTGTACGACTCCAAATCGGATTCCAACTCCGAAGACGCCGGCACTACTTCCGAGTCCGATATCGAAAGGTAAGCGGGATTAAAAAAAACTCGGAAGTCCGAAAAAAGGTAAGTCAAGGTAAGATAACTACGTGGGCTTTGATTCCTCTTAATCCCGAGAGGATACGTAGGCAACCGGAAAACCGGTTCAAGCCCTTTAATTTTTCCGAGTTTTTTTTTTCAATTGGTATAAATTTTAATTACTAGTGTTTATATACTATTTTTTTTTATGTAATATATTTTTTTTTTTTTACATAATACTTTCTCTTTAATTTTTTATTTATTTATTTATTTATTTATTTTTTTATAAACCGTGCTAAACCGGCAAACCGGCGTTTTAGGTTAAACCTAAACCGCCGGTTTTGGGCTTCCCGGTTTCGGTTTAGGTTTGGCCTTGGGCCAAACCTAAACCGCCGGTTTGCAAACCTATCCAACATTTTACTAGATGTTTAGCACTAAAAAAACATGTTTTAATACAAGCTTTTTTTAAACTAATGAATAAAGAATTGGGTTAAATGGGAGAGTAGACCCCTTTTGTATAAATGAGCACTAAGACCCTCCACAACGGAGGGCCGTGGGGCTACAAACCCCCAACCATGTCATCAAATTTGATGACATGGAGGAGAGTGGGGGTTGTAGCCCCGGGGTTCGACGTCAAAATTGGCGTCGAACCCAAACTCAATTTTTTTTTCTTTTCTAAAAAAGTAAAACGACGTCGTTTTGGTGCTTTGACCTGCAACTGGCGCGCCACTGGCCGAAATCCGGCCAGTGACAGCTCGCCATGTGGCAGGGGTTTTAATTAAATTTAAAACCCCCTTTTCCCATATAAATATTATTTTTTTTTAAAAAAAATTGTTTTTGAATAGGACTTAATTTTATCTATCCAATGACACCCACTTTGCATATATTTCGATAAAAAAAAAAAATTTCACCTCTTGTAACGTATATAAGACTTTACGTATTGAATATTTAGCGTTTTTAAATCTATGTTAGATAAGGAGTTACTTTTATCATTATGATATGATATTTATTTATATATACATTTTTTTATATTAAAATTTTAAAAAAATACAAGTTAAAATAGATCTTAGACATAAAATGAGACATTATCTTACAAATAAAAATCCAATTTAAACAAAAAAATCAACTTCAAGTGATACATTAACAACATTAAATAGATCATAGACTTACAATGAGAAATCAACTTCAACATACACGTAACTTATAACATAAGATTGAAATGAAATACAAACGAGCATGAAATGATAACTCAGTCACGGGTCCACTATACACAATAAATGACATTTGACATTGCATTTAAATTTTAAATATAAGAAACACAATAATCGAGCACGAAATGACAACTCAGTCACGGGTCCACTATACACAATAAATGACATCTGACATTGCATTTAAATTTCGAATCTAAGAAACACAATAATCGAGCATGATTTGACAACTCAGTCACGGATTCAATGTATTTAAATTTCAGATCTGAATTTGAATTTCCCTCTCAAATTAATCTTGAAATTCACCCAAAATTTTCTATAAAACCTAGAGTGAGCTTCACATATCTACCACACATTTCCACTTCCATTCCTCTAACTTCACAATGTATAAAAGACCTTTCAATTACAGTTCTCCTTCTTCATCCAACTCTTCTAGTTGTTCTTCAACAGACCTTGTCCCTACACCTCATTCTCCTCCACAATCGGAAACCGATATGAACATCAATAGACTAATCAATGAAAAAATTGCTGAGCTTCGGATGAAATTGGTCCAAGAAAATGCTGGAAGTTCACGGCAACGTCGAAGCCGGACATACATAGAGAAAGATCGTGAAGGTGGGCATGCTCGATTGTTCGAAGATTATTTCTCTTCGACGCCGACCTACAATGATAGGATGTTTCGCCGAAGATTCCGAATGAGGCGACACATATTTATTCGTGTTGTCAATGCTTTGTCCCAATCTTTTCCATTCTTTCGCCAACTTCCGGATGCCACTGGTAGGCTAGGCCTAAGCCCGCTGCAAAAATGCACCGCAACCATACGTATGCTAGCGTATGGAGTGAGTGCCGATGTCGTTGATGACTATGTTCGCATTGGGGCGTCCACGGCAAGATCTTGTTTATCACACTTTGTTGATGGAGTTATCAATTTATTCGGGGAGGAGTACTTACGTAGGCCAAATGCCACAGACATGCAACGCCTATTATACGTAGGAGAGCAACGAGGTTGGCCTGGAATGATCGGTAGCATAGATTGCATGCATTGGAAATGGAAAAACTGCCCGACTGCTTGGCAAGGTCAATATGTCAGGGGTGATAAAAAGTCAACCGTTGTCATAGAAGTTGTTGCATCTTACGATTTATGGATATGACATGCATTTTTTGGAACTCTAGGTACGTGTAATGATATTAACGTTCTCGACCGTTCTCCTGTGTTTGATGATGTTTTGCATGGTCGAGCACCCACGGCAGATTTTGTAGTAAATGGTAATCATTACAACAAGACGTATTACCTCGCCGATGGCATTTATCCCGCATGGGCTACCTTTGTCCCGTCAATTCGACACCCATTTGGTGCGAAAGATACATTGTTTTCCCAACGACAAGAGTCATGCCGTAAAGACGTGGAGCGAGCTTTCGGTGTCTTGCAAGCTCGTTTTGCAATTATATGTCATCCTGCGCTTGCTTGGGACATTAATTTGATCGGAAAAATAATGAGGACATGCATCATCTTGCACAATATGATCATTGAAGATGAACGTGATACCTATGAACTATACTATGATCCATCCCAATTCGATCAAGTTGTTGTTAATGAGCCAATCGCCTCGGATCTTCCATTTGAAATGGCCCAGTTTATACAAAATAGGAGTGCACTCCACGACACGAGTATTCATCGCAAACTGAAAGCGGACTTAGTTGAGCATATATGACAAAAATTTGGAAACTCCGGTGGTAATCAATAAACATTTGTAGTTGCATTATTATTGAGTAGTTTATTATTTAAATTATGTTTTTTCCGTTATCGTTGTTTATTTATATATTGTTGTTGTTTGATGTTTTTTAGCATGTAATTTTTGTTATGTTATCTGCTATTTAAATTGTTTTTCTTTTTATCAAGTTGTTTGTCATGTTTATTTTTAATTATATTAATTTTAAAAAATATTTATATTTTAATTTTTATGTCTAATATTTATTTATAATAGTATTAGTAATATTTTGTAATAATAAAATGATTTATAAATATACAATTCATTAATTATTAAAAATAAATAGAAAAGAAAAAAAGTTAAAATTAGTAGCCCCGGGACTCTCTGTTGTAGGTGAAAATAAGTAAAAGTTAAGATGAGACTACTAAGGTGACGTGACAGGAATCTTACTAACGTGGCAGGAAAAAATTAGTAGCCCCGAGGCTACCTGTTGCACATGGTCTAAGTAGGCTCTTTTTCATATCAATGGACTAATTATGCCTCATTTACTTATCTTTAAAGATTAAATGAAAGGGCAAATTAGGAATATGAAATTACTTAAGCCCAAGTCCAATTGGTTTAATGAAAGTCCAATTGTTTTAATGAAGGCCCAAGTCCAATTGGTTTAATGAAGGCTCAAGTATTTTAATAAAAGCCCAAACCTAATTGGCTTAATGAAAGTCCAATTGTTTTAATGAAAGTCCAAATGTTTTAATAAAGTCCAAATATTTTAATAAAACCCGAGCCAATACACAAGCCTACGCTCAGGTCCAATACACAAGCCTACGCTCAGGTCCAATACACAAGCCTACGTCAGGGCCCAATACACAAGCCGACGTCGGGGCCCAATACACAAGCCTCCGCCGGGGCCCAATACACAAGGCTACGTCAAGGCCCAATACACAAGCCTATACTCGGGCCCAATACACAAGCATACGTTCGGGCCCAATGCACAAGCATACGTCCGGGCCCAATACACAAGCATACGTCCGGGTCCAATACACAAGCATACGTCCGGGGCCAATACACAAGCATACATCCGGCCCCAATACACAAGCATACGTCCGGGCCCAATACCTATTGGACTAGTTGAACTTTTATATTTCATTATTGTTTTTTGTAATGTTATACTTAAAACCGAAGATTAATACACAATATTGATACACAATTTCAAATACACACTTCCTTCATTTACAAAAATATGTCGTTTACACAAGGTCAGTTACACAAGTCTAAGCTTCAAATACACACTTCCTTCGTTTACAAAAGTCCGTCGTTTACACAAGGTCAAAGTTACACAAGCCTAAGCTCAATCGAGTTACACAAGCCCATTTGAGTTACACAAGTTCAAGCGCAATCGAGATACACAAGTTCAAGCTCGTCATTTACACAAGGTCAAAATTAACAAAATCAAGCAAACCCAAATACTGAATTTGACATATTGTTTCATCAAAATCAACTTCCACGTCCAATTTGGTACCACAAAACCCCTGAAACAATCCAATTACTGTTGAAGTTCAAATAAACCCAGATGCCTACATAAAAAAGGAGCTTCTACTTGATGAACGCACAAGTTGCAATATAGCATTACACATCCAGTCACTAATTCAAACAAAATTAAAACCAATTTTACATAGACTTCCTAACCCTTTATTGAAAAGCAGTTACCGAATTTCAATGGGCTTTTCCAATTCTGCACAAAGAGATGTGAAGCTTACACAAAACCTTATCCAATCATCCATCAAATTCTAACCAAACAACCCACAACAGAAGGCACGAAATCATAAGCCTAATAGATTTAATTGGGGGAAATCACACATTCACTTCCCAAATCGCATGATTTTCAATAGAATTAACCATTCAAATAACAAGAATTGCAAGCAATAAGCACTAGTGACCACCAAAGAACCATCCAACTAGCATAATTACTTGCAAGAGAGTGGTGTTCAAAAGCCATTTGAAACAGTCCCAAGTTGAGCATCAAATTCGTCGGAAAGTGTATTTGAACTGAATAAATAATCGTTGTCAAGAACAGTAAACTTGTATTTATGCTCTTAAAACCCCATTAATCTTGTATTTGAACTTAATAAAGAAACAACTTCACCAGGTTATAATTATACCCAAATTCATCAAAATCAGAATAGGGCTAGAAGAGGTGAGGACGGATTAACGGAATTGCGGCCGGAATTGAGCACCACCAGCGGTGGAGGCGGCCGGAGCTGACTCGAGGTGGCCGATGGAGGGTTCGATAGGACCGAGACGAGCTGTCAGAGGGCGTACTGCAGATCTGGGCTCGCGCAGGTCTGGCGGTGTGCGAACAGGGCTCGCGCGAGAGAAGGCAGCAACAGGTATGGCTCGGTGGCGGTGATCCTGGGCTCCGGCGGTAATCTTGGACTCCGGCGGTGGCGTGAGCAGATGCAGCGCAGGTGACTCGCGCAGATCTGGACGGAGGCTTGCGCAGGAGGAGGAGGAGAAGACGGGTTGGCTCGCGCAGGGGTCCGGTCTGGTGTTCCGGCAACGGTGGATTTGTCCAGCTCCAACAACAGCAGGTGGAGGTGAGGCTGAAGAAGAGCCGTTCGTGATTTTTTACGGACGGAGAAATGCAAAAGGTGGAGAGAGTAGCCATAGAAGAACTTAGAAATTAGGGTTTTTATTTTTTTTGGTTCCCCTTATATCCCTCTAAATAGTGAAGGTTAGATTTAAAATTTATAAATAAAAATAGGAGGGCCTATCTAGTATTAGGAAAATTAAAAAAGTCCCACTCCCTCATTATTCTCTAAAGAATTTAATTGTAGTGGAATTTTAGTATATAATATTATAATATTTATATATTTATCAAAATAGTGGTTGAATGTTTAAAATAGCAAAGAGAACAAGTTATGCAGGTGATAACAAATGTAGATGTAAAAATATATTCAACGATGGAATTGGTTTGACAAATACATGTGATTAACTTTGTCGTTATCGACAAATGACGTTATAATTGAACATTTGAAATCACTAAGTATTGCATTAAATATCGTTGTGACTTACGTATTCACTTAGAAGTAGCAGAAGAAGTAGGAACAAACGTACGTAAGTCGCCTGATAGATTGGAATATGGAAACCAATGCTGACGTATTTTCCGGTTTATGTGACGTCAAAATGGTGCCCCCTAAGTCAGCAGGTGGACCCACGGCAAGGTGTAGGTTAGGTTCGTAGAAAGTTAGAATGACCCGAGATTTAACCGAATGATTAGTTTTGATATGTTCAAATCCGACTCGTTTATAAGTCGAGTTTTTTTATTATTTTTTTTATTTTTTTTTATCGAAAGTTAATATTATATTTATATATTTTTTTGATAAAGGAAAACGGTTCGATAACACAAGGTTTGGGTATACTTGGGCCGTGTAAAATCATTTTTCTTGGCCGGACTCGAACCCAACTCGTATTTCAAACCTAACCCTGACCTTTCGAATCCCGGTTTGACCGGACTACTAGATCCATATTTTTTTTTAAATGTTGTACTGAAAAAAGTCATATTAAATATAAAAATACAAACATTACACAAGAGCAAAACAACTCAATAATCGTAATTTCTTCGACCATCTCTTTGTATTTTAATATATAATTTAAAAATTAATTCAAATGGGCTTCAGACCGGATAGTAGTCCGAACGAACTTGAAACTTTACTCAAATCTACACGAACCGGTCATTTTATTCTAGGTGAACATGAAGGATCTTTTAGATTAGACCGGTAAACCGAAATACATTCCTAAGTTTTTTATAGTGTTATGGTGTTTTGGAGGTTTTGCCCACTTTATTCCTTTTAAAGTTATTTCGTTGCGCTTTTATAGTTTCTTTGATTTCTTGATGGATTGTCTAAATGTCGGTTTTTCAAATTCTTGATACCAAAAATATATAATTGACGCAAAATCTCTTAACCTATAACAAAAAATGAAAAAACAAAAACAAAAATACGCCGACAAATACGGACTAATCCAACCCGAATACGTACGGGTTTGGTCCAAATCTACCTATGACAGTATCACCTACAAATATAGGTCACGGCTTATAAAAACCTCATCTATCTACCCCGGGCCAAGGCAAGGAAAAGTCTCGAGGTAGAAGATATTTTGTGTATTGAACAAAGCGCCGTTAAGTTTACAGACTTACAGTCTGACGGCTAATTGAATCAAACGTTTTCTTATTGTCAATTTTCGGTTGGAAGCTTTTCGGTAGGTAAAGATAATAATGACGTGTTCATTAATTTCTATAATGGTCCCTATCATCATTAATCTTAATTACAATATAATTGCTTTTAATTTTGTTAAAAATTTTAATGATTAAAGGCTAAATGGATGAGTATTTCTCTTTTTTTTACAATATAAGTTATGATAACATATCATTACTTTTATAATTATAATAATATGAAACGGTTCATTTCAACCTATAATTAATAAAATAATCTTTGAGTTGTAGCCTAATTATTCTTGGTTTATGAAGTCTATATCTCTTTTGGAAAAGGCAAGCTATTATTTTGTTTATTTTTCTTTAAAAAAAAATACTTTTGGCGTTTTATATATATTATTGATGGTGGAAAAAAGGCATATGAAAAAAGATGATTCATATGATCAAAGAAAGAGAAATGTTAGAAGCTTTGAGTACAATTCACATGGGTAGGTCCATAAAATAAGAACAGAAACTTGGTTTTATATTGCGCTAAAATGATGTTAAAATGCTATAGTTTTAGATGAAGATATGTGTTTTCTAGTGATTATATGTTCGAGTTTCTTTACGAAGAAAAAATGATGTTGTTGTTCTTTCTCCTTACCAAAAAAAGAATGGTATTTGTTTGATTTTTTTTTGTACTAGTTAAGTTTGGTTCAACATAAAAATAATCACTCAAGAAATATCAATATTGAACTTTTTTATATATATTATTATTAGAGTTTAAATAAAACCATAATACATTATTATCCTAAGCCTTGAGAGATTGAGCCATTCGATTCAAGCTTTGGTCTAGAAAGGAAGCTGGAAGCCCATAACTTTGAAAAGAGACTGTCCTAGCATCACACACGTCTTATTCGCCGATGATATTGTGTTATTCGTTAAAGCATCTATTAGGCAGGGTAGGATTATCAAGGAGTGTCTTCATCGGTTCTGCGAGGAATCCGGGCTAAAGGTTAGCCTCACAAAGTCTAAATTTCTCGTCTTTCCAAATATATACGGGAACTTTAGGGAGAGAATCGAACAAGTAACATGTCTCTATATTAGCTTTGAATTTGGTATGTATTTGGACATTCCTATTCTACGATCTCACCCCTCTAGCACATACTTTGGGTTTTTTGATTGACAGCCTACCTACGAGGCTCAGTTTTTGAAGAGGAAAGTTGTTGTGTTTCGCAAGGAGAACAACCTTGATTAAATATGTTCTTAGTACAATGCATATTGCATATGCATGTGACGAAGATAATGAAACTTCCCAAAAGCGTATGGATTGAAATGGACAAGGTGTGTCGACAATTTCTATGGAATCATACGGACATCAAACAACACATGCATTCGGTTGCTTGGAACGAAATCTGTAAACCGAACGTTGCGGAGGACTGGGCATTAAGAGGGTTATCGATAACAACCTCGTCTCTCTTGGGAAACTCACCCGGAGGTTTATCCATGTTGGTGGGAAACCATGGACGGTTGTCCTCTTCAATAATTATAGAATCACATGATAGAAATTTTGGAGGATAAATAGAAAAGGTGGATAATTGAAGAGGAAGAAATAATTGTACTTTAGAACTCTTATTTAAATGTTTTTCACAACTTGATTAAACTAAAATTACAAAGTCCCTATTCATAGGAATATAAGAACATGAACCTAACATTAGTTTTATAATAATTAACCACATGAATAACATATAAATTCATATGTTAGTTTCATATATACATGTGAAACTATTCACTTCTTAATTTCCTTAAATTAAGTTCATGAATCTTAAACCTATCTAATATTATTTAAGTTTGTTTTCAACACTCTCCTTTAAACTTAATTCTTTGTAACACCAAGCACTGAACGCAACTTGATAAATATCTCTGACTCGAGAGGCTTCATAAAGATATCAACAACTTGGTCTTGAGTCCGCACATACTTAACTTCAATATCGTTCTTCACATTGACGAAGGAAATGATACCTCGTGTCAATGTGTTTTCTACGGTCATGGAACATCGGGTTCCTTACAAATGCAATAGCAAACTTGTTATCAACAAGGATCTCCGTGGCTTCCTTTGTTTTCTACAACACATTTGAAATGGGTTGTAGTTGGTGCCTCCACAAACTGACTCACAAGGCCAACACCATAGAGAATATTCGGACGAGTGCATGTCAAGCTTCTAACTAAACTCTTGAAAGTTCCTCGTGCTTTGAGAACTTGATCCCACAATCGACTAGTGTGCTTACAACTTGACAATATCAAAATATCCTTAGCAAATTTCTCTTGGGAAAGCTTGCTTAATATCAATCCCAAGATAATAGGACATGAGGCCAATAGCTATCATCTCGAACTCTCTATTCATTGCTTGCTTGAACTCTCCGAACATACTTTATTTATTACCCATGAAGAACATATTATCAACATACAAGTAAACAAACAACACGTCACCATTTTCACACCTTGCCATAGAGAGTGTACTCGTTTGGGCATTTGACAAATCCATTCTCTTGAAGATACTTGTCAATCCAACTATTCCATGCATGTGGTGCTTGTTTTAAGCCATACAAAGCTTTATTCAACTTCAACACTTTACTTGTATGACCTTTGATCACATAACTGGGAGGTTGTTTAACATAAACATCCACTTCGAGCACACTGTTTAGGAAAGAAGACTTCACGTCCATTTGATAAATATTCCACTTTTTTTGAGCTGCAAGTGAAATTATCAAACAGACAGTCTCTAGTCATGCAACTGGAGCAAACACCTCACCATAGTCGATATCTGGTCGTTGACTATAGCCTTTTGTTACTAATCTTGTCTTGTATCCTTTTGAACTTTGAGCACATCCGATGAAGACATGTTTCTTGCTTTTGTCTTCAAGCTTCGATCTCACTTGATCTGGTATGTGCACATAACCAATGCTCCCAAACACTCTCAAATGAGATGCACTTGACTTTCTTCCACCTCATGCTTTTTGTGGATTTCTATCTAACAAGATTTTTGTTGAACTCATGTTAGATAGATAAACTGCACAATCAACTATCTCATCCCAAAACTCCTTAAGCATCTTCTTTTTCATCAACATGCTTCGGGCCATGTTGAGAATGATCTAATTCTTCTTTTTAACAACTCCGTTTTGTTGAGGTGATCTTGGCAATATCAGGAATCTTTTGATGTCATTCAAATCACAAAACTCATTGAACTCGTTAGAAGTAAACTCACCACCTCTGTCAGTTCTTCGAGACTTAATGTAGTGACCAGTTTGTATTTCAACAAGAGCTTTGAAATTTTTGAACATAGAAAAAACTTTAGATTTTTCTTTGAAAAAATAAACCCAAGTCTTTCCACTAAAGTCATCATTGAAGATTAGAAAATGCCGATTTTTACTAAAGAATGCAGGCTTGATCGGTCCACAAAAATCCGCATGTGCAAGTTCTAGTTGTCGATTAGCTCTCGTGGTGCTTTTTTCGGGAAGCTATTGCGGAATTACTTTCCTACAAGACACCCCTCACAGAGTTGATTTGGTTGGTCAATTGGTGGCATCCCATTCAACATCCTTCTTTGCGACATCAACTTTAAGATTCCAAAGTTCACATGTCCAAACCTTAGATGCCATAACCAAGGTGTCTCTTTCACACAAGCTTTGAGACATTTGGCTATATCTGTTTGAATGTCAAGCAAGAACGTTCTATTTTTCGTCATAGGCACTTTGGCAATCACTTTCTGACGATCATCTTCGAGCAATAGGCTACGATTTTTCATGTGCACCTCGTAGTTATTCTCCAAAAGTTGTCCCAAACTCAAGATGTTTTTCTTCATGTTAGGAACGAAATAGACATTGCCAATGAATTGATGACCACCGTTCTTCATACGAATAAGAATCGTACATTTTCCCTCGATAGGAACTTTGGAGTTGTCTCCAAATGTAACACACGCGCCCATCGACTCGTAAAGCTTCACAAACTTGCTTTTATCACCACACATGTGATTACTTGCCGCATTGTCAAGGTACCACACATCTCTTTTGTCTTTCTCACCGCCTTGTTATGGTAACAATAAAGTGGCATAATCCACTTTTGTTTCCTCTGCGTAGTTGACCTTTTCTTCAGGTTGGCTAGGAGCACTCCAACAATCTCCTGCATAATGCCCATCCTTTTGGAAATTATAGCAACAAATCTTGGATATATCAAAACGCCATATTCTACGTCATCTTAAGGATTGACCATTTTCTCCAACATTGGAGTCAAGGTATGATGATTTACCTTTTCTCTTCCTCCTCACCCATGAAAGGATCTACATCATCGTCCTCTTCCTCTATGTGACTTCTCTCGATCACCACCATCATCTCTGCGTGTCGAGTGTTTTGTGGCTAAGACTTGCTCAATTGGCTCATCCTTTCTCCTCTTGATTCTCTCCTCATGGGCTTGTAGAGAATCCATAAGTTAATCAATTGTCATTGAATCTAAGTCTTTTGACTTTTCAATGACAACCACAATATGATTAAACTTCGGTGTCAAAGAACGAAGGATCTTCTCAACAACTCGAGCATCCTCGATGTTTTATCCATACCACTTCTTATGATTGATAACGGCCAACACCCTTGCAAAGAAATCCACAATTGATTCGAATTCTTTCATCTGCAGGCCTTCAAATTCTCCTCGTTGTGATTGTAGTCGCACCTTCTTCACCTTGTCAACCCCTTGATTAGAGTTTTTCAAGATCTTCCATGCTTTCTCGGAAGTGGTCGAACTTGCCACTCTTTCGGACATCGATTCATCCAAACATTGGTGGATGAGAGTAAAAGCTTGTTGATCCTTCTTTCGGGCCTTCTGAATAGCCTCCGTTTGAGTAGGATTCAATAAAGATTCATTTTGAGGCACCTATCGACTGATTCCCACACATCTTGGGAACCAAGCAATGCCTTCATGCGTATGCACCAATTCTCATAATTTTCTTTTGTGAGACGAGGAAAATGGAACGAAAAACTCGTATTTGCCATCTCTATCTCTGATACCAATTTGATAGAAATTTTGGAGGATACATGGAAAATGTGGATATTTGAAGAGGAATAAACATTTTTACTTTATAACTCTTATTCAAATGTTCTTCACAACTTGATTAAACTAACATTACAAAATCCCTATTTATAAAAATATAGGAACATGAACCTAGCCTTAGTTTTATAAGAATTAACTACATAAAACACATATAAATTCATATGTTAGTTTGATACATGCATGTGAAACTATTCACTTCTTAATTTCCTTAAATCAAGTTCATGAATCTTAAACTTATCTAATATTAATTAAGTTTATTTTCAACATCACAAACGCTCGCGACCTCATGATCTCTCTATGTACAAAAGGGGATCAATCATTTTGCAAGGCATGACCTAGGCTATGGAAGCACTGTTTGAAAAGGGGTGGCGTGGAGCGTTTCTAATGGTGATATTGCTCGATTTTGGATTGACTCATGGAGTAACGAGAAACCTCTAATAAATGATGTCATGGATCCTCCTATCGGTTTCTCGTGGACTAGAAAGGTTCGAGACTATTGGACCACCGACAATGGCTGGAGTATAATTGGAATATTTTCAGCGCACTATTACCGGCATAGGCCATACTCAAGGTGGCAGGTATATCTCTTGATGATATGAATGAGGAAGCTGATTGTATCTATGGGCGTTTTGAATCCAATGTGGATTACACGACATTAACCTTTGAGTCTAGCTCTATGGCAACTTACAAACACAAATGATCCTAGACAGAAGCTCTTTGAGGCATTCGGGAAACTTAGGATACCGGAGAGAACAAGATCCTTCATCTGATCTCTTGTTTAGGTAAAGCTTATGACCAACGTCGAGAGGGTAAGACGGAGGCTCACCGGGTCAGACATTTGCTCTATCTGCGGTAGGAATAGTGAAACGATAATCAATGTCCTTCGAGATTGTCATGCAACTACTGATCTTTGGGGTATATAGCCTTGTGAACTTCATCCAGGATGGGCCATTCTTCTCTTTGGATGGAACTTAGTGGCTCACCTCCAATCTCAATTCGAACCAGATCCATGCTCACAGGATGGGTTGGCGTGAATGGTTTGCTATTACCGCATGGTGGATATGGAAATGGAGAAACATATAGGTCTTCAGAGACAAGACACAACCCCATAACCATACTATTTTCATCAGCACGTATATGGAATTTATGAGTTCGGAGGTGGGCAAAACTTCCTTGCCGAATATCATGCTTAATACGAAGTTGATTCATGTTGCATGGAAGATGCGGGGTAATGGACGAGTTAAATTAAATTACGATAAATGGGTCCACTTTGAGAAAGACGATGCCACTACGGGGGGTATTGTACGAGATGATAGAGGTTGGTGGTTGTTTGGGTATAGCTATAAATTCAGAGTTTGTTCGGTATCGGTCGCCGAACTCAAAGGGTTGATCGCAAGTCTAAAGGTTGCATAGGATATGGTCTTTCGAGACATCGAGTTTGAGGTTGATTTCAAACTCTTTATCAACATTATAAATTGCAACATCATAATTTTACACACATTATTTAGTTTGTAACGACTTGCCAAGGTTTCCTTAGTAGAGATTGGGTAACCCCATTTTGACATATTTACCGAAAAGCAAATGCCTGCGCTGATTTCCTTGCTTCTCATGCTTCCACTTTTCCTTTAGGTTTCCATTTGTTTGAAGAACCTCCTGTAGGTTTGTTACATTTACTGAACATTGATGTCCGAAGTGAAGTGTGGCGAGCCAACGGTATGTTCAATGTTAGCCTCGTTTTAGTCTAATAAGAACGGGTCTTACCCGTCCTCTTTACAAAAAAAAGAAAAGAAGTACGCGCTCAACTCGTTGTTCCCAACCACCTATCATATAACATAGCAATATTAAAAGGGATGATATACAATCCCAAACTCAATATAAATTTTGTGTATCCTTTTCTCGTACTAATTTGGTATCTTACTCTTCTATTGATTAACTTCCCGTTAAGAAAATAAAATTTTAATTTTAAAAAATAATCAATAATTTCAAAATGTTATAACTGATCAAGAAGGTGAAACATCAAATTCGAAAACAAGATTGACAATTTATATTTTTTTACAATTTTTCTTTACGAAGGGTTTACAATTTGCATAAATTAAAATACGACATAGAGATTGCATTCGGTGTTAACAAAACGAAAATTATAAAACTTTATGATTCTCAAAATCTATTAGTGTTTGGTCTAAACAATATTACATAATTTAGCATCATAAGTCTCATAATCCCATAAACCAATGTCATCGAATGACCTATAATATACTTGCAAATTTATTGAAAATTAGGGGTGATAAAAATAAACTTGATGAATTAAGATGGATTAGATTAGTAATTGTTTTATATTTAGGGTCAAATTATAAGTAGATACTTGATGAATGCCATACAAAATGCTTTGCTTACGTGCAACAAAGCTCTTTTAGTTTTTAACAAAGCTCTTTTAGTTTTTGGATGTCTTTCGTGTTAAGATTATCTAGAATTTATTTAGTTACGATTGAGTATCTAATATTGTTAGAGAGTTTCTAGGGTTGTTACTTATTTTCCTAATCTCTCTTCTGTATATATTCTCTTCTGACTATCAATAAACTTACAAGCCTTTTACAAGTCTATATGGTATCAACCTGAGATCCGGCCGCCACTAAAACGTAGCTATCCCTCATTCCTCAGTTCTTTTTCATGGCCGAATATGCTTCGACGCTTGCTAATCCATACGAACCTACAAAACCTTTTACCATAGTCATCCTCACAAATATCATCAAATTGATTCCCACAAATTATTTTAACTGGAAACAGGTTGTGCTTGCCACTCTAGAGAGTTTCTAGGGTTGGTCACGTCCTTGCTCAATGTCGGGTTTTTCGAACCCTTCATCCAACTATTGAAGCACCCTCCTCGGCTCGCTTCCCTACTACACCTCAGACCAATGTCACTACCTCCTCACCCGCCAATTCTTGGCTTTTGGATAGTGGAGCCTCTCACCATGTTACCAATGACCTTCAAAACCTAGCACTTCACTATCCCTACAATGGTCCAGATGAGATGCTTGTTGGCAATGGTAAGGGCCTTCCTATCACACATTACGGTTCCCTTCCTTTGTCTTCTACTGCTCATCAATTTAATCTTGAAAATGTCCTTTGTGTTCCCACCATGTCCCAAAAATATTATCTCAGTCTTGAAACTCACTCATAAAACCTCATATGCAGTGATTTTCTTATCTGATTCTTTTTACGTGTAGGACCTCAAGTCCAAAAACATTCTTCTTAAAGGTCCATGTGTTGATGGAGTCTACCTATGACCTAGTTTATCTCCATCAGTTCACTCCACTCAACGCGTCACTCCTAGCGTGTTGCGTCACACCCTTGGCCATCCTTCTTCTGCTGTTTTTCAGTTCTTATCTAAGAAGTTTCATCTAGGATTTGCTTCATTTGATCAAATGCATTGTACCTCTTGCAACATCAATAAATCACATAAATTGCCGTTTCATACTTCTTCCATTACTTCGAGTTCACCTCTTGAAATTATTTTCTCGGATGTTTGGAGTTCTCCTATTTCGTCTTTTGATGGATACAAGTATTATGTTGTGTTTATTGATCACTTTACACGCTACACGTGGCTTTATCCCATGAAGCAAAAGTCCGAATCGAAACCAAACCTTTATTTATCCGGTTTCGATCTCTAGTTGAAAATTTTTTTACCCCCAAAATCAAAGTGCTTTATTAGGATAATGGTGGTGAATACATAGCCCTTCGATCTTATCCAAGTGAGCATGGTATAACTCATTTAATAACACCTCCTCATACTCCCGAACACAATGGTCTTTCTGAACGAAAGCATCGTCATATTGTGGAGACTGGTCTCTCTCTTCTTACTTTTTCTGGTATGCCTCTCGATCATTGGCCCCTTGCCATGATTACTGCTACATACCTTATAAATCGGCTTCCAACGCCACTTCTTCACAATGAATCTCCATTTTTTTTGTCTCACACATAAGCATCCGAACTATGCCAAGCTCAAAAGATTTGGGTGCTTATGTTTTCCGTGGTTACGTCCTTATAATCATCACAAACTTCAACCAAAGTCCATCCCGTGTGTCTTTATATATCTGCTATTCTTCGACTCAAAGTGCATATCAATGCATGGACCCGGTCACAAAACGTGTTTATACCTCTCGTCATGTTCGATTCATTGAACATGAAATGCCTTACACAAAAATGGCAGCCAATCCATCCTACTCGTCATAGCCTACGTCTGAATGGAGTACGTTTGGTCTTCCAATTCTAAATACACAGCCTGATCATCCCACGCCCACTACTCAAGCTAGAACTGAATCGTCTCCAAAAGCCCAAACTGACCCTATCTCCAATTCCCAGCAACCCTCTCATTCGGTTGTTGCTCAATCCACTCGGCCCATGTCCATGCTGCCCACTTCAGCCCAAAATACTCATCAACCTTCCGCTGCTTTACCCAGACCTGGAGCAATTACAAGATCACGTAATAATGTCTCCAAACCAATACAAAAGTTAAACCTCACGGCCATTCTGCATGACCAGACCCCTCAAGAACCTCGCACTATAACCCAAGCCCTTAAATCCCCGGAATGGCGACTGGCTATGCAAGTTGAGTTCGATGCACTTTGCCTTAACAAAACGTGGGAGCTTGTTCTGCCTGATTCTGATGCTAATTTGGTAGGATGCAAATGGGTTTATATGATCAAGTATCTTCCAGATGGATCCCTTGATAAGTACAAAGCCAGATTAGTAGCCAAAGGGTTTCATCAACGTCCTGGTTAGGACTACACCGAGACTTTTAGCCCAGTTGTTAAACCAGTTACGGTTCGTGTGGTTCTATCATTAGCTATCTCCCGAGGGTGGTCTTTGCGGCAATTAGACATAAACAATGCCTTCTTACAAGGCACCTTCCGTGAAGAAGTTTATATGAGCCAACCACCGGGTTTTGTTGACACTTCTCGTCCTACACATGTCTGCAAGTTCAGAAAGGCAATCTACGGTCTTAAGCAGGCTCCAAGGGCCTGGTACACTAAATTGAAAGTTTTTTTTCCCTACGTTTTGGCTTCACAAACGCAGTAGCAGATGCTTCTTTATTTGCGTACTCGAAGAACTCTGATCTACTTTACCTCTTTGTCTATGTGGATGACATTATCCTCACTGGAAATTCATCTTCTTCGATCTCACATCTTGTTGTTGCTCTTTCAGTTATGTTCTCTTTAAAAGATTTGTGCTCCTTATCTTATTTCTTGGGTGTAGAGGTGCTTCCTTCTACTGATGGTGGGATCTTTTTGTCTCAACGTAAGTATGTTATGGATTTGCTTCTCAAAGCTGGTATGGATGGTGTCAAACATGTCTCCACCCCTATGTCACCAACAGACTCCCTCCTACGTTCCTCTGGCACACCCATTCCCACTCCGACTGAATACAGAACTTTGTTTGGGAGTCTTCAATACCTTGGTTTAACAAGACCATATGTTGGGTTTGCGGTTAATAAGCTGAGTCAATTCATGCAAGCTCCATCAACAACGCACTGGACAACGCTCAAACGTCTTATGCGTTACCTCTCGGGTACTATCCACATGGGCACATTTCACCGTCACCTGAGCCTAATCTTCATGCATTTTCAGATGATGACTGGGCTGGCGATCGTGATGACTATGTATCCACAACTGGTTACATATTATATCTTGGCAGCAACGCCATCTCCTGGAGTTCAAGGAAGCAACGATCTGTTGCACGCTCGTCAACTGAAGCTGAGTACAAAGCTATTGCAAACACGTTGTCTGAGCTACTGTGGGTCACTCAGCTTCTTGGGGAACTTCAAGCTCCCCTTCGAACCACTCCAGTCATTTACTGTGACAACTTGGGAGCAACGAGCCTTAGTGCGAACCCAATTTTCCACTCAAGGATGAAGCATTTTGCTCTTGAACCATTTTGTTCGGGAACAGGTGCAGAAAGGCTCTCTTCGGGTGAGCTTTGTTTCTACTGATGATAAGCTAGCAGATATCTTGACTAAGGCTCTTCTTCGTCCAAGATTCCAGCAACTTCTTCACAAGTTACGACTTACCCCAGACACGTCTCACTTGAGGGGGGAATGTTAAGATTATCTAGAATCTATTTAGTTACGATTGAGTATCTAATATTGTTGGAGAGTTTCTAGGGTAGTTACTTATTTTCCTAATCTCTCTTCTGTATATATTCTCTTCTGACTATCAATAAACTTACAAGCCTTTTACAAGTCTATATTTCGAAAGTCCTAACTGAATACAACTAAAAAGCTCTATTGATTAAAAATTTACTAGTTTGCAGGTTGACTATGGGATACCTCTAAGTTTTAAGTTCCGAACAAGATTAAGATACCTTAAATGCTTCAAATCTCCAATAAAACTCGACAACTCCTCAAACTCAACAAAACTAAGATTCAAAATCCGCAAACACTCTTGCCTTGCTCGTCTCTTTCATTGGAAAGCCTTTTCTAGACACATACGCAACCAAATCTTCTCAACTGGTTGAAAAAAATGTATATTTGGCAAACAATTGACTTCCTAATTTTGACTAGCAATGGATAAGCTTCTTATTCATCTTTGTTAAATGCATATTTGGCAAATATAGACCAACAATAGTCATCTTTCAATCCTTTTATCTTGTGTTCTTTTGTAAAACTACAATGACAACTACCCTGTCTGATACGGGGTAGCCGTGAGGTTGCCCTGATCTTTCAACCCCAAGACCTTGATCATATAAGGAAAGGGAAAGAGGCGTGTAATAGCAAATGGATGAATGATCCGATGATGGGATGGATCGTAGCTGGATAGTTCTGGTTAAACCCTTGAAGCAACCGTGAACACACTAGGGAAACTAATGCCCTAATAATTAGAGAGATCCTTTTCCGCTATAATCCCCACAAAGGGGAAGACGATAGTCCCCAAAGCACTAGACGTCGCTTGAAAGGGATAGAGATTCCACTTATTCAGGTTTGAATAGGATTCCACCTATTCATTCTCGATTCCACGATAGAGAGAAAATACTGAAAAGTATATGTGTTTTTATTTATGTATGAAGTGAGTAAAATGTCCAGCCTATAATGCTTTATATAGACGTGGAAACATCTCTTAGGGTTTCCTAAAGATAAGATCAAATCTTAAAAAGTATGATCAAATCTTGAAAAAAATAAGATTAAACTAATGGCTGAAAATCTAATATAAAAGCCCAACAAAATAAAAGATAAGATCAAATCTAAAAGATATGATCATATACAGGACTGAACTAACAAACCAAAAAAGCCCAAAACAAAATAATAAAAAGCAAGTCCAATATTAAAAGAGTCTAAATATGGACCGAAAATAATAGATCTAATTAAGGTCAAATTTAACCAATAAAATAGGCCCGACTAGACATAATAAAATGTCCAAAGCAATAACTCATCACACAGCTCCAATCCACGAGTTTTTCTCATTGCCCATGCATACGTAATCATGCATGGGCGTGCATGACTTCCTCTCTTCTCGTGTGTGTATCTCAGCCCTGTCAATGTAAACCTTGGCCCTCTCACATGATGATCTCTACAACCATATTGTAACACCCCAAATCCGTAGGACTCGGAGTGCTATTGGGCTAGGATCTCACAATGGATCCTGACCCTAGCCTGACAACAATTTCACTGATCTTACAACAAGGCAGAAATAGATTAAAATAAAACATGAAACTGATATATAAATATCAAAAGGTTATACAGGGTACTGATGAGTACAAAGTCAAAACAGAAATCTGTACAACATAAATAACCCATATCCCACGATATCGCCAAGTGTACGGAACCCTCAGCAGATCACCCCTCCGGATCACTCTGCAGCTCTCCTAACTTGAAAAGGATCTACAACACGGTATAAAACCGTTAGCTAACTATACACATATATAGGAAGATGCTAGAGCACAAACACACATCAGAAATTATAACATATTAACATGCTTTCACACATTTACCCGGTTATTATCTTTATAACGTTACTCATTCAAATAATATATCTGTATATGAATATATGTGACACGAGGAATGTATATAACCCTCGTCTTTGCGTGCAATAGCTAGCTGGAGTGGTATCAGCGCACTTTCCCGTATACCATATGGAGTGGTAGGTGCCCTTCCCGTATACCAAGTCTAACTAGCTTACAGAGAACTTCCCAGACTCCACTACGGGATGAAAGGTAAGTTGTCACAACCACTACAATGAGCGGTCAATATAACATAGTTCAGTAATGAACCATATCGCATGCTACAAAGCATAAACAAACACCACTCAAGCATACATCCAATATAAGGATAATAGCTAAGTAAGTCCTATGGACTTACCTCAACCTCAGAAGTAGTACCACTACGATCAGCTCTCACTCAGGTCCACTCCAAACTGGAGGACAACACGGCCTATACAAGGCATACATATATATATCAAACTCCTATCACACAAAGGGGTCACACCTAGACCCAAGGGATCCATAGGGATCATATCCAACTCGTAAACCTCAAAGCCGTAACCGGCATATCTATATCGTACTCATCAACATCTGATACCTAGCATGGTACTAGTTCCCTCATACTAGGAAAGGAAAGGAGCTACCCAACTATAGGTAGTCCCGGGACCAGACGCACCTGCGTGATCAAGGGACGCAGGAGCAAAATAGGTAACCCACATGCGCGGCAGGGCTCAACCGCAGGTGGCTGTGACAAAGGCTGCAAGCAACGCAGGCACGGCGCAGGCGCGGGCGCTGCGGCACGGCTTCCGCAGGGGCGGCGGTTTCCAGGCGCGGGGGCGGCGGTTTCCAGGCGCGGGGGCGGCGACGGTGCAGAACGTAGCCCCGCGAGTCCTCTTTCACTCTTCACGTGATCAAATCACGTCTATTCCATTCCAAAATCACACAAATGCATAAACATACACATTCCAACATTAACCTACATTCAAAACATCTAATCCTAAGCTAAAGAGATGGAATCAAAGAAGAAGAGAAGGAGAAGAAGCAAAGAACTTACCACACCTGTGGTTCTAGGCTGCACAGAGGATCAACACCCAACACAACTAGCTCTCAAGGTCATCACAACATCCAACATCATCAACATCATCAACCTTCCCAACAAAACACTTCCAAGCTTAAGAACACTCACACACAAGATCAAAGAAGATGAAGGAGAAGCAAGAAGGACGTAGGGTCTGGAATGGAAATGAAAGTGAAACCCTTGCTCAGCAAGGTAAGAAGAAGATAAAGAAAAGAGGGTAAAGCACGGGTCAAAGAAGTCAACAAAACCGGCTGCAGCCGCCGGAAACCGCAGGGGCGGTTCCTTGAGCCGCTGGAGCGGAAACCCGCAGGGGCGGCAGACATGCCCGCAGGTGCGGCAAGGCCAAACTCGGCCAAAGCCAATCTCGGCTAAGGACAAAACTCGGTCCGAAAGACTAGGGCTCTTACACATATCATCTGTCATTTCTCATCAATGGTCTTCGCATCATTTCTAGGAATGATCTTTTTATCTCTTCTAGAAACGGAGTACATTCCATTTTTGGACATGACTTTCATTTCACTCCTAGAAATGTGTTTCAGTCTTCCTCTTCTTCTCCTTAGAGTGATCAACACTCCATGCCTCCTAGTTGCATGATAATGATCTTCACTCGGGCTAGGTCTTGAGATGCTCCTGCATCACTTTCCTCGCGTGTTGTTACTATAATTCTACAAATGACATGTAATAACCGGAAAATTTCGAATAATTTTCCCGGTTATTTTAAAATTTTAATTTAATGTAAGTTATTTTAGAGAACCGAGAACCCGAATCGAAACGAAGAAATAATTCAAACGGATCTAATCCGATCGAATAGCTAAACCAAACCAAACCAAAACTAATGCCTTGAACCGGGCCAGCTCTACCCTTGACCCGGCCTAGTGGCCACTGTCCACGATCCAATTTAGGCCCACCTTGCTCTCATTCATTACTTCGGCCCAAAACCCTGGCCACGTGAGCGAGCAGCCAGCAGTCTCGCTATCTTCTTCACGGATGAACGACTTTCAATTTCGGCTGAGCGTTAAGTGAGTGTTAAGTACAGGCTCTAATGGCGGACGTTGAAACTCATTCAAGACCCAGTAACGGTCGGAGAACGTTCACACGGGAGACTGCCAACGAGTGCCTCGTCTCTCTCTCCAGACCGCCGCCCGCCATACACACTTCCGTTTCTCCTTCTGAACGAAACAACACCACTCCTCTGGGGAAACAATCACCTCTACCTGTACACCCCCTGCATCTCGGCCCTCGACCTGCAGCCCGCTATCAACCACCATCTCTAACTCCTGGTTTCCCTCTCTCATTCTCGCTTCCATACCCCTCCTCTGCAGCCACCTTCGCCGTCGATCTCGCAATCCTGTTGAAACGAGCCGCCCCTGCACCTCCACGCCAAGTCCTCTCTCCCGAACCGCTCCTCCCACCTTGACCTCTCCGCACCGGATCCGCCTTCTCCATGTACACACTGCACCTCTGCCACTAACACCGATCACCACCGAGACGCTCGACCTTGCGACCACCTAGACAGACACCGCGCTCACTTCACACCTCTACTCAGCCAAAGCGGACGTACAATCTATCGACACCAAGAGCAGCATCTCCAGGAGCAACACCTCGTCGCAATTAGAATCACCGGCGGAGGTATGTACGGTCATCACTGGTCTGTCGTCATTGATGCAGAGAACGGAGAGGATCGATGAATGGTGGGTTGGGCTGAGTATGCATACGTGGAGAATTTGTTTTTTTTTAAGAAAAAAAGGACGGCCCACTTAGTTTCCTGGCCATTTGGACTTCACTGCTACCGGTACGAATCGAACCCTAACCTTCGTATACAACACCCTATTTTGTTCCGTAATTCTAATTTCCGATAAATTAGATTTTCGTTAATATTAAAACATGAGTGTAGATATTTAATTAATTATTATTGTGAGAATTTAGTTGTTAAGTAGTGGATGAGATCTAATTATGTATAAAATTTCGAAAGGAATGATAAGTGCGAAATTAGTCGGAAGAACCGGAGTATAAAATTTTAGCAGAATGAAATAGTATATTAATGAAACCGGAATGTTAGAAGTTGGAACGAATCCTGGAAAAATGCTATGTTAGTATAGAAGGGGAATGTGGAATTTTAGAAGGAAAATATGAAAAGTTAAAATGACGGTTAATTACAGGCAGAATACGGGAACTCCGAGATAGTGAGTTCCAAGGGAACCGGAATGAGAATGTGAACCGCTAAGCTGATGACTTTATAATAATTTTTGCACTTCCGAGATAACAAGTTTTAAGGAAAAGAATGTTTTGATGAATGAGAACTTGGAATGGACATCAGGGTATCGATGCTAGATATCATGCCCTCATTATTTAGAATGATAAGTCGCGCAGTCTTAAGAGTAAACTGGTTCTAAGGGTGATAAATGTGGTACAGGATAATCGGATCTCTGACTGGCAAGATCGCGAGACTTTGAGACCAGTATTGATAAGGTGAGTTTGTAGGACTCACTTAGCTACCTTTATTTTATACTGCGTGTGCACTAGAGTAATGTGTGTTATGCTTGTGAAATAAAATGAACGAACTAGATCACCGTATATTATTTCTTAAGAGAGGCATAAGTGTATGATAACGTGTCATAACCGTTGGTCCGGGCCGATGGTGCCGGAGGATTGCTCCGCGACCAGTCCAGTAGTGTATACGGGGGAGATGCATCAAAACAAGTCCTACTGGTAAACGGGGACGGGGGCATGAGTCGGGAGATTCTTGTGTTACAAGTAAAGTTGGAAAATAGAATGACTCGATTCACGTAATGAAAGATAATAAACCGGGACATTGTGTGTTGCATGCTAATTGATTTACTGTATTTTTCTGATGTGTGATTGTGCTTTAGTGACCTTAGTATTAGAATGGTAGCTAACGGTTTTACCGTGTTGTTAGGTTTTATCAGGATAGATTTCTACCGAGAAATCGGGAGTGGAGTGGCCAGCCGGGTTTCCGTACTAGGAGTTTGGGTGTTCGGTTATATTTTATGTATTATTTATTTTATTGCAGTAGAGATGATATAGTATACAGTTGGCTGATGTACATGTCTAGAGTTTGTGTAACACCCCAAATCCGCGGGACTCGGGGTGCTACTGGGCGAGACCTCACAATGGGTCCCGACCCTTAGCCTGACAACAATTTCACCGGACCTTCCAACTCAGCCGAGTCCTCAAAACAACACAACTCCAATACGAAACTTAAACTGTACCACATAAAACACAATATGAAAACATAACCCAAAACATCCCCGTCCTATAATGTACGGAGACCCCGGCTGTCCACTCCTCCACCTCACTCGGCGGCATCCCTAACCTGTAAGTCATCTACACAAACGGTTTAAAACCGTTAGCTCATATTCTAAGTATTAGAAAAGCGGTGAAGGCACAAACACATACATATCACACATCATAAAACACGCAAGTCCGTTTTATTATCTTTACATCATTAAGTCGTATCCCGTTCTAATTCAACTTCGGTTGTGACACGAGAACCACCGTGGTCTCGCCTCGGTCCCCCACCGACAAAGAATGGTGCGGATGCACCCGACCATCTAACCCGCCGGGCAAGTCGCCGAGAATCCCCTAGACCCACGCAAGGCTAGGCAGTATTGTCACCGCCCGTTATCATACACTTAGGCCAAAATATACATATAAGGTCGGTGGTCCTATTTACCGGTTTAATAGTTATAACAAGAACATAAACACACACCACCAAACATACATCAATGCTAATACGTAAAATACGAGCTAAGTAAGTCCGGAGACTTACCTCGTCACCAAACCCAAGTTAACCACACTCTTGCTTCCTTAAGGAGGAAGCCCACAACCTGCTCACAAGAGACATGCATATCCATACATACTCACACTCAAGAAGCCTTAGACTTCACTCTAGTGATCTACGCAAGATCATCTAACCCTCAAACTAGGAAGCGCATCCTAGGTCTCAAGTACTCATCACACTCTCAACACATGCAACAGCCCATAACAGTTCATAATTCCACAAGATATGACTCCTCAACAAAAGAGGCACAAGCTAGCCTAGAAGATTCATCATGCTCACATGCCCATATCCAACAATTCCATCGAGCCTTAAGGGCTCCTAGGTTCACAAGCACTAAGTGGCATTCTCAAGCTACTCTAGGCCATCCTAAGCATGCTACTACATGATTCAACAACAAATCTAAGGATTAAACGAAGGATGAAGGAGAGGAGGAACCTACTACTGAAGAAACGCACTCGCGGAGTCAAGCCGGCGCCCCGGCGAAGCAGGAGCCGCCCCTGCGGAACCAGAGGCCGCCCCCAGCGGTGCTGCCGGCCGCACCCGCGGCGGAAGGAAGCCGCCCCCGCGGCGGTCTTGTCCTTGAGCCGGAGTCCGCCGCCGCCCCCGCGGCCATGCCAAGTTGCACCCGCGGCGGAGCTGGCCGCCCCTGCGGCTGTGCTGGTCCCCTCCCGCAGCTGTGCTGAGCCGCCCCTGCGGCTGGCCGCCACCGCGGGCGTGATGATCCGCCCCTGCGGTCGTACTGCAGAACGTCGTCCGCTTCGTTTTCGATCGTGGATCCTTGGCTCCCAAGTGCTTCTTTTCTTGCTGGATCTTCTCAAAACACCCACCACTGGTCTTAGGCACCTCTCCTCGACCTAATCGAGCTAAGAACACATGCATGCAAGAATTTGAGGAAAAACTTCTCAAAAGCTTCATCCATGGCCATGGATGAAGGAGGGAAGAAGAAGAAGGGAAAAACAGCAAGGAAGAGAGGGGAGGGAGAGGAAGAAGCTTACCAACAACCTGAAATCCCTTGCTGCAGTCCATACACAAGGATCCTCAACAAGATGGAAGAAGAGAAGAGAAGAGAGCCAAAAATGGAGAAGAGTTGAGTGTGGAAGAGAAAGTAACGTGAAAGAAAAAGAGAGGAGAGAGAGAGGGAAGGGGACAAGGCTGCCAAGATAGGACAACGGCCATCTTGTCTTCTTTTGCCCGGAACGAGGGGTCGGAAATGACCCCTTGTCACTTTGACTCGGAACGAAAGGCCGGAACGCGGGAAAAAGGGGAAAAAAACGACGAGTCGGCTCGGGATTTTCTTAGGAATAAATCCCGACACTCGGCATCTCGGACCTACGGGATAACCTACAAGGCGCTCTAAATCTGGAATAAAATTAATAAAATTCCGGACGTTATAACTAACCCCCCTAAAAACAAGTTTCGTCCCGAAACTTGCTAACCCAACACTCTCGGACAAACACGTCACGTAACAACGCGGAACTCATAAAATGTCACTATCGGCTCTAATCCAAGTTTACGAATAGAATCACGTCCAGACCTCGCAAGGTACCAATATAATCATACAACATGCCATAACACGACATAACATAAAACACAGAACAAACAAGGAAAGATCTCGGGACTAGCCCGACGGTCCTATCAACGTCGCTAAATCTGCGTAAACTAGGAGGAACTATCCTCCGTCTCCCATGTAGCCTCATCGGCTCCTCGCCTCGACCACTGCACTCTCAACATCGGTATCTCCTTCGATTGAAGGCGCCTCGCACTCAGCTCTAAAACTGCTATCGGGTGCTCTGCAAAAGTATGGTCCGGCTCGACCATTAGGTCCTCGTGGCTGATGATGTGCATCGGGTCGTGTATGTACTCTCTCAACTGAAAGACATGAAATACTGGGTGTATACCCTCAACCACACCTGAGCTCTTACCCTGAAGTCGTGAGGTCTACGCCTCTTATCCGCATACGATCTCTGACGGCTTTGCGCGGCCAACATCCTCTCTCGGATCAACGCAACTCTAACCACGTCGTCTTGTACCTGATCTGGAGTTACAACGCTAGAACTCCCCGGCTCACCCCCAGATAATGGAGTACGGAATTTCTGTCCATACAATGCCTCATACGGTGCCATCCCAATCGACGCGTGCCAGCACCTCGAGGTAAAACGCCCGTCCCTGTCCGAGATGACGGTCCTCGGTACTCCATGTAATCTCACAATCTGACGGTAAACTCCTCGGCTAAACGAACCACCGGCCACGTTTCCCGTATAGGGATGAAACGTGCGGTCTTCGTCAATCGATCTACTACTACCCTTATCATGTCGAAGCTCCTACTCGGTCTCAGACCGGTAACGAAATCCATGGATATGTCCTCCCACCTCCACTGCGGCACGGGCAGTGGGTGAACCTTTCCTCTGTGTCTCTTGTGCTCGATCTTGACTTGTTGGCAGGTCGTGCATCGGACCACATATGTAGCTACATTGGGCTTGAGCCCGCCCCACCAATAAAATCTCCAAATGTCCTGGTACATATTAATCGTGCCTGGGTGCACCGAGTAAGGTGTGGAATGTGCCTCATGCAAAATTGCTCTCTCAACTCCTAATCCGACGGTACACAAATGCGTCCCTGGCGTCTCAGTAGCTAGTCTGCTCCTGTGATAACTGTGGTGCCTCTCCTCGGGACATCCTGTCCCGGATCCTCATCAAAATGGAACATCCCTCCTGCTTCTGCCGGATATCTCCGGACAGGTCAGGTAATATCTCCGACTCAGACAAGCAACAGTCCGTATCCGGGAACCGGATATCCAACTCCAAACCGATCAAATCCCTCTGCAACCGTGGCTGAACCGTAAGCCGAGCTATAGCCTCCTCTCGAGGTGTCCTCCTACTCCAAAGCATCGGCGACTACTTCGCATTCCCCGGATGGTACAAAATATCTGAGTCAAACTCCTTAATCAGCTCCAACCATCTCCTCTAGCGGTTATTCAACTCCCGCTGAGTGAAAATATACTTCAGACTCTTATGGTCTGTGAAGATCTGGCATGTAGCCCCGTACAAATAGTGTCGCCAGATCTTCAGGGCGTGAATCACTGCCGCTAGCTCAAGATCATGGGTAGGGTAGTTCTCCTCGTACCGCTTCAGCTGCCGAGAAGCGTACCAATAACCCTACCTCTTTGCATCAAGACGCACCCCAAGCCTAGCTTGGAGGCGTCACTATACACCACGAAGTCCTCTATGCCCTCAGGCTGGGCTAAAATAGGAGCGGAAGTCAACTTCCTCTTCAGCTCCTCGAAACTGCGCTGACAAGGCTCGGACCATACGAACCTGGTGGACTTCCTCAGCAAGGAAGTGAGCGGTCGTGCAATCACTAAGAAACCCTCCACAAAACGGCTGTAGTATCCCGCTAAGCCCAAGAAACTACGCACCTCCTTGACCGTCCTAGGAGGCTGCCATGAAGAAACGGACTCTATCTTCGCCGGGTCAACCATGACACCCTCGGCGGAAACTGTACGACCCAAAATGCCACCTCGGACATCCAAAACTCGCACTTAGAGAGCTTAGCGTAAAGCTCTCTATCCTGGAGGACTCGAAGCACCGTCCTCAAGTGTCCCTCATGCTCGTCCCTACTCCGGGAGTAGACTAAGATGTAGTCTATAAACACTACCACGAACTGGTCCAACCAGTCGATGAAGATGCCGTTCATCAACTCTATGAAGACGGCGGTTGCATTCGTGAGCCAAATGGCATCACGACAACCTCATAATGGTCTTATCTCGTCCTAAATGCCGTCTTCGGCACGTCCTCCTTTCTCGATTGATACACTTGAACGCCAGATGAACACCTTCTACTCTCGTCGGCCATGCCAGCCGGTAAAACAATTTCCCAACTTGCGCTAAGATCTCCAAAAAGTTCCGATGTATCGGAAACTCAACTTCCTTCTCGGGTCTTTCCTACTACGACATTTCCTTTAAGTTTCTTTTTTGCTTGTCTCTACAAAGAAGATCGAACTTCCAATTTACACCGTTAGCTTTGGTTCTTGTCAAACCACACTCGATGTTACGCTTCCTCAACTCTTGTTGCAAGTTCTAAGTAGCGATGGAAATACTTTGCTTTATACTGCTCCCACTAACGAGGCATGTATGCTATGACCTTTGCATCGTCTCTCAATATTCAATCAAGACCATTCTTGAAGAATCACTTGTACACCTCAGCCCGGTCATACTCCGAGGCAATTTCAGAACAGTTGCACCAATGAATATCCTCTTAACTCCCGACACCTCCATTGTCCATTTTTGTCCCACTCAATACTTCATCGTCATCCGGAGTAGGTTAGCCATAGATGGTGTTACTTGGAGAATCCCTCCACTAATCCGGTAAAGATCAGCCCATCCAAGAAACTTGCAACTTCTTTCACATCCTTCGGGGTTTTCATCCCGAGACAACTGATCATACAACTTCTCTCTTCTTCGAGAGTATACCAGAGTGTCCTATTCGGGCATTAGTAAGCCCATATGGAATCACTACACTCGTAGTGACCATGGTTTGTCCAGTATGTGATGTTTGCACTACCCCAATCTCGACTTCTCAAATGGTGACAATCAACCTTAACTCGATTTTAGAAGAGACCACCGACCCTTGCAACCGGTCGAGTAGATCATCTACACGTGGTAAGAGGGTACTTGTTCTTCATTGTAATCTTGTTCGGCTCATTGTAGTCGATGTACAAATGAAGATAACCGTCTCTCTTCCCGCAAACTGGTGTTTTCCATAACAACTTCAAAACAAGAGTTTAAGATATAATCTAAGCTCTTGTTACCGTTCCTTTAGGATTCCACATCATGGTTACTCTCCCCCACACTCATCCATAGACCACCCGCACATGCGCGTTCTCGGTTGTCACCAATTAGTTGGTAAATGACCTTCTCATACGTCAACGACTTACCATTCTCCTATGCTTCCATGTTACCATTCTCATGAAGGCTACCCTCTCGGGGTACCTTAAACTCCGTTAGCCCACTCTTCATTCCACGCTTCCTTTTTCCTTATGCGCGATAAATATACCCTTCTCGGCGTTGTTGAGTCACATGACTCGCCTTCAAGGCTTAACCGCGCTTCATGATGTCTTGTAAGCGCGTCTTCTCAGAATCTCTAACATTAGTTAGCATCACGTCTTGCTCTCATCTTCTTAGGACCATCATTTATACACACTTCCTCCTTTTTGGTGTTTCTTTGCCTTATCGTCATAAAGGAAACCGGTCAAGTCCACGTGAATCCCCACCTTGCCATTCTTCTCATAACTCTCGTAATGTTGACTCTTCACTTGATGGTACCTCGTAAGCTTAACTTACGATATCTTACATCTTTCACCCTTGGTTCGATCACGTTTCTCATCTTGACTCCAAAGCTTAGGAGCGTCTAGGGAAAGTTTCACTTCTCGTGATGGAACACCGCCTTTAACCTTGTTTAGAATGCACCCATCTCCTCCTCGATTCGCATCTTTAGTTGTCCACGCGTCTTCTCGAAGATCTTAAGTTTGTAATCTCCATTGCTCTTGTCGTACGTAGTCCTCAAACACGGTAGCTCCAATGGATGCTCCCCTGGTTCTGGCAGATGGAGAACTCTGCGCCCGGACCTCCCAACGGTCCTATCCCTAGCCTCGGGAACGATGCTCTCGGAGACGTCCTCTACGGGAACCTTATCTATTGGTGGATCCACAACTGGCGGGTCCGCAATGGGGATACGTCCCCGACCTCTCGCGCCTGGAGGTCTTCCTACTCCTCCCCGTGTCGGGACGGTAGGAGAAAGAGGGGGGTCTACCCCTGGCGGGTCCTACGTAAGCGGTAGCTCTCGTACGTGTTATCTAATAGCGTATAGAGTTTACTTAAGTATAACGTGTAGGTACTAATGTAGTCTCGTATGATAAACTTCTAAAAACATAAAGGTAAACATTGTCATCAAGCACATCAACACATACAAGTCCAAAACATCCTAAGGCCACATACGTAGCTAGGTACATACAAATCCACAAACATCCTAAGGTCATATATATAACTATATATATACCTATTTCTAATCCGGAGATCTACGTCGCCGAGGTTTGCGGAAGGAGTGGTGGTCCCGTACATTCTAACCCAAACCCGACTCATGCATATGATTTTTGAAAAACGAAAAGTCAGAACCCGTGTGGGTTCTGTTTTATACCTCATTCGGCCTTTAAAAAGATTGCGAGTGTCATTGTTGTCAACCTAGGGCTCTGATACCACTTATGTAACACCCCAAATCCGCGGGACTCGGGGTGCTACGGGCGAGACCTCACAATGGGTCCCGACCCTTAGCCTGACAACAATTTCACCGGACCTTCCAACCAGACACAAATAAAGGCAAACTCAAAAACGTTTATAATGTTCGCGGAAACCGAAAAGTAAGAAACTACAACTTGGAAACTCATCCGAGTCCTCAAAACAACACAACTCCAATACAAAACTTAAACCGTACCACATAAACCACAATATGAAAACATAACCCAAAACATCCCCGTCCTATAATGTACGGAGACCCCGGCTGTCCACTCCTCCACCTCACTCGGCGGCATCCCTAACCTACAAGTCATCTACACAAACGGTTTAAAACCGTTAGCTCATATTCTAAGTATTAGAAAAGCGGTGAAGACACAAACACATACATATCACACATCATAAAACACGCAAGTCCGTTTTATTATCTTTACATCATTAAGTCGTATCCCGTTCTAATTCAACTTCGGTTGTGATAAGAGAACCACCGTGGTCTCGCCTCGGTTCCCCCACCGGCAAAGAATGGTACGGATGCACCCGACCATCTAACCCGCCGGGCAAGTCGCCGAGAATCCCCTAGACCCACGCAAGGCTAGGCAGTATTGTCACCGCCCGTTATCATACACTTGGGCCAAACTATACATATAAGGTCGGTGGTCCTATTTACCGGTTTAATAGTTATAACAAGAACATAAACACACACCACCAAACACACATCAATGCTAATACGTAAAATACGAGCTAAGTAAGTCCGGAGACTTACCTCGTCACCAAACCCAAGTCAACCACACTCTTGCTTCCTTAAGGAGGAAGCCCACAACCTGCTCACAAGAGATATGCATATCAATACATACTCACACTCAAGAAGTCTTAGACTTCACTCTGGTGATCTACTAAAGATCACCTAACCCTCAAACTAGGAATGCATCCGAGGTACCAAGTACTCATCACACTCTCAACACATGCAACAACGTACAATAGTCCATAATTCCACAAGAGTAATCCACAACCAAAGAGGCACAAGCTAGCTAGAAGATCCATCATGCTCACATGCCCCTATCCAACAATTCCATCGAGCCTTAAGGGCTCCTAGGTTCACAACCACTAAGTGGCATTCTCAAGCTACTCTAGGCCATCCTAAGCATGCTACTACATGATTCAACAACAAATCTAAGGAATGAACGAAGGATGAAGGAGAGGAGGAACCTACTACCGAAGAAACGCACTCGCGGAGTCAAGCCGGCGCCCCGGCGAAGCAGGAGCCGCCCCTACGGAACCAGAGGCCGCACCCGCGGAGGAAGGAAGCCGCCCCCGCGGCGGTCTTGTCCTGGAGCCGGAGTCCGCTGCCGCCCCCGCGGCCATGCCGAGCCGCACCCGCAGCGGTGCTGGCCGCCCCTGCCGGGCTGTGTTGGTCCGCTCCGCTCCGCGGCTGTGCTGGTCCGCTCCCGCGGCTGTGCTGAGCCGCCCTTCGGCTGGCCGAGCCCCGCGGGCGTGATGATCCACCCCGCGGTCGTACTGCAGAACGTCGTCCTCTTCGTTTTCGATCGTGGATCCTTGGCTCCCAAGTGCTTCTTCTCTTGCTGGATCTTCTCCAAACACCCACCACTGGTCTTAGGCACCTCTCCTCGCCCTAATCGAGCTAAGAACACATGCATGTAAGAATTTGAGGAAAAACTTCTCAAAAGCTTCATCCATGGCCATGGATGTAGGAGGGAAGAAGAAGAAGGGAAAAACAGCAAGGAAGAGAGGGGAGGGAGAGGAAGAAGCTTACCAACAACCTGGAATCCCTTGCTGCAGTCCATACACAAGGATCCTCAACAAGATGGAAGAAGAGAAGAGAAGAGAGCCAAAAATGGAGAAGAGTTGAGTGTGGAAGAGAAAGTAACGTGAAAGAGAAAGAGAGGAGTAAATGAATTAATAAGATGGGGCTATCAGAGTGCAAATGAATTAATAAGATGGTATCACCGACCTATTGTCGTGATACTATTCGATGAAACAGCTGAAAAATTAGTCAATGCCAAGGTTGATAGACTACTGCAGGAGTAAGAGGTAATTATATATGCATAGCTACATAATATTTTAAACTACTTTTTCACACAAAGTAACAATAACTTAAATTTATCTTTTTGCCTAGGTTCAAGGTGAAGAAAGTGCGTTACCTACTGCTTTGGCGAACTTGATCAACACTACACATAATTTAGAAATTAAGTCGTCTACCCTTTATGAACATCATGCCTTTGACAAATTCACATGCACAAATATTATTCAACCAAGTTCCACCTGCACAACGGTAAATATATCTAAAATTGTATATACCATTTTCGATATTGATTAGGCAATGTAATGAAACAACCTAAAGTATGAAAACAATGAGAATTGACAGCCCCCTCACAAAAGATTGCAAAAACGAGTAAGGAATGAGGAAGTGACTACGAGTCATATTGTCGCTACAATAAAGAAAAAAGGATAAACAAATGTAAGTATAAAACAACTATTTTTTTCAAATGTATTATTACAACATGATTTTAATTCATTATTCATAGTTTCGTAACACAATATTTTGTACATGGAGAAGCTAGCAAATCAGATGAAAAAGGAAGTGTCACAAATGAAACAATGACGGAGAAAAATAAAGAAATTAGTATTGGTTATGAAGCATGTCCCATCAACGACACAACAAAAGAAGATACGGATGAGAGAAGCAGTACTTCCGAAGGAGGAATTATAACAAAAGAAGATACGGATGAGAGAAGCATTACTTCCGAAGGAGGAATTGTGGCCAAGATAACTACATGAGAAACAATAACACAAGAAAAGGACGTTGATGCTTCCAACGTTTAGGTTCCCGACGTTTAGCTTATTCATGAAATTGGTTATGTGAGTTGTTTACATAGGTTGTTTGATGTAGTAGTTTTCCTTTTTAATAATAGATTAAGCAAATAATACCAGCTATGTGACACTTGATTACATTTTTTTATGATTAGCAGTTATCTATGAAAGTTGTCTACTTGTCTATGTTATTGCTGAAATTATTTCCTTCTCAAAAATCTGTTACATTATTGTTAGGAACAAGGGTTTTACCATTTAAAGACCTACAATGTAGATTCATTATCTAAATATAACTATGATAAACATCATGAACCAAAACTACCTAAATATAACTATGATTAACATTTGAACAAATTGAATCCTCACTAGAAGAGTCTAAATTACTATTTGAATTGCAGAATAATCATCAATAAGTTCTCAATTTCAAACAAATAAATCAATATTAATATTCATCTATATCAATATCAATGATCTTTTGTATAAGTTTTTAATTCATGACTTCTTTTAATTCCCTTCTTTAATGCTAATAGAAATATATGGTATGATATTATGTAACCGTCTAAACCACTACTATAAATTTCCAAAATATTTGAATAAATTGAACCCTCACTAGAAGAGTCTAAATTACTATTAGAATTGCAGAATAATCATCAATAAGTTCTGAATTTTAAACAAATATATCAATATCAATATCAATCTATATCAATATCAATGATATTTTGTAACATTTTTTATTTCATGATGTCTTTTAATTCCCTTCTTTAATGCTAATAGAAATATATGGTATGATATTATGTAACAATTTACGAATTAAAGACTTTTGTTAAAGCACACATGTGTACAATTGAAACTAAGAAGAAGAAAATATCAATTTATATCAATATCAATGATCTTTTGTAACAACTTTTAATTCACAATGTCTTTTAATTCCCTTCTTTAATGCTAACTAGTGTAATACACGTGCTTGCACGGGATTTTTCTATAAATATTAATTTTAGATATAGAATTACTCGCAACTGTTAAAGACTTCGATACAAAAATTACAATTATAAATAAAAAAATTTTAAAAAAATTATATAGTATTTTTAAATTTCATAAACATATTTTATTTTTGTGTGAAGAAGAAAATTTATACAATAATATAAATGTGATTTTAATTTCTTTTTACTTTTGTAAATAGTTTTGTTTTTGACGCCAATCCTAATTGTACAATTTATAAAATATGATTTAATAGAAAAATTGTGTTTCAAATCTGAATTTTAAATTTTGATTTAAAAAGAATATTAGTAGGTAATATGAAACTTATGAATCAAAGCAATAGGAGTATATTTGAATTTTGATTTAAAAATTATTTTTAAATATGAGAAAGGAAATTAGAGTGAACAGTAAGAAAATGATTTCATGTTTAAAATAAATATTTATATAACAAAATAAATAACTATATATTCTAAGCAATAGGAGTATATTTGATATTGATTGTCATTTTATGATTAGATTATAATTAAAGCATAATTAAAATCTGAATAACTTGTAACACCCCAAATTCGCGGGACTCGGGATGCTACGGGCGAGACCTCACAATGGGTCCCGACTCTTAAACTGACAACAATTTCACCGGACCTTCCAACAAGGCACAAATAAAGGCAAAACTCGAAAACGTTTATAATGTATGCGAGACACTGAAAGGTAAGAATACAACGTGGAAACTCAGCCGAGTCCTCAAAACAACATAACCTGATACGAAGTCTAAACTTACGACAACATCCATGAACAACAATATGAAACATGACTAAAAAACGTCCCCGTCCTATAATGTACGGAGAACCCGGCTGTCCACTCCTCCGCCTCACTCGGCGGCATCCCTAACCTTCAAGTCATCTACACAAATGGTTTAAAACCGTTAGCTAATATTCTAAGCATTAGAAAAGCGGTGAAGGCACAAACACATACATAACACAAAACATAAATCACACAAGTCCGGTTTATTATCTTTTTATTATTAAGTCGTATCCCGTTCTAATTCAACTTCTGTTGTGACACGAGAACCACCGTGGTCTCGCCCCGGTCCCCACTTACCGGCAAGAATGGTACGGATGCACCCGACCATATCACCCGCCGGGCTAGTCGCCGAGATCCCCCTAGACTTCACACAGAGCCTAGACAAGAGGTCACCGCCCGTTATCATACACTTGGGCCAAAACATATATATAAGGTCGGTGGTCCTAATTACCGGTTTTAATGTTATACAAGAACATAAACACACACCACCAATCACACATCAATTCTAATACATAAAATACGAGCTAAGTAAGTCCAGAGACTTACCTCGTCACCAAACCCAAGTCACCACACTCTCGCTTCCTTAAGGCGGAAGCCCACAACCTGCTCACAAGAGATATGCATATCAATGCATACTCCCACTCAAGAAGTCTTAGACTCCACTCTAGTGATCTATGCAAGATCACCTAACCCTCAAACTAGGAATGCATCCTAGATCCCAAGTACTCATCACACTCTCAACACATGCAACAACCCACAACAGTTTATATCATCACAAGATATTACTCCTCAACCAAAGAGGCACAAGCTAGCCTAGAAGATCCATCATGCTCACATGCCCATATCCAACAATTCCATCGAGCCTTAAGGGCTCCTAGGTTCACAACCACTAAGTGGCATTCTCAAACTACTCTAGGCCATCCTAAGCATGATACTACATGATTCAACACAAATCTAAGGAAGGAACGAAGTGTAAAGGAGAGGAGGGACCTACTGTTGCCGAAACCGCAACCGCGGAATCAAGCTGGCGCCCCCTGTGGACACAGAAGCCGCCCCCGCGGAACTAGGAGCCGCACCCCAGAGGACTGCGTCGCCTGCCAAGAGCCGTGTAAAAGCCTTACTCCTTTGGACCGACATCGCCTTAGCCGAGTTTTGGCTTTGGCCGAGGTTGGCCTTGCCGCACCCGCGGGCACGTATGCCGCCCCTGCGGGTTCCCGCCCCTGCGGCCCTGTGATCCGCACCTGCGGTTTACGGCGGCTGCAGCCGGTTTTATTGACTCCATTGACCCGTGCTTTAACCCTTGTCTTTACCCTTTCCTACCTTGCTGAGCAAGGGTTTCACTTCTACACTTCACCTTTCCAACTCACTTACGTCCTACTTGCTTCTTCTTCCCTCTCCTTGAGTTTTTGTGTGAGAATCCTTGAGCTTGGATGTGTTTAAGTGTATGGACGATGATGTTGACGATGTGGGATGCTTTATTGAGCTCTAGAGTTAGTGGTGTGATGTGTTGATCCTCTGTGCAGCTTAGGACTCAAGTGTGGTAAGTCCTTCGCTTCTTCCCCTTCTCTTCTTCTTTGATTCCATCTCTTTAGATTAGGTTTAGATGTATGTTGATCATAGTTTGATGTTGGAACGTGTATGTATATGTTTGTATGTGGTTTGGAGGAGTGAAGACGTGATTTGATCACGTGAAGAGCTAAAGAGAAGCCGCAAAGTGTCTTTCTGCACAGTCGCCGCCCCCGCGGCCAAGAGTCACCGCCGCAGCTACTGGGCCACAGGGCCTGCGTCGTGCCAGCGGCGTACCTGCGCTTGCCTGCGTTCCGTGTCACCGCCCCTGCGGCTTCTACCTGCCGCGCCCGCGGGTGATCTTTTCCGCCCCTGCGACCTTAGTTCAAGCAGGTGTGTCTTGTCCTGGGACTACTTATAGTTAGGTAGTTCCTTTCCTTTCTAGTATGAGGGAACTAGTATCATGCTAGGTATCGGTTTATGACGAGTATGTTATAGATATACCGGTTATGGCCTTGAGGTTACGAGTTGGATTTGATCCCTTATGGATCCCTTGAGTCTAGGTGTGACCCTTTGTGTGTGATAGGATTGTGATATATATATGTGTGTCTTGTATAGGCTGTGTTGTCCTCCAGTTGGAGTGGACGTTTCTAGGAGTTGTTCGTAGCGAGATACTTCTGAGATTGAGTTAAGTCCATAGGACTTACTTAGCTACCGTCCTTATATTGGATGTGTGCTTGAGTGGCGTGTGTTATGTGCTTATTAGCATGTGATATGATTCATTACCGATCTATGTTATATTGACCGCCCATTGTAGTGGCTGTGACAACTTAACCTTTCATCCCGTAGTGGAGTCTGGGAAGTTCTCTGTACGCTAGTTAGACTTGGTATACGGGAAAGGTACTCATACCACTCCTTACGGTATACGGGAAGGTGCGCTGATACCACTCCAGCTAGCAATTGCACGCATAGGCGAGGATTATATTCCTCGTGTCACCTATTTTCATATACTGATTTATATACTCTTGCGTGCTTAACGTTATAAAGATAATAAACCGGGTAAATTTGTGATATCATGTTGATGTGTTATCGTTTATATGATGTGTGGTTATGCTCTTGCCTATCTTATATTTGTGTATGGTTAGCTAACGGTTTTATACCGTGTTGTAGATCCTTTGCAAGTTAGGAGAACTGCAGAGTGATCCGGAGTGGTGATCTGCTGAGGGTTCCGTACACAGGGACGATATCGGGGTTTCGGGTTATTTATGTTGTACGGAGTTGTGTTTTGACTTTTGTACTCAGCAATACTATGTATTACCTTATGATCAGTATATATATATACATCAGTTTTATGTTTTGTTTTAATCTATCGGTGCCTTGTTGTAAGATTCAGTGAAGTTGTTGTCAGGCCAGGGTCAGGATCCATTGTGAGATCCTAGCCCAGTAACACTCCGAGTCCTACGGATTTGGGGTATTACAAGCCACCCCCGCGCTAGTGCCGAGCCGCACCTGCGGCCGCGGCCGCAGCGCCCGCGCCGCACCCGCGGCAGTGCCGAGCCGCGCCCGTGCCCTTGTCACGCAGCACCCGCGGCCTTCTCACGCCGCACCCGCGGCCTTGTCACGCCGCACCCGCGGCCTTGTCACGCCGCACCCGCGGCCTTGTCACGCCGCACCCGCGGCCTTGTCATGCCGCACCTGCGGCCGTCCGCTGCCACTCCCGCGGCCGTGCTGAGCCGCCCCGCGGATTCTGCGCAGAACGTCGTCTTCTTCGTCTTCGACTTTGGATCCTTGGCTCCAAAGTCCTTCTTCTATTGTTGGATCTTCTCCAAACACTCACGACGGGTCTTAGGCACCTCTCCTTGACCTAAACGAGCTAAGAACCTGGACATGCACAAGGGTTGAGCAAAACTCCTCAAGATCTTCCTCCATAGCCATGGATGAAGGAGGAAGGAAGAAGAAGGGAAAGAACAACAAGGAAGAGAGGGAATGGAGAGGGAGAGCTTACCAACAGTTTGAGATCCCTTCTGCAGTCCACAACAGATCTTCAGCACCAAGGGAGAAGGAAGGCAAAAGAGAGGAGAAGAGTTGAGTGTGGAAGAGTGAAATGAAAACTAACGTGAGGAAGGAGACAAGGAGGAGAGAGGGAAGACAAAGGTCTGAAAAGTAGGTGTGAGGATCAAGGGGTCAACTGACCTCTTGTCCCTCACACGGACCGAGGGGTCGAAAATGACCCATTGGCATTTTTAACCCGGAACGAAGGGTCGGAACGCGGAAAAGAGGAAAAACGACGAATCGGCGCGGGATTTTTCTTAGGAATAAATCCCGGCTCTCAGCATCTCGGGATTACGGAATAACTATAAAGTACTCTAAGTCCGGAATAAAACTAATAAAATTCCGGGCGTTACAACTAACCCCCCTAAAAACAAGTTTCGTCCCGAAACTTGCTAACCCAACACTCTCCGACCAACCCGTCTCGTAACCCCGTGGAACTCATAAAACGTACAATATCGGCTCTAATCCAAGTCTACAAATCGCAACACATCAAGACCTCGCAAGGTACAAATATCTCAACAAAATGACATAATCACACAGAACAAACAAGGAAGATCTCGGGGCTAAACCGCCGGTCCTATCAATGTCGCTAAATCTGCGTAAAACTCAGGATAGTTCCTCCGGATACTATCCTCCTTCTTCCATGTAGCCTCATCGGCTCCTCGCCTCGACCACTGAATCTTCAGCATCGGTATCTCCTTCGATCGAAGGCGTCTCGTACTCCGCTCTACAACCGCTATCGGGTGCTTCTGCAAGGGTATGGTCCGGCTCGACCACTAGGTCCTCGTGGTTGATGATGTGCCTCGTGCCAATCCGTTCTCTCAACTCCTGATTCGACTATGCCCAAATACGACGTCCCTGGCGTCTCAGTAGCCCATTTGCTCCGGTGATAAACTGCGGTGTCTCTCCTCGGGACACCGTGTCCCGGATCCTCCTCAAAATGGGAGATCCCTCCTGCTTCTGCAGGGTCTCACCGGACAGGTCAGGTAATACCTCTAACTCGGACATCCGATAGTCCGTATCCGGAAACCGGATATCCAACTTTATCTCCATCCAATCCTTCTGCAACTGTTACTGAACCGTGAGCCGAGCTATCGCCTCCTCTCGAGGTGTCCTACTCAAAGTATCGGCGACTACGTTCGCCTTCCTGAGATGGTATAAAATCTCCAAGTCATAGTCCTTAACCGGCTCCTACCATCTCCTCTGGCGGTTATTCCACTCCCGCTGAGTGAATATATACTTCAGACTCTTATGGTCTGTGAAGATCTGGCACGTAGCCCCGTACAAGTAATGTCGCCAGATCTTCAGGGCATGAAACACTGCCTCTAGCTCAAGATCATGGGTCGGGTAATTCTCCTCGTACGGCTTCCGATGCCGAAAAGCGTACACAATAACCCTACCCCTCTGCATCAAACGCACTCCAATCCTAGCTTGGAGGCGTTGCTATACACTACAGAAACCTCCACGCCCTCAGGCTGGCTAAAACAGGAGCGGAGGTCAACTTCCTCTTCAGCTCCTCGAAGCTGTGCTGACAAGGTTCGGACCAAACGAACCTGGTAGACTTCCTCCTCGGAGACTCAACTTCCTTCTCGGGTCTTCCTCACTGCAACACTTCCATTATGTTTCTTCTTTGCTTGTCTCTAACAAAGAAGATCGAACTTCCAATTTACACCGTCGGCTTGGTTCTTTTCCAACCAACCTTTGATGTTACGTTTCCTCCATTCTTGTTGCATGTTCTAAGTAATGAAGGAAATACTTTGCTTCAGACTGCTTCTACTAACGGGACACGTATGCTATAACTTTCACATCGTCTCTCCATACTCAAACAAACCATGTCTTGAAGAACCACTTGTATACTTCAAACCGATCATACCTCGAGGCAATTTCAAAATAGTTGCACCTATGAGTCTCCTCTTAGCTCTCCACAACTCCATTGTCCATTTTCTTCCCACTCGATACTTCATCGCCATCCGGAGTAGGTTAGCCATCGGTGGTGTTACTTGGGGAATCTCTCCACAAATCCGGTAATGATCGACACATCCAAGAAACTTGTAACTTCATCACGTCCTTCGGGGGTTGTCATCCCGAGACAACTGGTCATACAATTCCTTTATTCTTCGAGAGTAGACCAAAATGTCTTAATCGTTGCATTAGTAAGCCCATATGGAACCACTACAACTCGTAGTGACCATGGTTTTTCTAGATTGCCATGTTGGCACTATGCCAGTCCCAATTTCTCAATTGGCGGCAATCAAGCCTTAACTCGCTTTTGGAAGAGATCACCGACCCTTGCCACCGGTCGAGTAGGTCATCTATACGTGGTAGGGGGGGGGGTACTTGTTTTGGATAGTGTCAACTTCCGGTAGTCCAAGCATAGCTTCCAAGATCCATCCTTCTTCCTGACGAAGAGGACTGGTGCACCTCAAGGGGAAACGCTCGGGCGTTTGAAACCCCTTTAGGCTAACTCCTCGAGCTGCTTCTTCAGCTCCAGCATCTCGAACGGCGCCATGCGGTATGGAGCCTTGGAGGTCAGCCTCGTGTCGAGCTCCAACTCAATAGCAAAACAACGCTCCTCTGCGGCGGTAGCCCGGGTGGCTCTCCGAAAACGTCCTCGAACTCGCATGCCACAGGGATCTCCTCCAGCGATGGTCTCGTCTCCTCCTTCATGGTATAACACTAGAAGGCCTCGCATCCCTGCCCGATAAGTCTAGCGATTCGGACTGCGCTAATGACTGTACCGGCCTTCCCGAGGTCCCAACCTCGGAAAATCCCTTCGTGCTCGCCTCCGTGGTAATCGTCACGGTCCTCCGGCTGATGTCTAACACGGCTCGATGGCGGTCCATCCAATCTGTCCCAAGGATGAATTCTTCATGCACTAAGTGCATGACAAAGAAGTTGACCAACCACTCTCGGTTTCCCAAACGAATGGGACAACCGCGTACCTCTCGGGTACCCCTAACCCTACCTCCATCGGGTAACTCTATAATAGAGGGTCTCTCCTCTACCGTAGCTAAGGACAGCCTAGCTACAGAATAATCGGATAAAAGAGTGCGTGGCACCCGTATTAAACAAAACTCGGACCGAAAAGCCGTGAATCTGAAAGGTACCTGGGGCTGCCGGCGCTGGAGGATCAACGACACTCCTCAGCTCAAATACCCTGGCATGTGTGCCTCTGGCCTCCTGGGTACCTCCACTACGGCCTCCACCTCGGCCCTGCCCCTGAGCTGATCCATGAGTACGGGCCTGACCCTTACCCTAGCCCCTCTGCTGAGTGCCCTGTGACTGATGTTGTGGCGGCCTCTGACTACCCCTTGCTGTGCAGCAGGCGAAGAACCCTGTTGTGACTAGGACTTGCCTTGACGGAAAAAAGCGGCTCGATGACCCACCTGACCGCAAGTGAAACAAGTCACGGGCGGCCTCTGACATGAAGTCCTGATGTGTCCAAACTCCCCGCAACTGTAGCACTGACGTCTCCCATCTAACGCCTGTCTCGACGTTTGAGGACCAGAACGTCCCGGAGTCTGGCTACGTCCCTGACTCGCTACTCCGGCCCCTGAACTAGCCGGTACTGTCCTTTGTCTCTTGTCCGGCCCTCCAGACTGTGCTGCCCTTCTAAACCCAAGGCGGTCTTTCTCATAGGCCGAAGCCCGGTCCTGGTACTCTGCCAGTGAGTCACAACGACATCCCGCAAGGTAAGCACGGGTGGACTCCCTCAGCCTCCTAGAGAGATAGACATGCTGGTTCGCTGGAGGTGCGGCGGGTCCCAACAAGGCTAACTCCGTCCGGAATCATCTAATCGCCTCAATGACTAGGACATCCTCGAATCCTGCCTCCAGGAAGTCCTAGACTCTGTCCCTCCTCAGTGAAGTTGGGCAAAAGGTTTCTCTAACGAGGCTCAGTAGCTGATCCATCCTGGTCACACCGCCTCTAACTGTCCTCCACCAATATTGGGCCTGCTCTCGAAACAGGGTCTGGACTATCTCAACCTGCCTCTCCTCTGGGCAACGGATCGCCTCTAAAGCTGACTCTACGTGCCCAATCCAGTGCTCAACCTCTAATCCTACCTTCCCGTCGAAGTAGGGTACATGTTGTTGGTAGAAAGCCTTCAACCAAGAATCAGGTCTCGGAGACCTCAGCTCGTCTCTCCGCCTAGCAACCTCCACACCTGGCTCGGGTGCAACCACTGCCAGTGCAACTATCTCTGGTGCAGCCCGAATCTGGGTCACCCTCTGTGTGACCTCAGCTGATCTAGCAGGTGCAGGTGTAGGCACCGGTGGTGCGGAAGGTGGTGCTCCAGTCCTAAATGCCTCCTCAACCCGTCGTACATAATCCTCAAACACAGTAGCTCCCACGGACGCTCCCCCAGTCCTGATAGATGGAGAATCCTACGCCCCGGACCTCACAACGGTCCTGTCCCTAGCCTCGGGAACGATGCTCTCTGCGACCTCCTCCATTGGGGCCTCTACTGCTGGTTCACCCACAACTAGTGGGTCTGCAATGGGGATGCGTCCCCGACCTCTACCTCTCGTACCTGGAGGTCTTTCTACTCGTCCCCGCCCTCTTGGGGCGGTAGGGGGAAGTGGTGGTCTACCCCTAGCGGGTCCCACGTAAGCGGTAGCTCTCGTACATACCATTTGATTTCGTATGACGTTTACTTAAGTATAAACGCGTAGGTACTACTTATAAATCCGGTATAATAAACTTCTAAAAACATAAAGGTAGCATGATCATAATACATATCCAAGGGATGCAACCCAAACATCCTGAGGTCGCATACATAGCTAGGTACATACAATATCCACAAACATCCTAAGGTCATATATATATAACTATATATACCTATTTCTAATCCAGAGATCTACGTCGCTGAGGTTTGCGGAAGGAGTGGTGGTCCCGTATATTCTAACCCAAACCCGACTAATGCACATGATTTTGAAAACGAAAAGTCAGAACCCGTGTGGGTTTTGTTTATTCCTCATTCGGCCTTTAAAAGATTGCGAGTACCATTGTTGTCAACCTGGCTTTGATACCACTTTTGTAACACCCGAAATCCGCGGGACTCGGGATGCTACGGGCGAGACCTCACAATGGGTCCCGACCCTTAGCCTGACAACAATTTCACCGGACCTTCCAATAAGGCACAAATAAAGGCAAAACTCGAAAACGTTTATAATGTATGCGAGACACTGAAAGGTAAGAATACAACGAGGAAACTCAACCGAGTCCTCAAAACAACATAACCTGTTACGAAGTCTAAACGTACGACAACATCCATGAACAACAATATGAAACATGACTCAAAAACGTCCCCATCCTATAATGTACGGAGACCCCGACTGTCCACTCCTCCGCCTCACTCGGCGGCATCCCTAACCTGCAAGTCATCTACACAAACGGTTTAAAACCGTTAGCTAATATTCTAAGCATTAGAAAAGCGGTGAAGGCACAAACACATACATAGAGGTGTCAAACGGGGTCAACGGGTCGGGTTTGGGTCGGGTTAAAAAAGGCTTGGTTATTAATCGGGTTGTTTTGGGTCGGGTCGGTTTTGGTCGGGTATCGTTTGTTCGGGTTGAAACAGGTTACCGGGTAGTATCGGTTCCCGGGTCATAACGGGACGGGTCGGAATCGGGTCAGTCATAACAAGCACGGGTTGAAACGGGTCGGGTTCAAACAAGCTCTCATTTTTATCGGTTTGTTTCGGGTCGGGCCGGTTTGGGTCGGGTATTAATTGTTCGGGTTAATACGGGTCAATCGGGTTGGAGTCGGGTCATTTTTATGTTTGGGTTGGGTCGAAACCAGATCGGTTTGCGTAACATTTTGATTCGGGTCAAATTATGTTCGGGTTCGGTCGAAACCGGATTGGGTTGCCTAACATCTTGATTCAAGTCAATTTATGTTCGGGTTTGTGTAATTTATTCTAAAATTTATACGAAGATATTAATTTGATAAAAGATGACATAAAAGTTTTGTTGTTTAATTGTTTTAGACTTTTGAATCGTTTTGATGTTGTATTAGTGTGCATTTTATTTACAAAAATGTAATAGTAAATCAAAGACATGCGTAATAAATAGAAATAACAATAATGATTTGCCGAATCGGATAATAATCCGTGGAATTCAGTCGATCTATTTGATCCATATTCGAAAATATGGTATCTAAAAACGACTTTAGTAGGATCGGATAATTATCCACATAAATGTTTGATCTGAATGATTTTAACCCGATCTGTTTGATTGAATATGTATTTAACCGGATATGGATATCCGACTGATCCGTTTGATCAAAATATCTAATCTGACCGACTAATCAATCCATTTGATCCATTATATCCATATATGCTTTTCCTATTTTGTTTGCTATAAAATGTAAAATAAAATCTATCATTTTTTGTTAAATCAGATAATAATATGTGGATTTGGTCGATCTATTTGATTCATATTCAAAAATATGGTACCTAAAAACTACTTTAATCGGATTGGGTAATTATCCACATAAATGTTTATCAATTGATCGGAATGTTTTAGCCCGATCTGTTTGATTGCATATGAATATAACCGGATATGGATATCCGACTGATCCGTTTGATCAAAATATCTAATCTGAACGACTAATCAATCCATTTGATCCATATATGCTTTTTCTATTTTGTTTGTTCATCTTTTGTTAAATCGGATAATAATCCGTGAAATTCGGTCGATCTATTTGATCCATATTCAAAAATATGGTACCTAAAAACTACTTTAGTCGGATTGGATAATTATCCACATAGATGTTTAATCAATTGATCGGAATGTTTTTAGCCCGATCTGTTTGATTGCATATGAATATAACCGGATATGGATATCCGACTGATCCACGTGATCAAAATATCTAAGATGACCGACTAATCAATCCATTTGATCCATATATGCTTTTCCTATTTTGTTTTCTATAAAATGTAAAATAAAATCTATCATCTTTTGTTGAATCGAATAATAATCCGTGGAATTTGGTCGATCTATTTGATCCATATTCAAAATATGGTACCTAAAAACTACTTTAGTCGGATTGGGTAATTATCCACATAAATGTTTAATCAGTTGATCGGAATGTTTTTAGCCCGATCTGTTTGATTGCATATGAATATAACCGGATATGGATATCCGACTGATCCGCTTGATCGAAATATCTAACCTGACCGACTAATCAATCCATTTGATCCATATATGCTTTTCCTATTTTGTTTGCTATAAAATGTAAAATAAAATCTATCATCTTTTGTTGAATCGGATAATAATCCGTGGATTTCGGTCGATCTATTTGATCCATATTCAAAAATATGGTACCTAAAATCGAATTTAGTCGGATTGGGTAATTATCCACATAGATGTTTAATTAATTGATCGGAATGTTTTAGCCCGATCTGTTTGATTGCATATGAATATAACCGGATATGGATATCCGACTGATCCGCTTGATCAAAATATCTAACATGACCGACTAATCAACCAATTTGATCCATATATGCTTTTTCTATTTTGTTTTTATAAAATGTAAAATAAAATCTATCATCTTTTGCCTAATCGGATAATAATTTGTGGAATACGGTTGATCTATTAGATCCATATTCTAAATATGGTATCTAAAAACGACTTTAGTCGGATCGGGTAATTATCCACATAGATGTTTAATGAATTGATCGGAATGGTTTTAGCCTAATCTGTTTGATTGCACATGGAAATAAACGGATATAGATATCCAACTAATCCGTTTGATCAAAATATCTAATGTGACCCATTAATCAATCCATTTGATCCATATATGCTTTTCCTTATTTGTTTTTTATAAAATGTAAAATAGAATATATCATCTTTTGCTGAATCGGATAATAATTTGTGGAATACGGTTGATCTATTGGATCCATATTCTAAAATATGGTATCTAAAAACGACTTTAGTCGGATCGAGTTATTATCCACATAGATGTTTAATCAATTGATCGGAATGGGTTTAGCCTGATCTGTTTGATTTAATATGATTTTAACCGGATATGAATATCCGACTTATCCGTTTATCAAAATATCTAATTTGACCGACTAATCAATCCATTTGATCCATATATGCTTTTCCTATTTTATTTGTTATAAAATGTAAAATAAGATCTATCATCTTTTGCCGAATCGGATAATAATCCATGGAATTCGGTCTATCTATTTGTTCCATATTTGAATATATGGTATCTAAAGATTCTAAACCATAAGTTAAAGATAATTTTTTGTATGTATTATGTAATATGTAATTATAGACTTATATTATAGTTATCTTTAATATGTTTAGTCCTAAAAATTATATTTATTACGCGACACGTAGTTAAATTTTCAAAAAGTATAATTATAAACATTAGGACACCCGAAGAAATTATACTTTCAAAAAGCATAATCGGATATCCACATACATTATAATTGTAAACATCGGGGTTACTTTGGGTCGGGTTACTTCGGGCTATCGGGTCATTCGGGTCGAGTTATTTCGGGTCGGTTTACTTCGGGTCGGGTTATAACGGGTCGGGTTACTTCGGGCTATCAGTTCATTCGGGTCGGGTTACTTCGGGCTATCGGGTTGTTCGGGTCGGGTCATTCGGGTCATTCGGGTCGGGTTACTTCGGGTCAAAAATTCCTCCGGGTTAAATCAGGTTCAAGCGGGTCGGTTCCGGGGATTTTCTTTTTCAAAATTTTCGGGGCCAGGTCGGGTTCGGGATCGGGTTCGTCTGGTCGGGTTCACGGGTCGGGCCAACTTTTGACAGCTCTACACATACATAACACAAAACATAAATCACACAAGTCCGGTTTATTATCTTTTTATTATTAAGTCGTATCCCGTTCTAATTCAACTTCTGTTGTGACACGAGAACCACCGTGGTCTCGCCCCGGTCCCCACTTACCGGCAAGAATGGTACGGATGCACCCGACCATATCACCCGCCGGGCTAGTCGCTGAGATCCCTCTAGACTTCACGCAGAGCCTAGGCAAGAAGTCACCGCCCGTTATCATACACTTGGGCCAAAACATATATATAAGGTCGGTGGTCCTAATTACCGATTTTAATGTTATACAAGAACATAAACACACACCACCAAACACACATCAATGCTAATACATAAAATACGAGCTAAGTAAGTCCGGAGACTTACCTCGTCACCAAACCCAAGTCACCACACTCTCGCTTCCTTAAGGCGGAAGCCCACAACCTGCTCACAAGAGATATGCATATCAATACATACTCCCACTCAAGAAGTCTTAGACTTCACTCTAGTGATCTATGCAAGATCACCTAACCCTCAAACTAGGAATGCATCCTAGATCCCAAGTACTCATCACACTCTCAACACATGCAACAACCCACAACAGTTTGTATCATCACAAGATTTTACTCCTAAACCAAAGAGGCACAAGCTAGCCTAGAAGATCCATCATGCTCACATGCCCATATCCAACAATTCCATCGAGCCTTAAGGGCTTCTAGGTTCACAACCACTAAGTGGCATTCTCAAACTACTCTAGGCCATCCTAAGCATGCTACTACATGATTCAACACAAATCTACGGAAGGAACGAAGAATGAAGGAGAGGAGGGACCTACTGTTGCCGAAACCGCAGCCGTAGAGTCAAGTTGGCGCCCCTTGCAGATACAAGAGCCACCCCCGCGGAACTAGGAGCCGCACCCGCGGAGGACTGCGTCACCTGCCAGGAGCCGCCCCCGCGGTCTTGCCGAGCCGCGCCCGCGCCGGTGCCAAGCCGCACCCGCGGCCGTGCCGAGCCGCGCCCGCGCCCTTGTCACGCCGCACCCGCGGCCGTCCGCTGCCGCTCCCGCGGCTGTGCTGAGCCGCCCCGCGGATTCTGCGCAGAACGTCGTCTTCTTCGTCTTCGACTTTGGATCCTTGGCTCCAAAGTCCTTCTTCTCTTGCTGGATCTTCTCCAAACACTCACCACGGGTCTTAGGCACCTCTCCTTGACCTAAACGAGCTAAGAACCTAGACATGCAGGAGGGTTGAGAAAAACTTCTCAAGATCTTCCTCCATAGCCATGGATGAAGGAGGAAGGAAGAAGAAGGGAAAGAACAACAAGGAAGAGAGGGAAGGGAGAGGGAGAGCTTACCAACAATTTGAGATCCCTTCTGCAGTCCACAACAGATCTTCAGCACCAAGGGAGAAGGAAGGCAAAAGAGAGGAGAAGAGTTTTGTGTGAAAGAGTGAAATGAAAACTAACGTGAGGAAGGAGACAAGGAGGACAGAGGGAAGACAAAGGTCTGAAAAGTAGGTGTGGGGATCAAGGGGTCAGCTGACCTCTTGTCCCTCACAAGGACCGAGGGGTCGGAAATGACTCCTTGGCATTTTTAACCCGGAACGAAGGGTCGGAACTCGGAAAAAGAGGAAAAACGACGAGTCGGCTCGGGTTTTTTCTTAGGAATAAATCCCGGCTCTCGGCATCTCGGGATTACGGAATAACTATAAAGTGCTCTAAGTCCGGAATAAAATTAATAAAATTCCGGGCGTTACATAAATAATATATATACAATGTGTATATAAATCCTATCAATCCTATCACTAAATAATATATTTTTTAATGAAATTTTAAATAATATGGTCATCATCCGACTTGACCCTTGAAATTTAAGGCATCATTTCCTGACAAAAAAAAAAACGTGAATATATCATTAGATAAAGAGTAAAATCTTATTTTAAACAATGATATGTCTAATGAATCTTGTTAACATTATGAAAGCATAATATAAAAATCAATAATTTCACCCTAAATTGTAGGATATGAGTAACACTAATTACAACTAAAAATTACAAAACAATCTTATATGTATTAAAGGAGAGACCTTCTTTGTCACGTGTCAGCACCAGATTTAACGCAGCCTACAAAAATGTTTTAAAAAAATAATTATTTTAAGTTGTTAATATAAATTATTATCGAAGTACAACAAAATATTTGTACTAAATTTATTTATCTAAATTATTAAAAAAATAGATTTACATAATCGGATGTTTTTTAATAAAAAATATTTATTATTATTGTTATTATTATTATTATTATTATTATTATTATTATTATTATTATTATTATTATTATCTTATTTTGGAAGCAAGTTCATTGTATCTACAATTTCAATAAAAAAATCTTTTATAAAGCAAATCATTAATTGAATTATAAATTAAAATTTTAAAACGTGAATCATAAGAGAATTTTAACAGAAGATTTTTAAATTCAATAGAAAGTCAGTTAAGTTTTTAAAAATAAATTAAAAAAAAACTAAACACTAATTGATTAAAGCGGTTGATCATAATCCTAAATTATGCACTAAAGATGTTTAGTTTGATTTGTTTTTAAATTAGGCATTTAAATCTGGAAGTTAGTTTTGGAAAAATAGTTTAAATTAGGAATTTAAAATTGATTTAAAGTAATAATTATTTTGTAACTGTTGGATAATCATCTCATGTGATTTTTTAGTATCTATTAACTGAATTATCTCACATGTTTTGTTAGTTGTAGCTTGATTTTGATTTTAACATTAATAAGATTAATTTTGTAAGCTTGATATTATTTTAATTTTTCAAATTTAAAAGCTTAAGCTTTCTTAACAAGTTTTGTTAACCCAAATGATTTCTCGCTGTATATATACATGTTTCATGCTTTCAACTATACACTTAGGCGATCCGTTTGCTTCTTTTTCTTGCTATCTCAATATCAACTACACTGTCGGTCTTCTCAGTCACTGCTCTTCCTAATACATACATATTCGATCGACATTTTTATAAGGTAAGCTTTTTTAGTTTCATTCACCTTAATTTGTTGATTTTTTGTATATCTACGTCTTTAGTAATTGAACAGCTTTTTAGTTTCATTTACCTTAATTTGTTAATACTTTCATCTCTTCACTTGATTTATACGTATGATAATTTGTGCAATTGTAATTGTGTTGCCTTCACTTTAGGAGCGAGTACGGTTGTTGCTTCCGGTGATCTATTAAACAAGCGAGTAAATTCAAACCACCACTAATCTCGACGAGAAGGAAAACGCCCTGAGCAGGAAGACGCCTCGAGAGCAGGCGATTGCGAGGCTGACAGTTCAGCAGCAGTTACAGAGGGACTTGATCTGGCTAGAGTTGGACATCCAGTTTCCTGATGAGGATGCCCAACTGCGTATATTAGAGGTCCTTCCTGATCTGTTGGATGAGATCCGACAGAAACAGGAGACTTGCCCGACCTTACAGAGGATCAAAGATAGGATGTCTCGGGATGAGGCACCACAGTTCCTTCTGGGAGCAGATGGAGTTTTGAGACGCCAGGGTCGCGTCTGTTTACCTACTGATACAGAGCTGAGACAAAGGATATTACAGGAGGCTCACTATACACCTTACTCGGTACATCTAGGTACGAGTAAGATGTATCAGGACTTGAGACGTATATATTGGTGGGGAGGGCTGAAGGCCGATGTGGCCAGATTTTTGGCATAGTGTGCGACCTGCCAGCAGGTCAAGATCGAGCATTTCAGACCTGGAGGTGAGCTCCATCCACTTCCTGTTCCACAGAGGAAGTGGGAGGACGTCACCATGGACTTTGTGACTGGACTGAGGCTGAGCCGGAGTTTTGATGCCATATGGGTCATAGTTGACCGACTGACAAAGACGGCATGTTTCATTCCTATTCGAGAGACGTGGCCGGTTAGCAGATTAGCAGAGGAGTACACTAGGAAGATAGTGAGACTCCATGGTGTACCGAGGACGATCGTCTCTGACAGAGATGGACGGTTTACCTCGAGATTCTGGCAGCAGATTCAGACTGCCCTAGGGACAAGTTTGCATTTCACGACTGCATTTCATCCTCAGACAGATGGTCAGTCAAAGAGGACTACTCAGACCCTCGAAGATATGCTGCGAGCTTGTGTGTTGGATTGGGGACAGGTGTGGACGAATCATCTCCCACTTGTTGAGTTCTCCTACAACAACAGCTGGCATGCATCTATTGGGATGGCCCCATATGAGGCACTGTATGGACAGAGATGTCGTACTCCGTTATGTTGGGATGAGCAGAGCAGTGTCATTGGTTTAGCACATGATCAGATTCATGATGATATGGCTCGAGTAGCATTGATCAGAGAGAGGATGCTGACTGCAAAGAACCGTCAAAAGTCGTATGCAGATAGGAGGCATAGACCTCTGGAGTTCAGAGTTGGAGCCCATGTTTGGCTGAGAGTGTCACCGACACGAGGTGTTAGGCGTTTTGGCATTAAGGGGAAGTTGAGCCCCCGATATGTCAGACCGTTCGAGATTTGGGATCGGGTTGGGAGCGCAGCTTACAAATTAGCCTTGCCTCCGAGATTAGAGGGTGTTCACCCTGTGTTTCACGTGTCTCAGCTGAGGGAGTATATACCAGATCCGAGACACATCGTGAGCTATGAGGATTTGGTGGTTGAGCCGGACCACACTTTTGTTGAGCATCCGATTGCAGTCCTAGAACGAGGTACGAGACGCCTGCGTTCGAAGGACATAGCTATGCTTAGGATAGAGTGGTCGAGACGAGGACCTGAGGAGGCTACATGGGAGACTGAGGATAGTATCCAGAGGAACTATCCGGAGTTCTATGCAGAGATAGATGCACCAGTAGGATCACTGAGTAGATCTTAGTACTAGCTTGGTGAGTCTTATGTGCTTACATGCTTATATGCTATGATATGTTATTTCATGCTAGCTTGTTGTGCTTATGATCTTATTAGATCTTGTTGTGCTAGTATGACTTTTATTTATAGTTGGAGATGGCTCTTTCCTCCATGCTATTGGATTATGATATGGTTTGGCTAGAGATGGTTTTCCTCTAGGCCTTGGACAGTATAGTTTGCTGCTGGAGTGGATGGTTTCCTTCATGCTTATGTTGAGGTTATAGAGAGAGTTATACCTCGGCTTTTGAGTCCGAGTGGTTTCTGGATCTTGCAAGTTTTGGGACGAAACTTGTTTTTAGGGGGGTGAGATGTGAGAGCCCTTTCTTTCGGACCGAGATTTGGACCATGGCCGAGATTGGCTTTGGGCCGAGATTGGTCTTGCCGCACCCACGGGTCCGCCCCTACGGCCCTGTGATCCGCCCCTGCGGGTTACGGCGGTTGCAACCGGTTTTGTTGACTCTTTGACCCGTGCTTTACCCTTCCTTACCTTCTTTGTTTCACCTTGCTGAGCCAGGGTTTCCTCATACTTTCCAATCCAGTTCACGTCCTTCTTGCTTCTCCCTTGTTCCCTCTTGATCTTGTTTTGGTTTGGAAGAGTTTGGTTGAGTTTGGATGTGTTGTGGCCTTTGGTGGTTGATGATGGTGACTACTGCTGTGCTTGAAAGCCAGTAAGTGTTTGGTGATCAGTGCTTTAGCTAGCTACAGCCGTGGTGAACATCTACCTCCTTGCTTCTTCATTCTTTCTTCTTTTCTTGTTCTTCTTCATTCCTTAGCTTAGGATTAGATGTGTGATCATAGGACGATGCTGATTTGTGTATGTTATGCTTGTGTATGAATCTGGAAGAGAGTAGAAGGGAATTGATCCCGGAAAGAGCTGAAGAGAAACCGCGAGGTTTCATTCTGGACTGTCACCGCCCCGCGGCCAGAAGTCACCGCCCCCGCGGTTACCGTGTCACAGCGCCTGCGTCGTGCCAGCGGCGTGCCTGCATTTGCCAGCGTCCTGTGTCACCGCCCCCGCAGCTACGTTCCGCCGCACCCGCGGTTGCTTGCTCCGCCCCTGCATCCTTGTTTTACGCAGGTGCGTCTTATCCCGGATCTACCTAGAGTTAGGTAGATCCTTTCCTTTCCTTTCCTAGTTGAGCGGTAGTAGCATGCTAGGATTCGGATGTTGATGAGTATGTTATGGAATGGCCGGTTAGGGCTTTGACGTTTACGAGTTGGATATGATCCCTTATGGATCCCTCGGGTCTAGGTGTGACCCTTTGTGAGATAGGAGTTTCATATCTGTGTATGCCTTGTATAGGCCGTGTTATCCTCCAGTTGGGAGTGGACTGAGTTGAGGTTGATCCAGTGAGACGACTAAGAGGTTGAGGTAAGTCCGTGGGACTTACTTAGCTGCCATTCCTTTGTAGGATGTTGTGCATGAGTGGAGTGTGTTATATGTTTATAGCATGTGTTATGATGGTCACCGACCTATGGTATATTGTTTGCCCATTGTAGGGCCGTGATAACTTGTCCTTTCATCCCGCTGGGAGTCTGGGAGGTTCTTTGTAGGCAGGCCAAACCTGGTAAACGGTTCGGACACTTCCCATTCCCTTAGGGTACACGGGGTAGTGTTCCAGGCACCATTTCAGCTGGTTATTGGACCTAGAGGCGAGGTTTATATTCCTCGTGTCACTTATGTTTATATGGATATTTATATTTGAGTTGATTGCTGGACTTTATAAAGATAATGAACCGGGTAAATGTGTGAAAGCATGCTGAAGTGTTTATCCTTTCTGATGTGTGTTTGTGCTCTAGCATATTCCCATATTTGTGTATGGTTAACTAACGGTTTCATACCGTGCTGTAGACACTTTGCAGGATAGGAGAGCTGCAGAGTGATCCAGAGTGGGTGATCCGCTGAGGGCTCCGTACACTGGGGCGGTATCGGGGATATGTACATCGAAGCCATATGAAGTTTTACCATGAGCAGATTGTATCCATTGAGCAAATACGGGTTCGATCAAGATTTGTTTTTCCGGAGTACCAAAAGCAAGCATGACATCATTATGAACATAAAGACCCAAAGTATGGAACCCTAAAAAGAGGTTGGCCCAGCTAAAATTTATATGATAGCTTCCTTATGGTCTAACATTCTTGCCAATACATTATCCTCATTCTGCTCCGGATTGTAATCTCGAATGAAAAAGATAGCCCCATGCGCAAAAGCTCTTGTCATGATGAACCCTGCGATGTATTGGTGATGTGTATATAATGCTGCTTGAGTAGTAAAGTCTTGGGCTATGAACGCATAAGCAGGTAAAGAGTACATGTGTTGAGCAACCAAGGAGGTAATAACCCCTAAAGAGGCTAGAGCAAGCCCTAATTGAAAATGAATCGAATTGTTTATTGTGTCATAAAGACCCTTATGCCCACGCCCCAATCGACCTCCCGGAGGAATATGTGCTTCTAAAAGATCTTTCATACTGTGCCCAATCCCGAAGTTAGTTCTATACATATGACCAGCAACGAGAAAAAGAAATGCAATAGCTAAATGATGATGGGCCATATCGGTTAGCCATAAACTTTGCGTTTGTGGATGGAATCCCCCAAGAAGTGTTAGAATGGCAGTTCCCGCTCCATGGGCGGTACCAAATAAATGACTACTCGAATCGGGGTTTTGAGCATAAAGATTCCATTGGCCTGTAAAAAGTGGGGCTAACCCTTGAGGATGCGGTAATACGTCTAAGAAATTATTCCACCGAACGTACTCCCCCTTGGATCCGGGAATAGCGACATGAACTAAATGTCCTGTCCAAGCCAAGGAACTTACTCCGAAGAGTCCTGACAAATGATGATTGAGACGGGATTCCGCATTTTTGAACCACGAAACGCTCGGTTTCCATTTCGGTTGTAGATGTAACCAACCCGCTATTAAAGATATGACAGAAAGAAATAATAGAAAAAGAGATCCAGTATAAAGATCTTCATTAGTGCGTAAACCGATTGTATACCACCACTGATAAACACCAGAATAAGCGATATTCACTGGACCAGGAGCACCACCTCGAGTAAAAGCTTCTACGGCCGGTTGACCAAAATGAGGATCCCAAATTGCATGGGCAATAGGTCTTACATGTAAAGGGTCCTGTACCCATGACTCCAAATTTCCTTGCCAAGCTACATGAAACAGATTTCCGGAAGTCCACAGAAAAATGATCGCTAATTGGCCAAAATGAGAAGCAAAAATATTCTGATAAAGACGTTCTTCGGTAATATCATCATGACTTTCGAAATCATGTGCGGTAGCAATGCCAAACCAAATACGACGAGTAGTGGGGTGGGGTCCTGAGCTAAGCCTTGGCTAAACCTTGGAAATCTTAATGCCATAATGCCTTTCAAATCCTCCTAGCCGTTATCCTACTGCAATAATTCTTGCTAA